>JBBDGP010000625.1:0-585000 GCA_037952835.1 Lithobates septentrionalis | reverse complement strand
TGTCACTGTAGAGGTGAGCAGGGTTGCCGTCAGTAAATGTACAATTTGTAAACTTTGTATGCAAAAATGCATCTGTTCATGAATGTCATTCACAGACAGAGGCAAAAATTACACATTTTACAAACTTTGTAAATTTACTGACAGTTGGCAATGGTGAAGGTGAGCCCCATCCAGGGCAGGATTATGGGGGGCAGATAAGGGAACCGTCCCCCTCTGTACAATATATATAGCTTTGGAGGAACCCTGGCGTTCCATTAAACCCTAGTTGAGAGAGGGCAGCTCTGGAGGAACCCTGGGTCTCCATTAAACCATGATTGAGAAAGGGCAGCTCTGGAGGAACCCTGGGTCTCCATGGAATCCTAGTTGAGAAAGGGCAGCTCTGGAGGAACCCTGGCATTCCATTAAACCCTAGTTGAGAAAAGGCAGCTCTGGAGGAACCCTAGGGCTCCATGTAACCCTAGTTGCGAAAGGGTAGCTGTGGAAGAACCCTGGTGCTCCACTGAACCCTGGTTGAGAAAGGGCAGCTCTGGAGGAATTCTGGGGCTCCAATGAACCCTGGTTGAGAAAAGGCAGCTCTGGAGGAACCCTGGGGCTCCATGGAACCCTGATTGAGAAAGGGCAGCTCTGCAGGAACCCTGGGGCTCCATGGAACCCTGATTGAGAAAGGGCAGCTCTGGAGGAACCCTGGGGCTCCATGGAACCCTGGTTGAGAAAAGGCAGCTCTGGAGGAACCCTGGGTCTCCAATGAACCCTGATTGAGAAAGGGCAGCTCTGGAGGAAGCCTGGGGCTCCAATGAACCCTGGTTGAGAAAAGGCAGCTCTGGAGGAACCCTGGGGCTCCATGGAACCCTAGTTGACAAAGGGCAGCTCTGGAGGAACCCTAGGGCTCCAATGAACCCTGATTGAGAAAAGGCAGCTCTGGAGGAACCCTAGGGCTCCATGGAACCCTAGTTGACAAAGGGCAGCTCTGGAGGAACCCTGGGGCTCCAATGAACCCTGATTGAGAAAAGGCAGCTCTGGAGGAACCCTGGGGCTCCATGGAACCCTAGTTGACAAAGGGCAGCTCTGGAGGAACCCTGGGGCTCCAATGAACCCTGATTGAGAAAAGGCAGCTCTGGAGGAACCCTGGGGCTCCATGGAACCCTAGTTGACAAAGGGCAGCTCTGGAGGAACCCTGGGGCTCCAATGTACCCTGGTTGAGAAAAGGCAGCTCTGGAGGAACTCTAGGGCTCCATGTAACCCTAGTTGAGAAAGGGCAGCTGTGGAAGAACCTTGGTGCTCCACTGAACCCTGGTTGAGAAAGGGCAGCTCTGGAGGAACCCTGGGGCTCCATAGAACTCTGGTTGAGAAGAGCTGTTCTACTGTGTCACTTCCTCAGTGGCTGAAATGCAGCAGAGGATAGAGTGGCACCTTACTGTTTTGGGTGGTAAGAGTCATTCTTAAGGAGAAGATCGTTTCAATTTTAGAGGCTTTTACACTTCTCTAATGAAATTGGTTGTAATAACATGTTAACATAACACATTAGTGCATGTTACATACATTTTGAAGGGCACCTTAATGCAGTAAAGCAACCTGGCTCTGGTGCACATATGTAACACATAACTGCAGTAAAAATGCTGCATGTCCTTTTTTTGTCCATTCTGGTGAATTGGCAGCCTAGTTTAAATAAATGGGCTGCGTTAACACAACGCGCGTTGATGCATAACACTACACGAAAAAACAGCAAAGCGTTAAATCCCATCTCTGGGCAAAGAAAACAGTTTTACCTGGCAGCGGGGCTGTGTCTATTTTATCCAGGGGAGAAGAGAAAGCATTATACTCCACTTCACCGGCAAACAGCGCTGAACTGTTCCTGGTGTCTATACATCAAGAGCAGGTCTGTGGAGCCTGCTCTGGGCTTGATGGCATCAGGAACAGTCCACTGCTCAAGACTCCAGGGGTGCAGGAGCTGCAAGGACCAGTCTTGTGCAGGGAGGATCAGGTAAGTATATCTCCCGTCATCTCTCCCCTAGGGAAAAATTAGCAATTAACTTTCAAGCACAGACACAGCCCTAACTGCAAGGGAAAACTTTTTTTTTTTTTGCCAAGAGTTCAGCTTTAATGGGCCTTTTAGCGGTCCAGTTGCCTCAAGTATGACATGAGCTGTCAAATTATTGGTATCTTCCAAGCACAATCACACATCTACAGACAACTTTGAGGGATGTTGTCAGATCTCCACCAACCAGTGAAATACACAGAGACTAGTGTTGTAAAATCCAGGCTGGTACTATGCAAATTAGGATAACCTTAAGCTGGCCATACACCATACAATTTTCCTGTTCAATTTTCTTTAGATTTACCTTCAACTATGTAGTACAAGGGCCTGCCTGATTGCATACACATTGAAAGTGTTTAGGTTTGACCTCCTATTATATGGTTTTGGTAAATCTAAAGGAAAGTTGAACAGGAAAATTGAATAGTGTATGGCCAGCCTTAGGCTGTGCTGCATTCAGCTTCACAGTCTCAGAGCCAGCATGGTTACCTGTCTGTATAGTTCACCCTTCAAGTGAATCTGTGGGGACATATTTTTCAAAGTGTAACAGTCAGCCTGACTTCTATACCTAGTGAGCCACTGGCCTTGACCAGCATGCACGAAGGGTGTGCACACTTTCCAGCCTTTACTGGTTGTATTCACGTTCGTGGCTTACTAGACAGTAAAGTAGGCTGAGTGTGACAGCTTGAGAGCCTCCCAGCACCTTTAATAATACATACACTCAAAGGTTGCTTCCATAATTCCACTCCTTTAATTACTGCAGATTCCCAGCACACTAGTTGCCATGTATTCATAAATGTGACAACTTCAATTTAAAGCATATTATGCATGAAAATTGGTCTTACTACGGGGAAAGCAGGGGATCCCAAATCTCATTCTCACAGAAGAACGTTCCTTATGCCGCGTACACACGGTCGGACTTTTCGGCTACAAAAGTCTGACAGCCCGTCCGAGAGACTTTCGACAGACTTTCGACGGACGTTTGGCGGACTTGCGGCGGACTTTCTAACAAACAGACTTAACTACATACGATCACACAAAAGTCCGACGGATTCGTACGTGATGACGTACACCGGACTAAAATAAGGAAGTTGATAGCCAGTAGCTGCCCTAGCATCGGTTTTTGTCCGTCGGACTAGCATACAGACGAGCGGATTTCTGGGTCCAGCGGAGTTACGACGTAAAGATTTGAAGCAAGTTCCAAATCTAAAGTCCATCAGATTTGCGACTGGAAAAGTCTGCTAAAGGTCCGGTGGAGCTCACACACAATCGGATTGTCCGCCGGATTTGGTCCGTCGGACCAGTCCGGTCGAAAAGTCCGACCGTGTGTACGCGGCATTAGCTTTCCCAGGATGCCATGAGAAGGATCCAAGACGTAAACCAATCTAGGAAGACATGCCAGAAGCTGGGAGTAAGATATTTTTTAGGGACTATGTTAATGGGCTTTTGTAGATGGTATCAGTTTGAGACGCTTCTGAGATCATTCATAATCAAATGACAGGTGCCATTGACCTCAAGTTAATATCCTTCTGACCTGCATTTGCTGTGCATTCCCATAGATTGTATGGGAGTGCAAGACCCGTCTGAATCAAACAAATGCCCATTGACACAGGTCCTTATATTTTTTTTATTGCTTTCACTTTTTTTACTTGGTTTAAGGAACAACAAACTTGAAGCTTGACAATATACAGATCTACCAATCGTTACTGAGATATCTGCATCTTTGGGACTCAACCAATAGTACCCCAGTCTGTACGCTCAGTGAGCTGAGAGATGAGAGATTGATTTCCAAGCGCTGAGATGGGATATCTCTAGATGCAATATTGTGCATTGACAGTGCTTGCTGTTGCACAGTAATTAACCTGTAGACAATCTAAATGTTGAAAGATGTTTGGATGCAGACTCGATCACACTGCTCACAGATAAATGAACCTGTACAAGTTAAACGACTTGCCAAATTGTTTTTTAAGAGTACGCAAAAGTATTAACAACTTGGTCAAATCTCCTGAAGATCTATTCGGTTTTAACAAATAGATGGCGAGTTGGGCTATCTATAGACTTCAGCAATGTATCCTTCAGATCACATAGGATCCAGCCACTGAACTGTGTTTGCATTCAAAGATTACAGTATCAAAATGAACTTTTGCAGTGGCAGGCACCATTTTTGGCACTGGCCTCTCTTGAGGGAAAACAACAGCGACTGGCCATGAAAACTATACGGTAATTCAGTCAATTGAGTCTCCCCTGGGATGTCTGGCATGGGTTGGGTAGTGCCTATGAACGTTCCCTAATATGGTTGGAGCGGCTTAATGTTTTTGATGTTTGTAGGTACCAGACTGGTAAAAGAATAGGATATACAGTAGATGCTAAAGCAATATTTGATTTAGTGAACTCTGTTGCTAGGCTTTATACTAATTAATTTAGCAACATTTGTGTGCTAATGATTTATTAACGTTTATGACATGGTGTACATAGTCATAAAGGGATCACGACCCTATTCATCTCTAGAGGCACCACATGGAGGTCCAGGTCCACCTGTTAATTACCTTTCCAGGTAGAGTTGAGGTTAGTCTACAAAGAGGACATCCAGCGATTGCTGCCAGGTACTTTTCTAATCATCAACAAACAAAATATTTAATCTCCTGCACCCATGACTGATCTCTAGGTTTGAACAATGTTGCATTTAAATTATACAGTTTTTTTATAATGGATACTATGGAATCTTTAGTGATCATCTTCTTGCAATGAATGGATGGTCCCATAAGGCTAAAGCAGCCTATGCTCAGTACCATTTTTATTATCATTATTAATATTATTATAATACAGGATGTAATACAGGATGTATATATTGCCAACGGCTTTCCAAAATACAAGGAGACAGAAGAGTTACAATACAATTCAAGACAAGAGGGCTCTATTCATAAGAGTTTACAATCCAAAGAGGAGAAGCAAATGGTACAAAAGGTAATGACTGTGGGGGATTAGCTGATGGTGAACGTAAAATTCCAATTGTTAGGTAAATGGGGGGATAAGCTTGCCTGAAGAGATCAGTTTTTTAGGGGTTGCCTATAGGCAGAGTAGGACATAGCCATACAGATTAGGATAGGGATTTCCAATATATGACCCCCTACCCATTCTGCTCCCTGAGGGATTAATGTGAGTGATTAGAGTTAACAGTAGCACTGAAAATCTTGCTGGCATCGCACTGCAGCCTAGGCATGTGGTCACCTGACAAAGATCCACCTATCTAGGATCCACCAATCTGAACCTCCCTTTCAGAAGAGATCATGTGACTGGTAACTGTGGGATCCCAAAGCAGCTAGTAGAGCAGCATAGCAAAAATTGTAGGGTATTTCTTACTTTTTATCACTTTAAGGAAGTAGAGTGGACGGACGAGGGAGGCCTTTTTGATGACAAGTCCACTTTGGCCTTTGCAAAACTGTTGGCCAGTGTTTTCCAGTGGACCCTACATCACTGCATTATTAATATGAAAGACTGAACGAAAAGTCCAGTCTGATATAAATAATTAAAAGAATAAACTCACAGAAAACAGCAGGCTATCCACTACCTGCTGAGTGGCTCTGTTTCACCCTGCTATGTGCCTAGTGCACTTGGCCATCCTGTATGTCTACTCCCTGTAAATACCGATTTCTTTATTTTCTTACCATTAAATCAAGCCTTAAAGCGGAGGTCCGCTCACTCCTGCAAAAAGTAAAAGCCAGCAGCTACACATACTGCCATTACCGGTAAGGGAACCTGGTAGTGAAACATTACGGCTTCACGCCGGGTCCTGAGCATGAGCATGTGCGAGGCACCGCTGCGCTCTCCTACTGGCCCGGCAACGGGGGAAGGAGGAGGAGGAAGCCGAGCTGCTGACATTATTCGCCGTGGCCCGGGCTCCCGGAAGTGGGGCAGGATCCGCTTTCCCCCCCCCCCCAAAAGGTGCCAAATGTGGGGAAGTTCCACTTTTGGGTGGAACTCCACTTTAATGAGGCTAAAGGTTGCCAGGTTCAGACCACTGCCCTCTATAGTCATCAGAGAGCTTGTATATCAATCATTGAATCACCAATATATTTATTTTAATATTTTATTACAGGTATTTATATAGCGCAGTCAACTTACACAGCACTGTACATTCAATATATATTGTACATTCACATCGGTCCCTGCCCTCAAGGAATTTACAATCTACCGGGTACTAACAATTATAGGTAAAGTTGATCCAGGCAATATCCGATTGCCTCTCGGGGGGATCAAGAAGGAATTTTTTCCCCTGCTGTAGCAAATTGGAGCATGCTCTGCTGGGGTTTTTAGTCTTTCTCTGGATCAACTGTGGGTATAGGATAGTAGTGTATATGGGATTGTGAGGTTTTTTTTTTATTGGTTGAACTAGATGGACTTGTGTATTTTTTCAACCTATGTAAGGTCCCTAACTCACATTCATATGTACATACATTAGGACCAAGATAGACAGGAGTCAATTAACCTACCAGCATATCTTTGGAGTGTGGGAGGAAACCGGAGTACCCGGAGGAAACCCACACAGACACAGGGAGAACATGGCAGGTTTGTATAAAACATGAGTTAAAGTCAAATGAGAGGACTTTCTGACTTTGACACAGTTGCAGTGTTTCCTAGCTAGCACTTACGGTAGACTGGCCATAGCTAGGCAAAAGTTTCCGTAGGAACCCATGGCAGGTGGAAGTCTGCCTATTGTCTGTAGTGCTGACACTTTCCCCGTTTGTCCTCCAACACTTCCAAGGGAAGCACATGTGCAGTCAATGCCATTCTTCCATCATCCCATTAGAAGAATCAGCTAGGTCTCGTGGAGGTTTTCCAAAAAGAAAAAGTAGCCCTAAATGGTTCAACGCTTGGGCAAACATTGCATCGGGCAGAGTTGGAGTAAGGCCGATTTATAGGTACCCTAATTGTCACTTAGTGGCTGATATCGATAATAATCCCTCAGCAGAAGTCATCTATGGTGAAGCAAAGAAGGCGATCGCTGGGTTAAACTCGTACAATTGCATAATCAAAAGCTACTGTGTGATCTAAACCTGACATGGTCCTGTGTTAATCTTTTTAATCTTGATTATATACTGTTATAATACTTGTGATGCTGTTTGTTACTGTAATTCTGCCCATGGCAGACTTTTTCTCCAGATCTTTTACTGTTTAATAAGCATTAGTCTAACCTTGCCTAGGCTGAAGACTTGTCATCCCGCCATGGTTTAATAAATGCTGCTTTTGATCCTACCCTGTTTAATAGACATCTCTGTAATCCTTTCTTGGTCTAATGCCTATTATCGTAATCCTGCCTTGGTGAAATGCATATTACCCTGATCCTGCCCTGGTTTCATACTTAACTTCCTAAATCTTACCCTGGTTTAATTCCTGTTACTCTGATCCTGTGCTGGTTTAATACTCATTACTCTAATCTCATTCTGGTTTAATTTGCGTTAATGTGATCCTGCCTTGGTATAATACTAGTAACTAGAATTCAGCCTTGGTTTAATATTTGTTATTGCAATCCTGCACAAGTTGAGGATTTGTTACTGCCATGCTATGCTGGTTCATTACTTGTTAGTGCTATATCGGGAATGGGTTAACTTGAAGTGTCTCCAGGAGATGCTGATGCACATTGTGTCCTGGATGGTTGCAGAGCTCTTTCCTCACTGGTCCTGAGGCTGATTGCGGCCTTGTGATTGGCTGTCTCTCTAGTTCCATTCACACCGCTTGGACCAATCGGTGGATTTTATTGTGTAGCTGCTGCAAGAGCGATGCACGGACTGCCAGGGAACTAAGAGGAGAAGAGGGCAGATCCTGGCTCTGCTCAGCAGCAGCATCTAAACCATGTACCCAATGTGCTCCGCAACACACTGCTTCACTCCATGTGCTGCCATTTCCGTGCTATACATAGAATATCCTAATATTGGCAGATTGCAGCATGTGCCCAGCTGCAAATAGATGAGTGGAGGAGGGGGCGATGGTCTCACAGGTACCGCTCCAGTATATGGTACATAGACAGCACGATACTGTACTGATTACCTCACCATCCTCATTGTACCCATTTCTATCAACCCACTTCCCACCCTTCCATGACCTCCCATTACCTGCCTGATATCCATAGACCCTAGAATATGTGGCATGCTGTTATGTTAATGAGATGAGCCTTGGGGCACAGGTGACAGGTGCAGAAGGAAGAGGCGGTATAATGCTAGGGCACTATGCCATCCTAAATTGACCTTGATATATAAGACTGTAATGAAGAGCAGCTATGGCACTTAGGTAGGGGTGCCAGATGTCCCTCATTGTCCCCATTATGTTATTTTCATCAACACAGATTTGTTCCACCCCACCAAGTTCGCCACTAATGACAAACATGAGCCGCAGAGCTGTGTCCTATACATCCTTACCAATATTTATTGTAAGTTGCTTTGCTAATATTTAATATACGTTCTTTTCTTCTGCTCTGAATGAGTGACTGGTCAAAACCCAACCCCATCTCTGATTTTCAAATAGGGATAGAAGCCAGCTAAAATTAATCTCAAAACAAATTAAGTTTTTGAGCTGGGCAGTGGTGGCCCGTAATGCCGGGCGCAGGAGCGCGGCTCCCCTAATCCAGGCGTCAGGCCCCCTAATCTACATGTGGGGTGCCGGACGCATGGATTCCAATGGGGGTGTGCTCGGGGCACAAAGCACTGTGCCCCGAGCACACCCAGTTGTGTGACAATAGCAAATTAATATTCGCTATTGTCTTCCTGATTGTTTGCCGCCCCCAAAAAATATACCACCAGCCACCACTGGAGCTGGGAAGCCACCACCAGTTGTTTTTGATTCTAAGACCGGTTGGGTTTGGTAGTGAAGTGTATGTAAACCTCAACTTCTTTTGTTTGGTCCTATAAATACGCTATTGAAAGAGTTTTGCATTATCTGTTTAATTAGTACAAAAAGATACCTGTTGATCCTGACAGAAATCTAGTGATCTGATAATTTCCCGTGCTCTCAATTTGCTGCTTACTTATCAGTCAGCATTATTCTCAGGGAACTTTTAAGATTAAGATTTAATCTCCAAATACAGAAAGGTTTCTTCACAGTAAGAGCTGTGAAAATGAGGATTACACTCCCTCAAGAGCTGGCTCTGGCCAGCTCAGTAGATTACTTTAAAAAAGACCTGGATTATTTCTTAAATGTACATAATATAACTGGATACTAACATTTATAGGTAAAGTTGAACCAGGGAATATCCAATTGCCTCTTGGGGGACCAGGAAGGATTTTTTTTTCCTTTGCTGAAGCAAATTGGATCTTGCTTTGCTGGGTTTATTTTTGCCTTCCTCTGGATTAACTGAAGGTATAGTGTATATATGTCTGTATAATTTTTCCCCCTTTTATTGGTTGAACCAGGTGGACTTGTGTCTTTTTTTAACCAAACTATGTAACAAACTAGCTCCTCCTATGCTATGAAGAAGAGGAGAGGTGCAGTGCAGTGCAGTAAATGATGGTTGTCACCCTAGGACAGGAATTGTGTTACTGGCAGGATCACCAGATGAAAAATAGATCTAAAAAAAGCCTAACATTTAAGGATTGGTAAACTGCAATATGTTACATTTTTGGTCTTGGGTTTAGATACACCTAAAATATTAGGGGAGAAGTTGAGGGTTAATTTACTGGTTATATTGACGGGGGGGGGGGGGGGGGGGTTAGGGGATGGTGCATGTACTGTATATGGGGTGTGAACTTTATATTTACAGCAGTTTCTTTTTTAATTTTGAGTCTGAGTCTGACATCTCCCTGCTGGTTTGCCAGTGCTGGCAGCTCTATTAGAGCCCTCGGGGAAAAGGGCAAAGAGTACAATGCTGCCTGGACCAGCATAGGCCATGTAACCCACTGATCTGCAGTCTGCATCCGGCAGTTATAAATGCATGGGAATGGTAAAGGGAGTAGTTAGGGTCACTTTGTCTGAAAGCATTGTCATCCTTTAAACTGTAACACAGACATAGTAAACTGATAATATGGATCAAATGTCTAAAGCTGGCCGAGATTCGAACCACCTATGATTGTACTCACGTCAATGAATTGATCGACTTGGGTACAACCAGCATGTTTGATTTTCAGCATATGGCTATAGCCACTAGCAATAAGCATTGTTTTCTCCCAGCAGGGATGGCTCCCTGTACCCCTCCTCCACCAGGAGAACGCAATAGCTCTGTGGGAAAGATGGGACACAGTAGCTCCGCAGGAAGGACACAGTCAGTGATTTTTTTTTTTTTCAAAAAGTTTTTATTGAGATATATAAAGTGTAATATATACTTAACAACATTTTGTAAGAACATTTTACAGAGGAATTTTAGGTATATAAAATAACCTAGGGGTTGTACACATATGTACCAGGATGGGATAGCTGAACAAAATAAACAGAACACAACATTCCAATAGCTATCTTCTAAGAGGAGATACCTGGATGGATCTGTTTATAGAAAGTCCCTAGGATTGCAAGATGGAACATAAAAAAAACAAAACAGGGAGGGGAGGGTGGTTGGATTAGGGCGAAGGGGGGGGGGGGGCATCATGACTGATGTAGAGTCATTATGTGGTCGTTTTCTTCACGATGTTGGTAGATAATAATAAGGACGGAACTGGCGCGTGGAGCTAAAGTCCACTGGTTGTGGGTTATCCGTTGGAGGGGGGGGGGGGGTTGCCTCCCTTGGGTTTGAAGGGGGGTTCCGTAGTATGAGAACGAGTATTGGCCGAAATTGGCTAGTTCTTCTAGAGAGAGTGCTGAGAGCATGAAGGAGTGCTACTTGAAATAAAAACATGCTTTCGTTTTTTCCTGTTTGAAGTCGGTGTTTAGTCGGTCCTTGAGTAGAAGAAGTAGGAGCTACAGTCAGTGTTAATGGGGGAATCTAGTGATTTTCTTTCCTTCTACCTGTGGTGGAAGGCGGAGGCGTTGCTAGGGCTACAAAAGATCTGGGGCTAGAGCCCATAGCAGCGAAGTAAAGAAAGTCATATACTTGGGCAGGCATACACATATATATATGCAGTAATATAAGTGTGTGTATATATATATATCCCCAGAGAGCCCCACTTACATCAGGGTCCCCAGAGAGCCCCCCTTACCTCAGGGTACCCAGAGAGTCTCCTCCTTACATCAGAGTCCTCAGAGAGCCTCCCCCTTGCATCAGGGTTCCCAGAGAACCCCCCTTACATTAGGGTCCCCAGAGAGCCTCCCCCTTAAATCAGGGTCCCCAGAGAGCCTCCCCCTTCAAATCAGGGTCCCCAGAGAGCCTCCCCCTTGCATCAGGGTCCCCAGAGAGCCCCTCACTTACATCAGGGTCCCCAGAGAGCCCCTAACTTACATCAGGGTCCCCAGAAAACCTCCCCTCCCCTTGGGGACCCCTGCAGAGACTCGGGGCTATGGGCCCCAGATTCGGGGCTATAGCCCCAAAAGCCACCCCCTAGCGACGCCACTGGTGGAAGGAAAGAAAATTGATTCATCTACGGCCTGGTAGAGGGGTTGGGCTCAAGCTTGACCTCAGGAGTTGACGAAACAGTAAGAGATTCAGGGTTCTCACTTTTGTTGCCAGCGGTTTAGACATTAATGGCTGTGTGTTGAGTTATTTTGAGGGGACAGCAAATTTACACTGTTATACAAGCTGTTCACTCACTACTTTACATTGTAGCAAAGTGTCATTTCTTTAGTGTCGTCACATGAAAAGATAGAATAAAATATTTTTAAAAATGTGGGCGGTGTACTCACTTTTGTGAGATACTGTATGTGTAATAAAATGGAATGACACAGGGGAAAAGTATTGAATATACTAACTGAAATGTATTTAATACTTGGTACAAAATCCTTTGTTGGTAATGACAGCTTCAAGACGCCTCCTGTATGGAAAAACTAGTCACATCCATTGCTCAGGTGTGATTTTTGCCCATTCTTCCACACAAACAGTCTTCAAATCTTGAAGGTTCCGTCGGTCTCTTCTATGAACTCTGATCTTTAATTCTTTCCATAGATTTTCTATTGGATTCAAGTCAGGTGATTGGCTGGGCCATTCTAGCAGCGTTATTTTCTTTCTTTGAAACCAACTGAGAGTTTCCTTGGCTTTCTGTTTGGGATCATTGTCTTGCTGAAATGTCCACCCTCGTTTCATCTTCATCATCCTGGTAGATGGCAGCAGATTTTTATCAAGAATGTCTTGGTACATTTTTCCATTCATCCTTCCTTCAATGACATGAAGTTTGCCAGTATCGTATGCTGAAAAACAGTCCCGCCCACACCATGATGTTCCCACATCCAAACTTCACTGTTGGTATGGGGGTGTTTTTGGGGTGATGGGCAGTGCCATTTGACCTCCAAACATGGTGAGTAATGGCCCGGAGCCAAAGTAACACTAGGAGGAGGGCCAGCATGACTAGGGTGGGGCAGTGAGGTGTAGTAATTAGGGTAGGTAAATTAGGATAGGAGGTGGCCCAGTGGGGGGAGCTAGATATAAGATGGGGGTGGAGTTATTCCGGTGGTCAGTTGGAGAGAAGAGAGCGCCGGTAGAAGAATTCTGCGACACGGTCTCCAATTTCCAGCATGGGTGACTTGGAGACGATCTTATCTCAACTGAGAGAGGAGGCGGCGGCCAGAGGCACAGGATGGCTGCAGGCTTCGGTGGCTAGCCTTTTACAAGGCCCCAGCCAGTCCTCCTCTGTTCCACCCACCAGCCCCCCTCCTCCGGGCCGCACACGTGCTAGGCGGTCTAGGCCGCCTGAGCGTTTCAGCCCGGAAACGGATCGTACAGGGAGTCTGGCACTGGAAGGGCGGACTCCGCCGGCCAAGCGAAAAACAGCGGTGGCTGCGACAAGCGGAGACGGAAGGGGAGCTCGATCGCGTCGGACTCGGACGAACGGCGCTGCAGCACCAGGTACCGCCCCCCCTGCAGAAACTGTGACAAGCATGGCGGCTGCCGTGGTGGGCGTTCAGCCCGGCCTAAGGGGAGCTCGGCGAGGGAGAGAGGCCTCGGCGGGTGACGGCTATGGGGTAGGAACGGCCGGGACCTGTATTCCAGAGGAGAGGGGACGGAAGAGGAGTTCGGCGGTTGCCCCACATAATCGGGGGGACTTGGAGGTAACTCGGTCCAGATCCACGGCCAGGCGGGCTCCCCCTGCCCGGCCTAGGGCTCAGCTAACTAGCCTTGTGGAGACACGTGTCGATGCGGCGCACAGCGATGACGTCAATGCGGGGCGCTCAACGGCGGCGGTGGATCCTGATGTGCGGCCTGCGATTGAGGCGCGGAGAGAGGCCGGGAGTTCCCAGGACAGTCTGTCTGAGGGCGAGCTGGACGATCGTGTGGAGGAAGAACTACCAGAGCCGGCGCGTGCAGCGGGGATCGCGGCTGGATGTCCAGTGAGGCAGCGGCAGCCAGGTGAGCCCCTTTCTGTGTTGTCTTTGTCTCCTGCTAATGCTAATAAAGGGGGGTCTGTTGTTGGTGGTGGTGTAGATATGTTAGGGGCTCAGGGTGGTTTAGGTAGTTTGGGGCAAGGTGGTAGTTCCATGTCTATGGGATTGCAGGACGTAGGGGTGGTACAGACATTGCTGGCGGGTTTGCGGGAAGTGCTGGCGCGCTGTGAGGCTGGTCAGCGGCCGGTGGCGAGCGCTTCTCCAGTGGCGGCGTGGGCATCGGCCCACACAGCTGCACCGCGGGAATCTGCGGGGGTGGCCCCTGCATTGGGTGTATCGGGTAGCGCAGCAGTTGCTGGGGTAGGGACGGAAACTCCAGTAACGCCACCTGCGATGGTGGTGGCGGGTGCTGCAGCGACAGTTGGGGAGGCTGTGCCGGTGGGTAAGGGGACAGCTGGTTTGGACGGTGTGCGTTTGGCTGATGCTGCCAAATGTGAGGTATACGTCTGCTTTGAGGGGCCCTTGGGCGCTCATTTAAAGGCAGAAGTGAGGGAGCGCATTTTGAAGGGGGAGTACGTTGAAATATTCTCCTTGTTGCCCTTGGAGAAGTTTAACTTGGACAAAGTTAAGCCGGACGAGAGCAAGAAAGAGGAAGAGGAGAAGCGGCGTTACCGGTTAATACCGCGCACTTTTTCAAATTGGCTGCAGGCGTTTGCGATTTTGGCAAGCGTTATTGGGGAAAAAGCGCCTGAGCACTGCTCGGCTCTTTTCTGCTACCTGGACTCCATTGGTGAAGCACAAAGGGTGTACGGTGGTACGGCCTGGTTGCGCTATGATGAGCAATTTCGGCAGAGGAAGGCGGTACGCCCTGCATTGCGCTGGGACCATAAGGACATTAGTCTTTGGATGAAGTTAATGTCATCTCCAAGAAGTTCTTTAGCTCCCTTTCAGGGTGGGGCCGGGGGTTCGGCTATGGCCGGACAACCGGCCGGCAGTCGCATGGGTTTCTGCTGGCAGTTTAACGCCGGTACCTGTAAGTTTGGGGCAAAATGTCGATTTCGACATGAGTGTTCCACATGTGGAGGGTCACACTCTCAGTCCCGGTGTTTTAACCACTTCAATACCAGGCACTTAGACACCTTCCCGCCCAGCCCAATTTTCAGCTTTCAGCGCTGTCGCAATTTGAATGACAATTGCGCGGTCATGCTACACTGTACCCAAACAAATTTTTTATCATTTTGTTCCCACAAATAGAGCTTTCTTTTGGTGGTATTTGATCACCTCTGCGGTTTTTATTTTTTGCGCAACAAATAAAAAAAGACCGAAAATTTTGAAAAAAAACAAGTTTTTCTTTGTTTCTGTTAAAACTTTTTGTAAATAAGTACGTTTTTTTCTTCAATGACGGGCACTGATATGGCTGCACTGACGGGCACTGATATGGCGGCACTGATGGGCACCGATGAGGTGGCACCGATGAGGTGGCACTGATGAGGTGGCACTGACGGGCACTGATGATGGGCACTGATAGGCGGCACTGATGGGCACTGATAGGTGGCACTGATGGGCACTGATAGGTGGCACTGGTATGCGGCACTGATGGGCACTCATAGGTGGCACGGATGGGCACTAATAGGCGGCACTGATGGGCACTCATAGGTGGCATTGATGGCACTTGTAGGTGGCATTGATGGTTACTTATGGGTGGCACTGATAGTTGGCACAGATGGGCACGGATGGGCACTGATAGATGGGCACTGATGGGCATGGATGGGCACTGACAGGTGGCATGAATGGACACTGATGGGTGGCACTGGTGGCATTACTTGTTTGCAGTGATGCCCCTAAGGGTGGCATTGCTGGGCATCACTGCAACATAATTGTGCCAATCAGTGCCCATTTGTGGGCACTGATTGGCACAGATTTGGCATACTGGGCACATGTGGATGGCCATGGGGTACATACCTGGCCATCCACATGTTGCCCCTTCCCTGGTGGTCCTAGTGGTGATCCCTGGTGGTCCAGTGTGGTGATCTGCGGGGGGGCTGCGCTGATAAACAATCAGCGCAGACCCCCCCTGCCAGGAGAGCCGCCGATCGGCTCTCCTCTACTTGCGTCTGTCAGACGCGAGTGAGGAAGAGCCGATCAACGGCTCTTCCTATTGACAGCGTGATCAGCCGTGATTGGACACGGCTGATCACGTGGTAAAGAGCCTCCGCCGGAGGCTTTTTACCAAGATCAGTGTAGCGGTGTGTCAGACTGACACACCGCTCCACCGATCGCCGCGATGCGCGCCCCCGGGGGCGCGCTGCGGCATGTTATCCTGAAGGACGTCATATGACGCCCAGTCAGGATAACACAACCACTTCCCGGACGTCAATCCGCCATAGGGCGGGCGGGAAGTGGTTAAGCAAGGTCGTGGAAAAGGGGGTGATGCTGGAAAAAGGGAAGACACCAGTGAGGGTAGAAAAGATGGCCCCTTTTCTAAGACGGTACCCTGATCAAGAAACAGCAAAGCTATTAGAGTTAGGTTTTACGGACGGCTTTAGGTTGAATAGCGGGCTTAGCGTGGTTCCGCCTATGGCGAAAAATTTGAAGTCCGCTACGGAGCACCCTAGTGTTGTTACAGATAAATTGTTCAAGGAAGTCTCCTTAGGGCGCATGGCGGGCCCGTTTGAGTTGCCCCCAATGCCGGATTTGGTTGTTTCCCCGTTAGGTGTGGTCCCTAAGAAGGAGCCGAACAAATTTCGGCTCATTCATCATTTGTCATACCCGCGCGGGGGTTCAGTAAATGATTCTATTGACCCTGATTTGTGTAGAGTGTCTTACACATCGTTTGACACGGCGGTCGCATGGGTCCAGCGTCTGGGTAAGGGCGCATTGTTGGCAAAAACAGACATCGAGGCTGCTTTTCGCCTCTTGCCTGTCCATCCAGAGTGCTGTCGTTTGTTGGGGTGTCGCTGGCAGGGAAAGTTCTTTGTTGATAGGTGTTTGCCCATGGGGTGTGCGATTTCTTGTTCGCTGTTTGAACACTTTAGTTCCTTTTTGGAATGGGCTGTGCGGGATGTGTCCGGCTTGTCATCCGTCATCCATTATTTGGATGATTTTCTGTGTATAGGGCCGGCAGGGAGTTTGATATGCGCGTCATTGCTGGCTACGATTCAGCAGCTGTTTGAGTTTTTTGGGGTTCCGTTGGCTCCAGACAAGACGGAAGGCCCAATTACTGCTTTGAGTTTTTTGGGGATAGTTATAGACACGGTAGCGATGGAATGTAGATTGCCGCAGGACAAATTGGATGGCTTAAAACAGGAAGTGGCCGTGGCGTTAAGGGCTAGGAAGGTACAACTTCGGTCCTTACAATCGTTGCTAGGCAAATTGAATTTTGCCTGCCGCATCATGCCTATGGGGCGGGTCTTCTGCAGGCGCCTTGCTGCCGCCACGGCAGGGGTCAGGGCTCCACATCATTTTATTCGATTAAGTAGGGATCATAAGGAGGATTTGAAGGTATGGGATTCGTTTTTGGCTACGTACAATGGCCGCTCTTTGTGGATGGGTACGGTAGTCTCAAACTTTGATTTGGAACTGTTTACCGACGCGGCGGGATCATGTGGATTTGGGGCGTTTTTTCAGGGGAAGTGGAGCGCGGGGGAATGGCCGGTACTTTGGAAAGAGGCTGGACTGATACGCAACTTGGCGGTTTTGGAATTGTTCCCCATTGTTCTAGCGGTGGAGCTTTGGGGAGCAGAGTTTAAGAACCGTCGGGTGCGTTTTCACTGTGATAACTTGGGTGTGGTACAGGCCATTAACAATAACACTGCGTCTTCCCCCCCAGTTGTGCGCTTACTAAGGCACCTGGTATTACGTTGTTTGTGTATTAATTGTTGTGTTACTGCTATTCATGTTCCGGGAGTGGATAATTCTGTGGCTGATGCGTTGTCTCGTTTCCAGTGGGACAAGTTTCGTCAACTGGTGCCGGGAGCGGAAGTGTTCGGGATTCCTTGTCCCGAGAGGTTGTGGAGCATCGCATTGCCATCGCTCAACAGTTAATGCATCGATCGGTATCCGCAGCTACGTGGGCTAAGTACAGTAAGGTTTGGAAGGAATGGGAGGCTTTGGTGGAGGAAGCGGGGGTCAGTCCAAATGATGAAGGTAGGATTAATTTGTTGCTCTATTTTATAGGCAGGAATTTTGAGAAGGGAGTGTCAGCTTCTTCGATGTCTAATAAGATGGCTGGGTTGGCTTTCATGTTTCAGTTGGCTGGGAAAAGAGATGTGACTAAGGTCTTCAGGGTTCGGCGTGCTATGCGTGGTTATCGCGCTGGTCGAACGGCTGCCGACAGAAGACGCCCAGTTTCGTTTGAGGTTTTAAGAGAGGTGGTCCAACAGCTGGGAGTTGTTTGTTTTTCACAATTTGAGCGGGTATTGTTTAGGGCCATTTTTGTGTTGGCCTTTTTTGGAGCGTTTCGGATAGGTGAGATGGTGAGTAATAATAGAAGGGGCAATGGCGGGTTGGAAGTGCAGGACGTTTTGTTAAGTGAGGATAAGTTGGGGATATTTTTGAAGAGGTCCAAGACGGACCAATGCAGGAAGGGAAAATGGGTTGAGTTGAATAGGATCCCGGGTTCTCCTGTATGTCCGGTTGCGGCAATAGGGGAATTTTGTACAATTAGGCCTCGAGGGGAGGGGGTTTTCTTCCGACATGAAGATGGTAGGGCGGTTTCTCGTTTCCAGTTTCAGGCGGTTTTCAAGAAAAGTCTGGTAGCCGCTGGTTTCAACGCAGAGAATTACTCTTCACACTCATTCCGCATTGGTGCAGCCACGGAAGCGGTTCGGTGGGGATTGGATGAGGAAGTGGTAAAAGGTATTGGCAGGTGGGAATCATCCAGGTTCAAGTTGTATGTTCGTCCTCACCTACTTTAGTGGCTTAATCCTTCTGGGTGGGTGGGGGTTGTTGTGGCGTCAAAAAATTACTGATGGAAGATAGTATTTCTGTTGGGCAAGCCAGGGGGTTCTAGTAGTTAGGGAATATAGGACATGTCTGTTTTTCTCTCTGTCTTCCTTTTGTTTGTTCTCCATGTTTTTCAGGTTCGGACTCCTGTTTGGTGTGGATCCTGGGACACTCTTACGTGTATTGGGGTGCCAGGAGGGCGGATGTTAGGAGGGGAGGCAGGATGTTGGGCCTATCAGAGGGGGAGGGGGTAGTACGCTGGATCGGGATTCCGGGCATGCTTTGGTCCAGGGTAGTACCTGAGATGCATAAGTTTGCCTGTCTTGACCGCACCCCGGATGTGGTCGTGATTCATGCGGGTGGTAATGATTTGGGGGTTCGTTGTGCGAGAGAGCTGATACGGGATATTAAATTCGATCTGCTCCAATTGCAATCCTTTTTTCCGGATACCATTTTTATTTGGTCGGATATCGTGGCCAGGACGGCTTGGCGTTTAGCTCGCTCTGTTGCAGGCCTGAACAGAGCGAGGATAAAGGTCAATAAAGCGGTGGCAAAATTTTTCGTTCGTAATGGCGGTTTGGCAGTGCGGCATCGGGATTTGGAAGAAGAAACCTGGCGTTTTGAGATCGGACGGTGTGCACCTGAATGCGATCGGTTTGGATCTGTGGCAGCTGGCTTTGCAGGAGGGTGTACACCGGGCGGTTATGGTGTGGAGGGCGACACACACGTAAGGCGTCACGTCCGTGTGCTGTGGCGGCAGGTCTATGGGGTCCTTGGAGGAGGTGCTGAGAAATAATGGAGGTTTTTTAGGGGGGGTTGGGCCCCACTGAGTTTTTGGGGTCCTTTCCCTGTATGGAAACAATGGTGGAGGAAGTTGTATCTGGCAGGAAGTAGCTGTTTTGTCCCCGAGCTTTCGTAATTACACGGCAGGGGGCCGTTTTTTGGGTATACTGATACAACTAGTTGGTGTAAGAACATTAATATGTGCCTTCAAGGACCCTTAGATCAAAAAGGTTAATAGTAAAGTTTCAGTGGTGAAATTGTTTACAAAATGTTATAAAAGGTTTTATAAGATTGTATATTAGGCATTAAGTTATGTTCAAAGTATTTTTGTATTTTATTTTGTTGTAATAAAAGGCTGCTATGGCCATTCGACTCCAGAGGAGTAGTGTCGTGTGGTCAATGGTGGGTAAAAGGGGAAGAAATTTAGAATTACAGGTATACACGGGAGCCTCACCTTTAGACACATCCCTTAGTCATGTATTATGGTATTCAAAGAGATCAATTTTGGTCTCCTCTGACCACACTAGATTTTCCCAGTATTTTACAGGCTTGTCTAAATGTTGTGCAGCAAACTTTAAGTGAGCTTCAACATGCTTTTTATGCAGTAACTGAGTCTTCCATGGTGAGCATACATACCATGGTGGTCGAGTGCATTACTTATTGTTTTCTTTGAAACAATTGTACCTGCTAATTCCGGGTCTTTCTGAAGCTCTCCACAAGTGGTCCTTGGCTCTTGGACAACTCTTCTGATAATTATTTTCACTCCTCTATCAGAAATCCTGGTCTTGGCTGGTGTATGGTGAAATCATGTTCTTTCCACTTGCGGATTATGGCCCCAACAGTGCTCACTGGAACATTCAGAAGTTTAGAAATCCTTCTGTAACCAATACCATCAGTATGTTTTTCAACAATAAGGTTGCGAAGGTCTTGAGAGAGCTCTTTGCTTTTACCCATCAGTAGATGTTTCTTGTGAGACACTTTGGTAATGAGTCCAATCGCAATATTCCCTACGCACACATTCATGGAAATGGCTGCAATAATGCTGGGTGCTGTAATGACCACCGGCTGGAAACCACAGACAATCTGAATGGAGAAATGTCATCAGCACACCAAGGATTCCTCAGAAGGGTCCAAAGCTTTATTTGCATGGTCACACGGTACACATCTGGCAACGTTTTGGAGCCACACAGGGCCCCTTCCTCAGGCCCCTTTGTCGTGCCTGACAAAGAGGCCCTGCGTGGCTCTGAAACGTTGCTGGATGTGTACCATGTGACCATTTAAATAAAGGTTTGAACGCTTCTGAGGAATCCTTGGTGTGCTGATGACATTTCACCATTTACCGTGGTAATGAGACACCATTTTATAAGCCAGTGGTCTCCAAACTGCGGCCCAAGGGCCAGATGTGGCCCTTTTGCTTGCTTTTATCAGGCCCTTGGTATCCACTGATGCCTACAATGGAGCGTAATTCCTCCCAATGACACCAACAATGGGGTCCAATGACATCAATGATGGGCATAATTCCTCCCAATGACAGCAACAATGGGGAACAATTTCTGTTACTGATACCAACAATGGGGCCCAATGACATCAATGATGGGGCACAATTCCTCTCTCTGACACCAATTGATGGGGTGCAATTACTCCCACTGAAACAAACTATGGGGCGTTATTTTTTCCCACCGACATCGGGACCTTTTGTACTCCCAATTGCCATCAGTAGAGACTGAACCAGCTGATATTAATTTGCACTGACAAGAGGCAGGGTTGCTTTAATTACTGATAGAGTTCAGCTGGTGTCTTGGCTCTCCATGCCTTTTTCCACCTCCCTTTCTGCAGGTGTTCAATACTTTTTCCCTATGTCATTCCATTTTATTACACATAACTTCATTTATGAACGTATTTCTTTTGGTTTCCTTGTATATATGGATTGCAAGGGTAGTTACTGACATGTGGTGAAAATATCATGTCAATAGCACCTTTAGAAATACATTTACCTAGAAAAATGGTGACGTGTTCAATACTTATTTTACCCGCTGTAATTTTTTCAACAATAGTCAAAAAAAAGTGGCTGCATGTTGTATAACAGTGCCTCATTACTGAAATGTAGCCCAGGCTACAGAAGCAAGACATGGTGGCCCAATACGGCCCCAGCACCCAAAGCCAGCCCGTAAATGTTTACAGTTACCTTTGTCCCAGTGATAGTGATATTTATGAGCGTGCCAAGTTTCTGCATGTTGTTTGGTGAAGACAGCCCCCACACACCATATGTAAGGACACAGAAACTCACCACCTACACACGTGCGCGGGGAGAGGGCACTGCTACCTGACTGCCTACGGAAGCAGACAGATCACCAGACTGTGCAGAGCAGAAACTGCTTACAAAATATTGTTATCTTACAGGCTGAACCGCAGTGCTTCTGTCTCTGTAGTCAGGCAATCAGTGGGAAACTGCAATTCTTCTCACACACACTTCTCGAAAAGTCTTCATACACAGGAGCACGGTCACTCCGACCCGATCCAACCACTAACATTTCTCTTCATTAAGCACCATTAGGATCATTAGGTTTACTTATCTCCACTGATAAAGAACAGTTCTATCCAGGAAAAGAAACATCACAGTTTTCACTAAGTCAGAAGGAATTTTTTTTTTAGAAAACTTGCTTTTTGATTATGCCTACATGTACAGAAAAAAAGCATAGAATGTTTTTTTGGTGTATTTATTATTTTCCTTCTAGATGCTTGTAGGAAGATTTGCTCTGTTCATATTGAACGCACGCTTGCCAGTGACGCTCTCACATATTGACCTAATCAAGTCTTGTTTCCTCTGTTTTCTCAACATCTGTATTCTCTTTTCATCAAAGGTAAATGCAGGTCTCAGGGACTTTCACGTTATTTATAATAGAGCCACTGCTACAGTTCCCATTAGTAGAGCAAATGCAGGGCAAGCAACAGGTTCACTTTAATGGTGGCCTTGCTGCTGCACATACACTATATCACCAAAAGTATTGGGACATCTGCCTTTACACGCACATGAACGTTAATGGCATCCCAGTCTTAGTCTGTAGGGTTCAATATTGAGTGTGCCCACCCTTTGCAGCTATAACAGCTTCAATTCTTCTTGGAAGGCTGTCCACAAGGTTTAGGAGTGTGTCTATGGGAATGTTTGACCATTCTTCCAGAAATGGATTTGTGAGGTCAGGCACTGATGTTGGACAAGAAGACCTGGCTTGCAATCTCCGCTCTAATTCATCCCAAAGGTATTCAATCAAAGTTGAGTTCAGGACTCAGTGCAGGCCACTCAAGTTCATCCACCCCAAACGCGCTAATCCATGTCTTTATGGACCTTGTTTTTGCACTGGTGCGCAGTCATGTTGGAACAGGAAGGTGTCATCCCCAAATTGTTCCCACAAAGTTGGGAGCATGAAATTGTCCAAAATGTCTTGGTATGCTGCACAGAGTTCTGACCTCGACCCGATAGAACACCTTTGGGATGAATTAGAGCGGAGACTGCGAGCCAGGCCTTCTCGTCTACATCGGTGCCTGACCTCACAAATGCACTCTTCTGGAAGAATGGTCAAACAAATACAAGGAGATTTCCAAGCTCAAACTTACCAGCTAGCCAGCGACCAACCAAATTGACCTGTCTAACAATATGCATAAGACCCCTTTCACACTGAGGCAGTTTTCACGTGTTTTAGCACTAGAAATAGCGCCTGTAAAGCACCTGAAAACTGCCTCCTATTCATTGCAATGGGTGCTTTCACACCTGGGCGGTGTGCTTGCAGGAGGTTTGGAAAAGTCCTGCAAGCAGCATCTTTGGGGCGGGTTCAGCCCCTGCCCATTGCAATGAAAAGCGCTTTGGAAGCGCCGCAACACAGGACTTTTTAACCCCTTTTTTTCGGGTTAAAAATGCCCCATTAGCGGCCAAAAAGCGGCGCTATTGCTTTACCGCGAACGCACGGGCGGCCCCAGTGTGAAAGGAGCCTTAAGAACAGGGGTTTAGTCTGCACACATTTGCAAATACATGCGTAAGCCACAGGCCCCATCAAGGCATTCTGTTTGACTGATAAGATCATCCTTCTTCTCTTTCCTCCTGTCAGCATATGTCACTACACATCACTTGATTGTCCCCAAGTGCTGCTACTCCTTCTCCCAGTCTGAGGGCTGCAGTACAGGGTATTGGAAGAGACTGATACCAAGTTCTTATACTAGCTGCATATAAAATACATTAAGTCATTTTTTAGAAAATACATAACTGCAAATCGTTTTATTTTTAATATCTGCCTGGAGCTTGGCTTGAAGATAATGCAGGCCATACATGGGTCAAATTCCGAACAAATTTTCTTACGAAAACTGTAACTAAGAATTTTCTTTCGAATTTCGCACCATTAGGGGGCCGCAGCTACGGCCAATTTTCGTGCAGCCATCGAATTTGGGCATGTTGGAAATTTTTGGAAAAATGAATGAATTTCTAATTCACGATGGGAGAATCTTGCGAGAAATATTATTGAAAAAGAAATGCGTTTGAGTGTAACAAAAGAAAGAAAAGTAAAATCTCAGCCACAAAAAATATTTTCTATAGCAATGTGAAATTGAAGGCTTGGTTGGTCGGATTTTGAAATCGATGGTGGCACCAGCGGATCACAAAACACACAAGTTTTCTGATTTTCGAAAGAAAATTTGTTCAGAATTTGACCATGTATAGCCTGCATTTAGAGGCGCCTCCCTTCTTTTTTATACTTGGTAGCTCCTGAAGTGCAGGTTAATTTGTTTTATTTTTACAGTACACTTTATACTGATATTGCTGTACAGTGGAACCTCGGTTTGTGAGTAACGTGGTTAAC
Source organism: Lithobates septentrionalis (assembly GCA_037952835.1). Lineage (NCBI taxonomy): Eukaryota > Metazoa > Chordata > Amphibia > Anura > Ranidae > Lithobates > Lithobates septentrionalis. Next base: position 561,009 of record JBBDGP010000625.1, on the reverse strand, counting down.
GAGCGTTTCACAAAAGGAGCACTGTATTTTTAAAAATCGTAACTCGGTTTGAGAGTGTTGTCTCGCAAAGCGAGCACGATTCAGGCCAAAAGCGGTGTGCAGTACGACTTTTGGCCTAAGGTGGGGGGGCGCCGGAGCCGAGCAGAGCCGAACGTCGACGATCGCAGCCGATCGGCGCCATTCAGAAATGCATGGAAAGGCCCGAGCACACTTCGGCTGACCTCGGCAAATCTCGGGTAGGAAGTCTTTCCGAGGTTTCCCGAGATCAGCCGAAGTGTGCTCGGGCCTTTTCGGCCGTTTCTGAGGCTCTCTGGCGCCCCCGCCTCTGGCCGCATGCGGTATTGCATCCCATTGAAGTCAATGCGGAACAAATTATTTTAGTTTCCATTGACTTCAATGGGAAAACTCGCTTTGATATGCGAGTACTTTGGATTACGAGCATACTCCTGGAACGGATTATGCTCATAATCCGAGGTTCCACTGTAATCATTTTTAAATGAATAAATGGATGTGGAACGAATCATCTGAGTTTCCATTTTTTCTTATGGAGAAATTTGCTTTGATATACGAGTGCTTTGGATAAGTGATTCTCAATCTCAGTCCTCAAGTTTCCCCAATGGGCCATGTTTTCAGGTTTTGCTTTACTTTGCACAGCTGCTTTAAATCAATTTCAATGATATGGTATTGATAAGAGCTATTTTATCTATACCTACATATAAGGGAAGTTCCCAAAACATGGCCTGTTGGGGTACTTGAGGACTGAGGTTGAGAACCACTGCTTTGGATTACAAGCACGTTTCCGGAAATAATTATGCTTGCAATCCAAAGTTTTACTGTTTTAGCTCCTAGTAGCCTAAAAACTGTAATTGTATATTAAACAAGCTCATTGGGCAGCATCTGTGTACTACTAAGGCCTCGTTCACACAGGGGTCCCGATCCGTACATTCATGTGAAGGGCCACCTTCACTCGCGCAAAACACAGGAGATGTTCAAACTGATCTGTGCATTAGTCTCGCATGAATGTATAGTTGGGGATGAGCTAGGAAATCTTTGCAGGTCTGTGCATGGAACACCGGTCCATCCCGCAAAGGTGAAGATGACCAGAGAAGGTGTACGGATCGGTATGCCTGTGTGAATGAGGACGAAAAGTTTTTTTTTTCTTTTACTGCTGGGTATATGGGAAACATTGTCATGAGAGGTCCCTCTATAAAGTCTCCTGCTTAATCAGATATTTGAAGTGAACACAGGTTCACATCACCTCTCTCAAGTAAATCCTCACTTTTCGAGATGTAAGAAGGAAAGATGGGAAAGACAGTTTTATAAGCTTGATACCTGACATACAATATGCTATTGTCTCTTCTACAAGTCTTTTATACCAGTTATTAGGATCTTCTACAATCACATTCTTTTGCTCTGGCAATTTCATTTTGTTTTTGTGACCCCCCCCCCTCCATCTTTTTTCCCTTTCCCTTTTCCCTTAGGTAGATTTAGTTTTGACTCGCGGTGTTCGGTTGAGCTGTATTTTTGTTTGTTGGATAAATTTAGCTTGTCTCACTGTAAACAGGGTGGCTGTAATTGCTGTGTTAGGTACAGTGGCTTGCGAAAGTATTCGGCCCCCTTGAACTTTTCAACCTTTTGCCACATTTCAGGCTTCAAACATAAAGATATAAAATTTAAATTTTTTGTGAAGAATCATCAACAAGTGGGACACAATTGTGAAGTGCAACAAAATCTATTGGATATTTTAAACTTTTTTAGCAATTAAAAAACTGAAAAGTGGTGCGTGCAAAATTATTCGGCCCCTTTACTTTCAGTGCAGCAAACTCACTCCAGAAGTTCAGCGAGGATCTCTGAATGATCCAATGTTGTCCTAAATGACTGATGGTGATAAATAGAATCCACCTGTGTGTAATCAAGTCTCTGTATAAATGCACCTGCTCTGTGATAGTATCAGGGTTCTGTTGAAAGCGCAGAGAGCATCATGAAGACCAAGGAACACACCAGGCAGGTCCGTAATACTGTTGTGGAGAAGTTTAAAGCCGGATTTGGATACAAAAAGATTTCCCAAGCTTTAAACATCCCAAGGAGCACTGTGCAAGCGATCATTTTGAAATGGAAGGAGTATCAGACCACTGCAAATCTACCAAGACCTGGCTGTCCCTCTAAACTTTCAGCTCAGACAAGGAGAAGACTGATCAGAGATGCAGCCAAGAGGCCCATGATCACTCTGGATGAACTGCAGAGAACTACAGCTGAGGTGGGAGAGTCTGTCCATAGGACAACAATCAGTCGTACACTGCACAAATCTGCCCTTTATGGAAGAGTGGCAAGAAGAAAGCCATTTCTCAAAGATATCCATAAAAAGTCTCGTCTAAAGTTTGCCACAAGCCACCTGGGAGACACACCAAACATGTGGAAGAAGGTGCTCTGGTCCGATGAAACCAAAATCAAACTTTTTGGCCACAATGCAAAACGATATGTTTGGCGTAAAAGCAACACAGCTCATCACACTCAACACACCATCCCCACTGTCAAACATGGTGGTGGCAGCATCATGGTTTGGGCCTGCTTTTCTTCAGCAGGGACAGGGAAGATGGTTAAAATTGAGGGGAAGATGGATGCAGCCAAATACAGGACCATTCTGGATGAAAACCTGTTGGAGTCTGCAAAAGACCTGAAACTGGGACGGAGATTTATCTTCCAACAAGACAATGATCCCAAACATACAGCAAAATCTACAAAGGAATGGTTCACAAATAAACATATCCAGGTGTTAGAATGGCCAAGTCAAAGTCCAGACCTGAATCCAATCGAGAATCTGTGGAAAAGGCTGAAAACTGCTTTTCACAAACGCTCTCCATCCAACCTCACTGAGCTCGAGCTGTTTTGCAAGGAAGAATGGGCAAGAATTTCAGTCTCTCGATGTGCAAAACTGATAGAGACATACCCCAAGCGACGTGCAGCTGTAATCGCAGCAAAAGGTGGCTCTACAAAGTATTAACGCAAGGGGGCCGAATAATTTTGCACGCCCCACTTTTCATTTTTTTATTAGTTAAAAAAGTTTCAAAAATCCAAAAGATTTCCTTCCACTTCACAATTGTGTCCCACTTGTTGGTGATTCTTCACAAAAAATAAAAATTTTATATCTTTAAGTTTGAAGCCTGAAATGTGGCAAAAGGTTGAAAAGTTCAAGGGGGCCGAATACTTTCGCAAGCCACTGTAAATTTAGTTGTGCTTACTGTAATCAAAGCAGCTGCTTGTGATTAGTTGGGTCTGTTCAGTGTTTCAGCTGCTGCTGGTTTGCCTGCTTAATTTGCTTTCCAGAGAATGGTAGCATCCTCTGGACCATAGGAGTAATACAAATAACAGCATAAATATTTATACAGCCCTGGCCAATCTCAGGGAGGGCGGCCCTGAAGGCTGCTGGGAGTCTGTATAAATACTCTAATGCAATACTCCCAACGCACACGTACCTGCACCAACGGCTGTATCTTAAATTGGGTGCTGAAATGACCAACGGCTGGGACCGACTGCAATCATGAGAAGGAAGTGTCACCAACACACCAGGATCTCCAAAACTGGGTCCAAAATTGTAATCACATAAGAGATGTTTTAGAGCCTCGCAGGACCCCTTCATCACATGCCTGCATGGCTCTGAAACGTAGCTTCTATTTATTTTTTTGATACTGTGTGATTAAAATTTTGGACCCAATTTTGGAGATCCTGGTGTGCTGGTGACACTTCCTTCTCATGTATAAATACTCTGACACACAGAGCTTCTGAGTCTTTGCCTGCAGAGGGGAAGTCTAGCCTGGAGGGCTTGCTGCTCTGCGCTGCGCACTGCCATGTGCTTGCTGTTCATGAGGCCTCAGGTGTGAGAGTATCGGTACTCGGTCTTAAAAAACTGGTATCGGTGTATCCCTACAGTGTATGGAGCTGGGCAGTCCGCAGTATGTTACATATGACACAGTGTACAGACAGGACCGGTCTAGAATATTTCACACACAAGGAAAGTGTATGTAGCTAGGCATTCCACAGGAGGTCATTTACAATGCAGTGTCTGTATATGCAGTGGGACAGTCCAAAGTATATGACGTATAACACAGGACATGAAGAAATCTGGATTATGTCCTGTACAGCACAATGTATAGAGTGGGTTAATCCAGAGTACATCATCTATAGTATGGAGTTCAGCGGTCCAGAATATGCCACAAACACCAATTTCTATGGAGAGGAGCACCTTAGAGCATGTCACATACAGCACAGTGTGCGTAGTAAGGCAATCCAGAGTATTTTACATATAGCTCAGTGTTTGATGTGGGGCAGCTCAAACTACATACAGCACAGTTTATGAAGTGGGGCAGTTTGGCGTACGTCATGTACAGCACAGAGTATTGAATTGTGCAGTCTGGAGTATGTCATGTACAGCACAGAGTATTGAAGTGTGCAGTCTGGAGTATGTCATGTACAGCACAGAGTATTGAATTGTGCAGTCTGGAGTATGTCATGTACAGCACAGAGTATTGAATTGTGCAGTCTGGAGTATGTCATGTACAGCATAGCATACGGGTGGGGTAGTCCAGAATTTTCCTTATTACTGGCCCATTATGGAGAGTCATAAAGGTCCACATTCCATGCAGCTGTGCTGATTATTCTAAGTTAGACATCTGATATTATTTGGCAAGCATAAAGCTTTTTTCCCATTTTTTCACTTTCTTGCAGTGTAAGTCAGGTTTTTACTGCAGGTCAACACAGAGAATAACTGTCTATGCAGCTTGTTCAGATTATTGTTTTGCAATGCGGTTACATAAATGTCCCTGCACTATTCTTCTGCAGTGACATACATTACAGGCACACAGGAATGAATGGTAGCATACTGCCACAAGCATTATTATGTACTTTTACCTTATGTAAAGGGGGACTTTTTTTAATTTCTAACTTGATTGCCGCTTTTCACAAAACACAAAAAAAAACTCAAGAAAGTGTAAGTTAAAAGCATACGTTAACCTGCATGAGCAACTGTAAAACGTGCGTTATAAAGGTTTGTCACTGCGTGTGCATAGATGATAACCAACTGTGTGAGCGATCCATTTGTACACTTATAATAAAAACAGTACTAACATCATTCTGACTTGCTCATTCAAATATTTACATTTTGTAAATAAAGTTTAACAGTTATGTTTGTAAAATAAATATTGTCTAGGAAAAGTAAGCATTGTTCTGTTTGAACCGCTAATGATATTAAAAGCATTCATTTGAATAAGCTGCCGTGCCTTCTGAAACGCAGGGAAAAGGTCCCTGCAGCATTTTAGAAACACAGGAACCGCAAGTGCAGGTGCGATTTCCAGTACGTGCGGCATGCCATTACGATTAATTACTGTGTAAAGAAGGCACCTACTGATGTGTGAACATTCCATCTCATTATCAGCACAGCACCCCAAGAACCCCAAATACCGCGGCATGCCAGAAGGCATTTAAGAGACCTTCTCCCCAAAATTTCATATTCCTGATATGTGCCTGCTGTACAATGTATATATAACTGCTGTACCATGTACTTGTGATATAAAGTATCCTGTTCTCTTTGTATTGCTTCCTTTGCATGAAATCCCTGGCAATCCTGCCAATCCCCCTGCTTTCCTATTTCAAACTGACCATGCTAGGCAAAGGGGCACATCCATTCCAGCATGGTCAGTTTTCTGGCTGTGCTAGGAGAACAGCCTGCATGTCCTTCAATGGTGGGGAGGTGGTGGTTCAGAGGTGGGGGTAGAGAGGCATTCATGTCTCTCTACCCCCACCTCTCTGGGCAGTTGAAAAGATTATGTGATCACTTATAAAAAAAAAAAAAAAAAAAGTTATTTATAATGGACCAAAAAAGGCAATTACATTACATTAAACACACAGTAAAACAAACATATTTGCAAGGACTCATAGGTATATACATACTATATATACAGTATATGTGCTGTGCAAAAGTTTAAGGCAGATGTGAAGAAATGCTGTAAAGTAAGAATACTTTCAAAAATATATATTTTGACTGTTTTGATGAATTTACAAAATGCAAAGTGCGCAAACAGAAGAGAAATCTAAATCAAATCAATATTTGGTGTGACTACCCTTTGGCTTTAAACCAGCATCAATTCTTACACTTGCACACTTTCTCCACTAGCACAAAGTCAGGGATTTTAAGGATTAGGCCCCATTCACACGGGCTGTCCAATCAGGTCCCCTGTCAGTTTTTCAGACGAACCTGATTGGACCCTCCAGTCTGTTCAGGAAGGGGGTAAAATCTTCCGGGGCTGATGTGGTTAAAGAAATACAATGTAAAATTGACAAGGAACACCAACATAGTTGTATCTTTGATCTTGGTGTTGTGGTAAATCCGATCGTGTGTACAAGGCTTTAGTGATTTTTCTCTCTGCCTCTTGCAGGCCAAGCGTCCTTTCTGGGCACAGGGGAAATTGTGATTGGCAGAATTCAGTATTTTTTCATAAACTTTGCATTTTACATATCCTGGACGATAAAGGACTGTTACTATCCTAAAAATGCAAGGCAACATTAGATAAATAAAAATAAAATTCTGGATGGAGTATGGAACATAAAGAACCCCCTATCATTTTTTTTTGCTGTGTCTGTTCAGGAAATTTTAATTAATTTTCTGTCCTTTTACTGTGGCAGGTTGTGAAGGGAAATGACCAGTAAAAGCACAGCAAGTAAAAAATAAATCTAATGGCGCGTACACACGGTCGGACTTTTCGTCTACAAAAGTCCGACAGCCTGTCCGACAGACTTTCGACGTACTTTTGTCGGACTTTTGGCGGACTCTTGGCGGACTTTTGGCGGACTTGCGGCAGACTTTCTTACGAACGGACTTGCCTACATACGATCACACAAAAGTCCGACGGATTCGTACGTGATGACGTACACCGGACTAAAATAAGGAAGTTGATAGCCAGTAGCCAATAGCTGCTCTAGCGTGGGTTTTTGTCCGTCGGACTAGCATACAGACGAGCGGATTTCTGGGTCCGGCGTAGTTACGACGTAAAGATTTAAAGCATGTTTCAAATCTAAAGTCCGTCAGATTTGCGGCTGGAAAAGTCCGCTGAAAGTCCAGAGAAGCCCACACACGATCGGGTTGTCAGCCAGCTTTAGTCCGTCGGCATCCGTCTGACTTTTGTAGACGCGGCATAAGAGGTTCCAGCCTACCCCACCCTATTAATTTAATCAGTTTTTTATCCTGACTCTAATAACACGTCTCCCAAACAGAGCCGGACAAAGCTGAAGAGAGATTTAACCTTTCTAAACTCCGTGTTATTTTATATTTGATATTTCTATAACCGTGTCAGGCTCGCTTAGCCTACAGCTAAAACTTTTTTTTGTTGTTTTGGATGGAGTGGGGACAGATTAGTTACCTTTGGCAGATTTTACATTGTTGGCAGATTTACAGGTCCAGGACATCGGATTTCTTCTTACTCACTATCCCAGGGTCGACCTCTTCACTACACAGGAATTAAGGGGAAATTTTTGCAACAGCAAGTGCAATGAGACACAGATGGTTAAAAAAAAAACCCTGACAAGGGTTATAACCCTCCCTTGAAAAACACATTTTGCCTTTGGGTAGGGGAAGGCTAAAACTTCAGTGAACGTTTTATTGGTGCAGATTTTTCCTCACATCCTGTCTGGTAAAGGGTTGTCCCCAGAAGAGGAAGTGAGGCAAAATCTCCCCAGCGGAGCCCCAGACAGCAGGAAAACCTGACAGGGGGTCTAACCCTTTCCCAAGCTATCCAAAACAAAAAGATTCAGACTATAGATAGATTTTAAGGAGTCATTTTCACTTTAAAAAAGTGGAAATCCCCTGGGTTTTTCAAAGCAGGGAGGTGTACAGATCCGGCTCAAAACCGGAAAACCCCTAGTAAAATACAATTGTAGTGGGGGGAATATAGGGGCTGCTATTGCTGTCCTTGGTTTAGAAATGCTAATTGTCTGGCTGTCTCCTACGTTAATCATTTTTCTGACATTTGTTGTTTACAAGCAAGGCTGGCCATACACTATATACAATTTTCTTATTCAATTTCCTTTAGATTTATCTTCAACTATGTAGTGCAAGGGCCTGCCTGATTGCATACACATTGAAAGTAGTAAGGTTTTACCTCCTATTATATGGCTTTGGTAAATCTAAAGGAAAATTGAATAAGAAAATGTATGGCCAGCCTAAAAATACTAAAAATCTGTATTTTTTGCTAGAAAATTACTTAGAACCCCCAAAAATGATATATATATATATATTTTTTTTAGCAGAGACACTAGAAAATAAAATGGCGGTCGTTGCAATATTTTATGTCACACTGTATTTGCAAAGCGGTCTTTCAAAAGCAATTTTTTTGGGGAAAAAATACACTTTAATAAATTATTAAAAAACAAAATACTAAAAAGGTAGCCCAATTTTTTTTTTTGTATAATGTGATGTTACACCGACTAAATAGATACCCAACATGTCATGCTTTGAAATTGCGTACACTTGTGGAATGGCGACAAACTATGGTACTTCAAAATGACTATAGACAACATTTTTAAAAAAATGTACAGGTTACATTGTTTAGAGTGACAGAGGAGGTCCTGTGCTAGAATTATTGCTCTCGCTCTGATTGCAGCGATACCCCACATGTGTGGTTTGAACAACGTTTACATATGCGGCACGACTTACATATGCCTTTGCTTCTGCGTGCGAGCCCTGAGCAATGGGGTGCTTTTTTTTTTTTTTCTTATTTATTTTACTTCTTATTTTTTATTTTGACACAGTCCATTAATTTATTTATTTTTTATCACTTTTATATTACAAGGAATGTAAACATCCATTGTAAAAGAAAATAGCATGACAGGTCCTCTTTATTAAGAGATCTAGGGCCAAAAAGACCCAGATCTCTCATTTACCTTAAAAAGCAAGGAAAAAAAAAAACACAATCTGATTTTAAGAAAATAAAAAAATCCTGTATCTGCCCGAGAACCAGAAGTGACGTCGGAGGTCACTCCAGTCCTCCAAAGGCATAGAGCTGTGTGAGGGGGGTACCGTGACCTCACTTGACTTCCTGCCTAGCCATCGGCTGTATCCAACCGGTTCCGGGCTTACCAACGGCTCCGATGAGCTCGGAAACGACCGGGAAGCGGCGGAGGGCACCTCTCTCGCCGTTTATAAAAGTGATCTCGCAGCGAATCCTCTGCTGGGACCACTTTTATCTGAAAGATGGCTGCCTAAGGGAAAATAATACGGGTGTTTTGGCATCTAGCTGCTGCCATAACAACGGTATTTAACGTCAAATTCATGACGTACATTCCCAGTTAGGTGGTCCTCTTGAGTCACTGACCCAAAACAAGCACATAGGTTAGAAAGTCAACTAATGATCTGCATACATGCTCCATGTCAGTTCCTTTATAAAGCACTGAAGCCACTGGATCAGCATGACAGCATTCTGATAGTTCTAAATGATAAAATGTGATTGGATGCTATGGGTTCCTACATCTGACAAGAGGGGGGATATGATCAGCATGTATAAATACATACGTGGTCCATATAGTGAACTTGGTGTAGAGGTATTCACTTTCCAGAAGACGAGGAGGCACTCTTTAAATGTGGAAGAAAAGAGATTTAAAGTGGTTCTCAATCCGCAGATCGTTCATTGGACGAAATTTAACTTCTGATTTTCTAATCGTGTGTACGGGCCTTAAGGCCCCATTACACACACTATTAGATTTTCTGCAGATTTTTGTATTCAGATTTACCAAAACCATGTAGTACAAGGGCCGGCCTGATTACAAATTGAAACTCTAAAGCCGCGTACACACGAGAGGAATGTCCGACAGAAAAAGTCAGACGGAAGCTTTTCATTGTCTATTCCGATCGTGTGTGTGCCTCATCGGACTTTTGTTTTTTTTCGAAAATTCTGACGGACCTTGAAATAGAACATGTTCTAAATATTTCCGACGGAACCAATTCCTATCGGGAAAAACGATCGTCTGTATGCTGTTCCGACGGACCAAAAACGACGCATGCTCAGAAGCAAGTACGAGACGGAAGCTATTGGCTACTGGCTATTGCACTTCCTTTTTCTAGTCCCATCGTAAGTGTTGTACGTCACCGCGTTCTGGACGGTCGGACTTTGGGTTGACCGTGTGTAGGCAAGACCGCTTGAATGGAATTCCGTCGGAGTTTATCCCGACGGCAAAACCGGTCGTGTGTACGCGGCATTAAGGTTTGACCTCATATTATACGTTTTTTGTAAATCTGAAGACAAAAATCTGCAGAAAATCAAATAGTGTGTAGGGGGCTTTAGGCCTCGTACACACGATACGAAAATCAGATGGGAAAATTCGTACGACGAGCTGTCTGCTGATTTTCGGATCATTAGCACGGCGCTTTCGACAGCCGATTTGACTTTTTCGTCAGACAAAAGCTGGATGTGCAGACTATAAAATTTTTGTCGGATGTGAACTCAACGTCTGATTTTCGGATGGTCAGCACAGAAATCGTCACTCAAAAGTCAAAAGTACAAACACGCATGCTCGGAATCAAGGAACGACTGGGATGAGTCCGGTCTTGTAAACTACCATTTGTAATCTAGAATTAACATTCGTGACGCGCCAATTGATGAAATGTCGAAATGCAGCGCACAATTCTCATCTTCTTTAATGGAATAATAATGAAGCTGCTTTGCTGGTGATACTGATGTAGTTATGCCAAACATATTTTAAAAGGCATTTGTTTTGTACGGTCTAAAAATCGCGAATCAACGTTCACCAAAATTCTACTAACATGAAATTGGCAGAAGGGGCCCAAAGAGTGGCGCTTGAGAAATGAACTTCCTCCTTATACTCTCATAGTACGTCACTACGTTCATGTTTGTCAAACGACAATTTGCGGATAGTTAGTATGCTAGACAAAATCCTGCACAAGCGCTTTTGACAAAAATCAGACGCTCAGTCGTACGATCGAATCGTGTGTACGAGGCCTAAGACTGGGATGCCATTAAATTTCACGTGCCTGTAAAGGCAGGCGTCACAATACTTTTGACAATATAGCGTACATCAGATTTGTAGCACTATGGAAGGTATCTGAAATAACAGTTTTTAGCCCTGTAGCATGTGTAACTTATACTCCTGTAACCAATTATTGTAACATTTGTTGTAAACTCTAATAATGGCCATACACGCATTGTTTTTTTTAATTTTTATTATTATAATAGTGCCAACAGTTTGCGCATCACTTTATATATCCAATCAATATGCATCTGCAAACAATTGCCTTGGCAATACAGCATTAAAGTTAGTGGAAATCTGAAGACTTGTTTGACGAGTGCTTTAACCACTTGCCTACAGAGCACTAACACCCCCTTCCTGCCTAGGCCATTTTTCAGCTTTCAGCGCTGTCGCACTTTGAATGGCAATTGCGCAGTCATGCTACACTGTACCCAAACACATTTTTTTATCATTTTCTTCACACAAATAGAGCTTCCTTTTGGTGGTATTTAATCACTGCTGGATTTTTTATTTTTTACAGAAAAAAAAAAAAATTGAAAAAATAAATGTTTTTTACTTTTTTTTTTGTCACTAAATTTTGTAACTAAGTAATTTTGCGCCTTCACTGATGTGCACTGATGAGGCGGCACCGATGGGCACTGATAGGCTGAACTGGCGGGCATTGATGAGGTGGCACTGATGAGGAGGCACTAATATGCCGCACTTATGGGCACTGATAGGTGGCACTGATATGTGGCACTAATGAGCACTGATAGGCGGCACTGGTGGGCACTAATAGGTGGCACTGGTGGGCATGGATAGGTGGTACAGGAGGGCACTGATGGGCATTGATGGGTGGCACTGATGGGCGACACTGATGGGCATTGATGGACAACAGTGATGGGCATTGATGGGCAGCACTGATAGGCGGCACTGATTGCCAGCACTGACTGGCATGGCTAATGGGCACTGATTGGTGGCACTTGTGGGCACTGATTGCTGCCACTGGTGTGCACTGTATGCTGGCATTGGTGGGCACTGTATTGTGGCACTATATTTCTTTATTGTAATCAGGGCACTGATTATATTCCTACCTGTCCCCCTGTGAGGAGATGCTGCTGATCGGCTCTCCTCTCCTCACACTCTGTCAGTGTGAGGCGAGGAGAGCCGTTTACCAGCATCTCCTTGTCTACATGTGACCGGCTGTGATTGGACACAGCCGATCACATGGTTAAAGAGCCGCGGACGCGGCTCTTTACACAGATCGGGTTGCGGCGTGTCCTAGCAACACGGCGCGGCTGTAGTAGCCCGCGCTGCGCGCCCCCGCAGGCGCGCGGGAGCGGTGGTTTTGGAACGCCATCATATGAAGTTGTCCCAGAACATTTGACGGTGGGCGGGCGGCACCCATTGAGATGGGAATGAGAGACACCGATCAACAAAAGTATGCAGGCATAGGACATGCCCCCTTAAAGGAGAATTGTACAAAAAAACAAGATTGGTTAAACCCACAAGTGCTTTTTTACCACTACTATTCCTTTATAGTGGCTTTTGGAATTTTACAAATGCAGCAATTTAGAAATCAGAGGTTTAGTGCTGGAAAACACTTTTTGATAGATAAAAAGTGCATTTTATATACATCTATATGGATCAGACCAAAATGAGGGTCAAATGAGAAGGAATGAGGGACAGAGGGACATTGCTCTAAATCAGGGACCGTCCCTCCAAATCAGGGACAGTTGGGAGCTATGCTTTAAATGCTCATCAAGTGAAGGAAAGCAAAGCCTGCCCACTAAGCTCTGATCTGGTCAGCATTCCGTCATGTAGCACAGCAAGACCTATAAACGATGATTCCTGATTGAAGTTTTTGGTTACTATACATTGAACTCAATAGATTTATATAAGGAAGAATTATTTTTAAAAAGTAGGAACAACCTATAGCTGTCTTTAGAAAGAGGAGCCTAAATAGTTAAGAAGTCCTCTCCCCTACTTTCTTCCTCATAGGGTTCAGAATTTCTCATCCGCTCTGGTACACACCCTCCCACCCACCACAGTACAACAGATCGGATGTTACACATTAAGGACCATACAGCTGGGATGAAGGCTTTGTGATGTATGGAATAATGAGGCTCTGGTGGCAGACGGCACTGACTCTGGGAAATCCCCACCAAGAACATGTCCTGACATACTCTTCCCATACACCTGCTGTACGCTCCGTACATCCCAATGTGATGGAGGACATAGTACAGTGACACCCTCTGCATTCACCGCATACAAGGAGCATGTGGTACTCGCACATTACAGGAAACAGGACACTCACATTTACTAGCAATACTCGTATCTCAGTGCTGCCAATTAATGCAAAATAATCGCTAAATTTTCTCCCTGGCCAATTAACTCAGTTTGATCAAAAATTGATTTTAAATCGATCGGAAGGGAAGTTATTCCTATTCAATTTTTTGCAGATTTGATTGTTTTGCTCAGGCATGGATCGAGTTACTGATCAATTTGATAAAAAAAAAAAAAGAGTCGTGGCACCATTGGCTACCATTAGGCTGGGTTCACGCTTTTCTGCTGCAGTGAGTCGCAGAAATGCAGTAAGCCAATGCAGCTCAAAAGCACATGTTTTGCAGCGCACTACAACGCCCAGTAACATACTACTGTGCTTTGTGTTGCATTGCCAATCATGCCATATGTTCCTTTTTGTTTTAAGTTTTGGTGTGTTGCTAGCCTAGTCATTTCAATGGGCTGCCTTAATGCAGCGCATGTTGAGTGTTAACACGCATGCATAATTCAATGCACTGGGAAAGTGTGGATCCAGCCTTAGACCCCACTTGTACAACTTGTCATGCAACTTTGGACATCTAAGTCACATGACAAGTTGTACCCCATGTTTTCCAATGATAACCATTCATAGTACAGTATATGTACAAGTTAAAGTCGCAGTACTACTTTGGTCCAACTTTCATGCAACCCGAGGGCCATAGACTTCAATGTTAATCCTCAAAAGTTGCATGAAAGTTGTACTTGAATGTTTTACGTGGAAAAGTGGATTTGATTTTGCAGAGGGACAACAAGTCACATCCAAGTCGCACCCATCCAAAGTTGCATCAAAATTGCACACCAAAGTCGCAAGAATTTGGAGTCGTACAAGTATGAATAGAGCCTTAGGTCATGTTCACATATGTGCGGCTGCAGGTTCTTGCCTGGGGTCCAGTCAGTGGCGGCCTGTCTATAAGGGGCGCAGGGGCGCTGCCCCCCCCCCCATCTCTATGTGCCCGGCCTCTAATCTACATGCAGGGCACCGGACACATACAGCTCTACGGGTTTTTTTTTTTTTTTTGCAAAGCACATGATTAGAGCCGGAGACTTTAATTGGCTTCAAAAGGGTGGGCTCAGGGCGCTATTGTCTTCCTGCTTCTCCTCCCGGCCAATCAGGACAGGAAGCTGGTCCTGAGACCGGATTGGCCTGGAGGAGAAGCGACCGGAAGAGAAGCCGTGGAAGCCACCTGGGACCTGGATATGGTAAGTGGGCTAGCAGGCTTGCGAGCGGGGCTTTGTTTGCTGCCCCCACCACCACAAAAAAAAATGGAGCACCAGCCGCCACTGGTTCAGGTGTGATTCAGGTCCGAGTTTTGCCTGAATTCGCACCTGAACCGGACCCAAACATGCACAGGATCCTTTTGCAATCCCCTCCACAGTCGCCCCAGACCTGTGGAAAATCCGTATTCAATTCGCACATATGTGAACCCAGCCTCACAGTGGTTCTAAAGCCTAATGCCGTGCACACACGGGCGGACTTTTCGACTAGACTGGTCTGACGGAACAAATCCGTCGGACAATCCGACCATGTGTGGGCTTCATCGGACCTGCAGCGGACTTTTTCGGTCAAAAATCAGACGGACTTTAGATTTAAAACATGTTTCAAATCTTTCCGACGGATTCGAGTCCGGTCGAAAAATCAGTTCATCTGTATATTTTTCCAACGGACGAAAACCGACACTAGGGCAGCTATTGGCTACTGGCTATCAACTTCCTTATTTTAGTCCGGTCGTACGTCATCACGTACTAATCTGTCGGACTTTGGTGTGATCATGTGTAGGCAAGTCCGTTCGTTCGAAAGGCCGTCGGACCTTTTGATGCCGAAAAGTCCGCCCCTGTGTACACGGGCATAAACATTTTTTACCTTCATGCATTCCTTGCATGAAAGTAAAAAATGTTTAGACATCAGCATCCCCCCCCCCCCTTTACTTACCCCAGCCCTCATTCGATCCAGCATTGTGCAGCTCTTCTCTCCCCTCACTTCTGAGTCTCTCTGACTTTGCTGGAGCATCGGAAGCCATTGGCTCCCAGTGCTACAAAATCAAAGACAGTGACAAAGAAATTCAATAGGGTCTACATACATTTAAACCATTTGCCGACCAGCCGCCGCAGTTTTACTGTGGCAGAATGGCACGGCTGGGCGAAACAATGTTACCTTACATCGCTTCGCCTTTTGGCTACTGGGGGCACGGGCGCAATGACCGTCGGGCTCCCACGATCGCTCGTGACAGAGCGAGAACCGGGATCTGTGTGTGTAAACACACAGATCCCGGTTCTTTCAGGGGAGAGGAGACAGATCGTGTGTTCATACTATGTATGAACACTGATCTCTCTTTCCTCCTAGACATTCCCACCCCCCCCCCCCAGTTAGAAACACATATAGGGGACACAGTTGTTAACCCCTTGATCGCCCCCTAGTGTTAACCCCTTCCCTGCCAGTGACATTTACACAGTAATCAGTGCATTTTTGTAGCACTGATCGCTGTATAAATTGTCAATGGTTTCAAAAATGTGTCAAAAGCGTCCGATGTGTCTGCCGTAATGTCGCAGTCCTGCTATGAAAAAAAAAAAATTGCAGATCGCCGCTATTACTAGTAAAAAATAATAATAATAATAATAAAAATGTCATAAATCTATCCCCTATTTTGTAGACGCTATAACTTTTGTGCAAACCAATATACACTAACCCCTTTCACACTGGGGCGGTTTGCAGGCGTTATTGCGCTAAAAATACCGCCTGAAAACCGCCCCAAAACAGCCTCCGCTGTTTGTTCAGTGTGAAAGCCCGAGGGCTTTCACACTGAAGCGGTGCGCTGGCAGGAGAAGAAAAAATCTCCTGCAAGCCGCATCTTTGGAGCGGTGAAGGAGCGGTGTATGCACCGCTCCTGCCCATTGAAATCAATTGAACAGCGCGGCTATACCGCGGCAATACCGCGGCTATAGCCGCGCTATACGAGTGGTTTTAACCCTTTTTTCGGCCGCCAGCGGGGGGTTAAAACCGCCCCGCTAGCGGCCGAATACCGCAGTAAAACAGCGCTAAAAATAGCACTGTTTTACCGCCGACGCCCCCTACCACCCCAGTGTGAAAGCGGCCTTATTGGGATTTTTTTTTTTTTTACCTAAAATATGTAGAATAATACATATTGGCCTAAACTGAGGAAAAAATTAGTTTGTTTGATAATAAATGTGGGATATTTAATATACCTAAATGTAAAAGATATTATGTTTTTTCGAAATTGTCGCTCTTCTTTTTTTTGCGCAAAAAATAAAAAACACAGAGGCGATCAAATGCCACCAAAAGAAAGCTCTATTTGTGGGGAAAAAGAAGGACGTCAATTTTGCTTGGGTACAGAGTCGCACGACCGCGCAATTGTCAGTTAAAGCGACACAGTGCCAAATTGCAAAAAATGGCCTGGTCATTAAGCAGCCAAATTTTCAGTGGGCTGAAGTGGTTAATGTATGACATGGTACCTTATAGTTGTCAAGCTGCGTGCTTAGTTTAAAAGCTTTTAGTACTTTACAGTTTGACATATACTCACAAAAGTTGTTTTCCTCTAAACATAAAGCTCATCTCTAAATGTTTGAGGAAATATAGAAGTAGTGAGACATTTCACATAGACATACAGACAAATAAGGTACTCTTAGTACATGATAATCTGATTTATACTGAAATAGAAAACAGACCTCTCTGCAAAGATTCCTTCACATTCACAAAATGAAACATTTACCTTTGCCTGATTAATCTAGCAAAGATCACCTTTATCCTGGCAGGGGCCCCTTGTGGCCTTACCTGGGTAACAAATGACACAATGATAACCAGCACCCTGCCCTGTCAGCTGACTATAGATTAGATCATAACTCCCAAGTCTCTGCAGACCAGATACAGACAGCCTGGGACTCGCCATCTGTTGCTGAATTAAATCAGCTAATTGCCCTTCATTTTTATAAATCAGTCCAGATTTTAACATACGCAACAAAAATTTCAAAATGTGTACATTGAGATGTTCTGTTATTTCTGTAATAAGAACCTGTTCAGCAGGTTCTCTCACTAACAGAAACTTTGTACAGAGCAGTACAAGGAACAGAGGAAGAGGGATGAGCCACTCTTCTGATCACTCAGCTGTGTGTGTACTCTGAGCTTTACCCATTGCATTTTCTGCAAAACAGTTAGTCTGAGTCCACACTAAGGATGAGCTCGGGTATGTTCGCATGCTGAACGTGCTGAGCCCGGGAGGAAGTCGGAACGTCGCAGCGCTAATCACAGGTAGGGAGACATTTCCCGATCTCTGCAGCCGCACATCGGGAAATGTCTCACTGATTGTGATTAGCGCTGCGCCGTGCCGACTTCCTGGCAGACTCGGCACGTTCAGCATGCGAACACGCCGGAGCTCATCCTTAGTCCACACCTATGCGAAGTGAATGAGGATTTCTCCGCATCCAATTCGTATGACAGGACACTGTGACCGGCTCTCTATGAAGACGGTTTACATATCTCTGTTGCGGCTGCGGAGCGGCTTGCACAGGGGTCCTGTGCACCTTTGGCTTTGTTTTAGGGCCGAATTCAGGCAAAAATTCGTCCCTGATTCATCCCTGAAACAGAGAACAGGGACTCACCGGACCCCCTGATGCAAGCCGCATCCGTCGGAGGTGTGAACACAGCCTAAAGATTAGCTTGGTGGAAAAGTGAATACAAGTCCATTACACCACCAGCTGTCATACAAAATAATAATATGTAATATTCCAAATGTATTCCAGATAGTAGAAAAATGTACTAGGACTGCTGTAATATGGCTTGTAGGTAGACAGGTGGGGCCCACAGGAGTAGCTAGGTTGTTTGTCATGTCCTCCATGTTTTTCTATTAACTCGTTGCGCACCAAGCACTGGGTCACATGAGAGGCCTACCCTGTGTGAGTTCTTCTGGGCTAACTTAGACACGTTTTACGGGGTCACTTTACTACACACATGGGGTACTTGTTTTGTGTACGTACGTACACCATGTACACTCGCACTGCAACTGTTCTCCAGTTAACCCTTGGTTCCCCGGGACAGTGTACACTTTCTCTGTAATATGCATGTAGGAGGGACACGCCAATGTCCACATCCACCTGTACAGCGTTTTCCACTACTACTCCCTAGTAGCGGAGTGGGCCCTGCCATGCACTCCATGTGGGCTCCACATGTGCACTCAGCTTAACTCTGGAACTTCCATACCTCTGTGCAGGATGGGAGCCTCTGCAGTGCAAATCTGCTCCCATTGCTATTGAAGACAGACCGCTGGCAGAAGGCATGCCGACAACATCTCCCTCACTGCTAGAGGCCATGCCACCTATAACAGATACATGCTATCAACAGGCTGCAGGTCAAATTCCATTACTCCAGGTAACCACTTGTGTCCTCTCACTACTCCACTCCACTCAGATGTCTGAGGGGTAGAGAAGGAAGCGCCACCTGAGTGTAGTATTAACAAATGATGTTTAATGACACCAGGTAAAAACACACTTACAGGATAAAAACATATAAAAGGCTCATCTGTATAGGTATGTGGTCCTCGGTGTTCCCTCTGATCCTGTGGTGGTGACGCTGCAGGGATGCTGGGCTGCAGAAGGTGGATTACCAGCCGGGAGCTCCTTCTGTGGCCATCAGGAAGAGACTAGGGGCCAGCGTGGAGCGCACGTGAAGCGTTGAGCAGAGAGGTTGAGAGAAGGCTACGCGCTCGGAGCCACTGCTCCTTCAGTAGGCCTATTGAAGGAGCAGTGGCTCCGAGCGCGAAGCCTTCTCTCAACCTCTCTGCTAGCCCTCCTGCCTGGACGATCCCTCCCCTGGATACCGAACCCGGAAGCAGACGGACGACCTGTGACGTCATGCACGCTTCACGTGCGCTCCACGCCGGCCCCTAGTCTCTTCCTGATGGCCACAGAAGGAGCTCCCGGCTGGTAAACCACCTTCTGCAGCCCAGCATCCCTGCAGCGTCACCACCACAGGATCAGAGGGAACACCGAGGACCACATACCTATACAGATGAGCCTTTTATATGTTTTTATCCTGTAAGTGTGTTTTTACCTGGTGTCATTAAACATCATTTGTTAATACAACACTCAGGTGGCGCTTCCTTCTCTACCCCTCTCTCATCCATCACAGAGCCAGCTCTCTGAGGAAACAGCAGCCGCCTAGCCTACCAGACTACTTTAACCATTACATTACCGGTTACCACTTAACCCTTGAACTTCCAGCCTGTCCCCTATGGACTAAGTTGCTCAGCCCTTTATATCTCCTGTTATATATGGACTTGTGTGTTTGCGCTTACAGTTACCAATACTCCACTCAGATGTCTTCATACCCCAATGTGTTTAAGACCCACTCAGTAGACTGTGTGTGCCGGATACTTGCGATACATTCCTTTCAGTAACTTCAGACCAGGCAAGGAGAACATTTCAATACTTTACTTAGAAAAGGTGCAAATTAACATTTCAAAGGCCGACGTACAAGAAGAAGGTTTTTACTTAGTCTCTACTCCTAACTACAGGCTTGAGTGCTGCCCCAGCATACCTGCAAAGGTGTAGTCCAAGAAAAGATAAGTCCTTTATAGGCATCTCCATGCCTCCAGGTATGAGTCCTTCCAAGGCATAGACCAGGGCTAGGGTGAACCCAGATTCTGATAGTTCTACAGCTGGACGTTGGTGGACAGCATCCTTACCCTTCTCTCTTGGGTACTAACCTAACCTTATCTTTTGTGTACCGGATCACTTTCCCAATTTATATATCACAGGATAAGTAAGCCAGATGCAGAGAAATACCAACCAAAACCAAAGAACCAGGAAAGACATTAACTCCTATCCTTCTGGCTGGGACAGCATTCCCTTGTAGTCTCCATCAGGGAAACATTTGACAGAGCAGGAGCACTGCTAGGAAAAAGTCCTAGAACAAAGACCTTGCTGGCAGGGTCACTTGACTTTTTTAAAAAAAAAAATGTATAAAGCTGCAGATTTAAAAAGAGTAAAAACAACTTTTGAAGTCACATTGGCATGTTACTGTAATGCTAATCTGAGATTAGAGTAATTAGGTTTACATCTACTTTGAGATTTTTTGTTTTTTTAAATAAAATCATGAGAATGAAGCTAATGATCAAAAAGAAATTTCATGAAATGAGAGCTATGCCTATCTTCAAATGAGGAAGCAGGTCTCAATATGTACTGTAACATTTGCCTAAGGAAACAAAAGGCCACACATGTTGTCTGACACTTTCTTCTTGGTTCTTACCAAGATCATCTGTGATCTCCTATAACCAGTGCATAGGGCTTTAAAATAGGGTCTAAAATGGGCCCATTTAATGGCCACCCTAAATGTGGCAATAGACATGAGATGACATGACAATTTACCAATCCAGAACCTTTGGATGAATGAGGAGACAAGCTTTTGTTCTGATTAGAAACCAATGGGACAGATCAGTGTATAAAAGCTTCTTTAATCAGTACTGTTGCCCCTGTGATCTGCTGCCATCACTATATGAAGTGTGCCCACCTCACCCCCCCCCCCCCCCCCTTCCTTTCTGCAAAGCATAAGCTGTGCACTTCAGGGTTTCCTACTTATGGCGAAACGTGGGCCAACAGCCATCATGAGATGCTTGGAACATGCTTATATACGTATAACTGCTTTCAGATGTTAATGGCCAGTTTAGCTCACCAAACACTTTACAATCTGACTTTACAATCTCCTTTTGTCTATTAACAACATTGTACTACAACAACATAGGTTGGACTTGATGTACTTGTGTCTCTTTTCAGCCTCACCTCACCTACTATGTGACTATGTAGTACAATAGCCTGCCTGACTGAATGCAGACTGGTAGGATAGTTTAGGTAGGTTCTCATATTACATCGTTTTTGTCAACCTAAAGTTGATTGTACAAAGACTCTGTGTCCGATTGTAACATGTATGATGAGATAGCGCTTTGCAAGATTAGAACTGACTCTGTGGTATTAAGGTTCCGTTCACATACATGCAAATTGGATGCGTTTTGAACCGTTTCACCCATACGGGATTAACCCGGACAGTACGGGTTTGGCAACTTGTGCCCGGGTTTCTGTCCGCTGGAAACCTGGGCACACACAACATATATCCAGCGCCTCTGTGTCCCGGTTTGTCCTGTCCTCTGCCCCGTAGCCCTGTGTTTACTATATGGCAGGTGGCACCCGCGGCTGTCCGCCTATCTGCTCCTCTCCTACACTTGTTTGTGTAAGAGCGCCTCCTCACCTCGAGCCTCACCCTCTTCCTGCTCCACCACAGCTGGGGGGACAAGATATTGAGGTGACCGGGGAGCCCAAGACCTCCTCCGCACAGTGGGAACCCAAAGATATGATCGCAGCCACCCTCCTCTGTCAGCCCCCTTCCTCTCTGTCAGCCCCCCTCCTCTGTCAGCCCCCTTCCTCTCTGTCAGCCCCCTTCCTCTCTGTCAGCCCCCTCCTCTCTGTCAGCCCCCTCCTCTCTGTCAGCCCCCTTCCTCTCTGTCAGCCCCCTTCCTCTCTGTCAGCCCCCTTCCTCTCTTTCAGCCCCCTCCTCTCTGTCAGCCCCCTTCCTCTCTGTCAGCCCCCTTCCACTCTGTCAGCCCCCTTCCACTCTGTCAGCCCCCTTCCACTCTGTCAGCCCCCTTCCACTCTGTCAGCCCCCTTCCTCTCTGTCAGCCTCCTTCTCTTTGTCAGCCCCCCTCCTCTGTCAGCCCCCCTTCTCTCTGTCAGCCCCTTCCTCTCTGTCAGCCCCCCTCCTCTCTGTCAGCCCCTTCCTCTCTGTCAGCCCCCCTCCTCTGTCGGGCCCCCTTCCTCTCTGTCAGCCCCCTTCCTCTCTGTCAGCCCCCCTCCTCTGTCAGCCCCCCTCCTCTGTCAGCCCCCTTTCTCTCTGTCAGCCTCTTCCTCTCTGTCAGCCCCCCTCCTCTGTCAGCCCTCTTCCTCTCTGTCAGCCCCCCTTCCTCTGTCAGCCCCCTTCTTCTCTGTCAGCCCCCCTCCTCTGTCAGCCCCTTCCTCTTTGTCAGCCCCCTTCCTCTCTGTCAGCCCCCCTCCTCTGTCAGCCCTCTTCCTCTCTGTCAGCCCCCCCTCCTCTGTCAGCCCCCTTCTTCTCTGTCAGCCCCCCTCCTCTGTCAGCCCCTTCCTCTTTGTCAGCCCCCTTCCTCTCTGTCAGCCCCCTTCCTCTCTGTCAGCCCCCTTCCTCTCTGTCAGCCCCATTCCTCTCTGTCAGCCCCATTCCTCTCTGTTAGCCTCCTTCTCCTCCTCTCTGTCAGCCCCATTCCTCTCTGTCAGCCCCATTCCTCTCTGTTAGCCTCCTTCTTCTCTGTCAGCCCGCCTCCTCTCTGTCAGCCCCCTCCTCTCTGTCAGCCCCCTCCTCTGTCAGCCCCCTTCCTCTCTGTCAGCCCCCTTCCTCTCTGTCAGCCCCCTTCCTCTCTTTCAGCCCCCACCTCTCTGTCAGCCCCCTTCTTCTCTGTCAGCCCCCTTCCTCTCTGTCAGCCCCCTTCCACTCTGTCAGCCCCCTTCCACTCTGTCAGCCCCCTTCCACTCTGTCAGCCTCCTTCTCTTTGTCAGCCCCCCTCCTCTGTCAGCCCCCTTTCTCTCTGTCAGCCCCTTCCTCTCTGTCAGCCCCCCTCCTCTGTCAGCCCCCTTTCTCTCTGTCAGCCCCTTCCTCTCTGTCAGCCCCCCTCCTCTGTCGGGCCCCCTTCCTCTCTGTCAGCCCCCTTCCTCTCTGTCAGCCCCCCTCCTCTGTCAGCCCCCCTCCTCTGTCAGCCCCCTTTCTCTCTGTCAGCCTCTTCCTCTCTGTCAGCCCCCCTCCTCTGTCAGCCCTCTTCCTCTCTGTCAGCCCCCCCTCCTCTGTCAGCCCCCTTCTTCTCTGTCAGCCCCCCTCCTCTGTCAGCCCCTTCCTCTTTGTCAGCCCCCTTCCTCTCTGTCAGCCCCCCTCCTCTGTCAGCCCTCTTCTCCTCTGTCAGCCCTCTTCCTCTCTGTCAGCCCCCCCTCCTCTGTCAGCCCCCTTCTTCTCTGTCAGCCCCCCTCCTCTGTCAGCCCCTTCCTCTTTGTCAGCCCCCTTCCTCTCTGTCAGCCCCCTTCCTCTCTGTCAGCCCCCTTCCTCTCTGTCAGCCCCCTTCCTCTCTGTCAGCCCCCTTCCTCTCTGTCAGCCCCCTTCCTCTCTGTCAGCCCCCCTCCTCTCTGTCAGCCCCATTCCTCTCTGTCAGCCCCATTCCTCTCTGTTAGCCTCCTTCTTCTCTGTCAGCCCGCCTCCTCTCTGTCAGCCCGCCTCCTCTCTGTCAGCCCCCCTCCTCTCTTTCAGCCCCCCTCCTCTCTTTCTGTCCCCTTCTCTTTCAGCCCCCTTCTTCTCTGTCAGCCCCATTCCTCTCTGTCAGCCCTCCTCCTCTGTCAGCCCCCTTCTTCTCTGTCAGCCCCCCTCCTCTCTGTCAGCCCCATTCCTCTCTGTTAGCCCCCTTCTTCTCTGTCAGCCTGCCTCCTCTCTGTCAGCCTGCCTCCTCTCTGTCAGCCCCGCTCCTCTCTGTCAGCCCCCCTCCTCTCTTTCAGCCCCCCTCCTCTCTTTCAGCCCCCTTCTCTGTCAGCCCCCTTCTTCTCTGTCAGCCCCCTTCTTCTCTGTCAGCCTCCCTCCTCTCTGTCAGCCCCCTTCCTCTCTGTCAGCCCCCCTCCTCTCTGTCAGCCCCCTCCTCTGTCAGCCCCCCTCCTCTGTCAGCCCCCCTCCTCTGTCAGCCCCCTTTCTCTCTGTCAGCCTCTTCCTCTCTGTCAGCCCCCCTCCTCTGTCAGCCCTCTTCCTCTCTGTCAGCCCCCCCTCCTCTGTCAGCCCCCTTCTTCTCTGTCAGCCCCCTTCCTCTTTGTCAGCCCCCTTCCTCTCTGTCAGCCCCCTTCCTCTCTGTCAGCCCCCCTCCTCTGTCAGCCACCTTCTTCTCTGTCAGACCCTTCCTCTCTGTCAGCCCCCCCTCCTCTGTCAGCCACCTTCTTCTCTGTCAGCCCCTTCCTCTCTGTCAGCCCCCTTCCTCTCTGTCAGCCCCCTTCCTCCGGTCAGCCCCATTCCTCTCTGTCAGCCTCCTTCTTCTCTGTCAGCCCCCCTCCTCTCTGTCAGCCCCATTCCTCTTTGTCAGCCCCCCTCCTCTCTGTCAGCCCCATTCCTCTTTGTCAGCCCCATTCCTCTCTGTCAGCCTCCTTCTTCTCTGTCAGCCCCCCTCCTCTCTGTCAGCCCCATTCCTCTCTGTTAGCCCCCTTCTTCTCTGTCAGCCTGCCTCCTCTCTGTCAGCCTGCCTCCTCTCTGTCAGCCCGCCTCCTCTCTGTCAGCCCCGCTCCTCTCTTTCAGCCCCCCTCCTCTCTTTCAGCCCCCTTCTCTGTCAGCCCCCTTCTTCTCTGTCAGCCCCCTTCTTCTCTGTCAGCCTCCCTCCTCTCTGTCAGCCCCATTCCTCTCTGTCAGCCCCCCTCCTCAGTCAGCCCCCTTCTTCTCTGTCAGCCCCCCTCCTCAGTCAGCCCCCCCCCCCCATACTACACCAGGAGATCTCCCCCCACAACCCAAAATTACACTGGGAGGCTCCCCACCAAACATTACACACTACCTATGCACTATATTGTACATTACACACGCCTCCACTATATACACTATATTGCACATTACACACACCTGCACTATATGCAATTAGCTACACCCACTGTTCACCACTGCGCGTGCCGCATTACTACTCCCCTAGGGCACACAGAGGTGTCCCAGGTAATTTACAATCTCATAGTGTATGCTACAAAAAAAATGACAAGCCCTACTGAAGTGTTCGGGTTTGGCTGGAAGAAAAGGTGGCAACCCACTGTGCCTCATGCATATATTTGCAAATGTGTACAAACAAAACCCTCTGTTTTTACCATGATTTGTTAGACAGGGCCAATTTGGTTGTTTTGCAGGCTAATTGGTAAGTGTGCTGAGAAATCTTTGTTTGTGGAAAGTCAGGGTGCCCTGTAATGATTTCAGTGTGGGTAAGATGATATAAAAGTTACATTCCTGGCTATAGCACCTTTTTCTGCACCAGTTCCTCCACACCATGGTACACACATCCCAGAAGAAGATGTTAAACCGTGGATGAGAATGACTGCAGCTTACCATTGTATACGCAAAGTTTTAACTCCATATCATCTAGAGGGTAATGCCGTGTACACACGGGCGGACTTTTCGTCCGGACTGGTCCGATGGACTGAATCCGGCGGACAATCCGACCGTGTGTGGGCTCCATCGGACCTACAGCAGACTTTTTCGATCAAAAATCTGACGGACTTTAGATTTGGAAAATGTTTAAAATTTGTCCGACGGACTCGAGTCTGGTCGAAAAATCCGCTCGTCTGTATGCTAGTCCGACGGACGAAAACCCACGCTAGGGCAGCTATTGGCTACTGGCTATCAATTTCCTTATTTTAGTCCGGTCGTACGTCATCACGTACGAATCCGTCGGACTTTGGTGTGATTGTGTGTAGGCAAGTCCGTTCGTTCAAAAGTCCGTCGGAAGTCCGTCAAAAGTCCGTCAAAAGTCAGTCGGACCAGTCCAGTCGAAAAGTCCGCCCATGTGTACGCGGCATTAGAGCCACAGGTTGCCCAACCCTTCTGTGAACAGCAAATCTCTGAGATAGATCAAACCTGACATAAATGAATAAGCATACCTACAGTACTTTGTATTATCAGAGACTGCAGCTGTAAATCCTGCTGCATACAGATTGGCTGCTTTCAGCAACAACACCTGGAGGGCTAAATGCTCAGAAGTGAAGCACAGTGGATGATAATGATGGATTTTGGATTAGATGCTACCTCAGTCTCTGTGAGCATCTATGTCCTAAATTAATAACTGAGCATCCAAAGATCAACCCTTTCTACTTTTTTAAAGAAATGGAATAAAAACAATAAGCACAGTTATTAAAAGCAGTTTGTGAGTCTGCAGTGGACAGCGTTATCCTTGCCATTAAAGTAAATACAGCTTTGATTCATGCAAATGGTTTCATATCTGCAGAATGCCTACAGCTATAGATGTTGTATGCTCTTGTGCTGTCCTAAGGGTTATATGCTTCCCCTCAAAGTGTATGTAGACCCAAAACCTATTTTTCTACGTTTGGCATCATGTCTCACTGTATACATTTTTTTTTCAGCAAATCATTTATTGTGAATCTGTTGCAAACCTTCTTACCTGGTGATCCTGCCAGTAACAGCACTTCCGGTTGGCAGGCTGACAACCCTAAGCTCAGAGTTGTCAGCCTGCCATGCATACTCTTTCAGTTGGCTGTTGGGCTGCCAATCAGATATACACATAACTACTGCAGAACTGATAATAGGTAATCCAACTCAAATAATTGCCCAAACAGTAGGATGATAATGCTGCTGCCTATTGTTTGGGCAAATAAAACTGAACAGATCATAAAAAATTAATAATTATAAGTTACCGTCTTTGAAAATTGCATGTAAAAATCAGTAGATCCAGACATACAGGTTGTTTGACTTTCCGACCATATCCTTAACTTCTCCTATAATTGGGTGCTGTCCTTCAGAAATCCATGCCGATAAACTGTGAGGACATTTTTAAAGAGAAAGGAAAATTAGGCCGGAGGCATTAAAGATTCCTGAAGACCTTCATGAAGTATGCATCTAGTGTGGGGGTAGGGTGTAGGTGAAAAAAAAAAGAAAAGTAATTTGTCTGAAAGTATATTAATCCTTTAGCCCCCGTTCACACGGGTGCGACTTGTCAAGCGATTTGACAGGTCCAAATCGCATGACAAATCGCACCCTACTGTCAGCAATGGAACTGTTCATATTGGTGCAATGCCGACTTTGCAGTGCCCCTCAGATTTGAAAAAGAAGTGCCTGCACTACTTTTGGTGATTTAAGGTGTGACTTGCATAGACATCTGTGCATGAAGTCGCAGAGATGTCAGCCAAGTCACACCTGAAGTCACACTGACATGCAGCTTTGAAATTGTGCAATTTCAAGTGAAGTAGCACAATTTTAAAGTCAGATTCAGTGTGAACGGGATACACAAAAACATGGACCAGTTCCCTGCATCAAAATACTATCATACCTTCCCTAGTTATTATAGCTGAGCAGACTGATAATTGTAAGAAAACCACTCACTCCTTATTTAAATTATGATATTGATTTTGCCATTACTGCTCATAGGGTATGGCATAAGATAATGTTACTTCTGAAGATTAACTGTTTGCTGCAGCAGTGAAGCTGACTCAAGAACTAGAAAATATTCGGATCATTCTCTTGGAGATGCTATTTTAGATGCAGGACTTGAATTTTCAGGTAAATGATGACCTAATCCCAACAGTGAATTCCGTTTCCCTAAATTTCATACTGCAGTGAGTATTGTAACTGTGTTTCTGATGTAAGCTCTACTATCACTGCTGGTTGCCATCATTTCTTCGACACATGATAATATATTTTTTTTCTTAATTTTTACTATAGCTATAAACTATGTTTGTGAATTTAGTAAGATATAGAATTTGTGTTGCAGAGTATTATTTACAGTAACAGTGTTCCCATCTAAGAAGCTGAAATATCTAAACTAGACAATTATACTGAATAATCTTAAATGGCAATAATCTCAATATGTCTGTTGGATGGATGATACCAAGTGTTAAGCCTCGTACACATGATTGGATTTTCGGCAAACAACACGTCAGACTTTTGTCCAAAGGGCGTGTGCCGTGAACTTGTCTTGCATACAAACGGTACACAATTGTCGGCCAACATGCACAAACGTAGTGACGTACTACAAGGAATTTCAGCTCTTGAGCGCCACCCTTTGGGCACCTTCTGCTTATGTTATGTTTGGTGAGCATTGATTCCAAGCATGCGTGTTTGTACTTTCAACTTTTGTGTGACGGACTTGTGTACACATGATTGGAAAATCTGACAACAGACCGTTGTCCGCGGAAAATTTACTAGCCTGCCATCCAACATTTGTTGGCGGAAAGCTGGACAATTGTCTGATGGAGCGTACTAACGGTCGGATTTTAGGCCAACAGTCTGTCATCACACAATTCCCTGCCGAAAATCTGATCGTGTGCACGAGGCTTTAGGGTCAACTACCGGTATTCCCAAAAAGTATTTGGAAGGTATATGGCTGACTTCTGGATAATTTCAAAAATAGTCTACAGTCATATAAATGCAAGCCTACAGTCAACATCTAAAGTCAAATACATCCATGGCTAGTTTGTGCCCTAGTTGTTGTGGTATGGCAGGTCACAAGAAAGGCTGGTTTAGTTGGTTGGCCTATTTTATGGACAAATATTACTCTTTTTCTACATTTGTTGTATCTCTACATACAAGGCCAACACCTCATGCTCGTACATGCTTTAAAGCATTAAAAACACATTAATTATCTACACACAGCCTCTCCAGGATATCAAATCTGCTGTCTTCTTGAATTATAATTCTGTTTCCTGGTGTAAGTAGACCACTGGAAACAGAGATTGGTTGATTCATGTTAGTTAGAGAGCATTTCTCCCAAATCATCCCCTCTGTTCCTACCAGGACCTCCTGCTCTCTAGCTCCCTTGTTACCTCCTCTCATGATCGCCTTCAGGACTTCTCCAGAGCCTCTCCCATCCTCTGGAATTCCCTGCCCCAGTATGTCCGATCAGCCCCTACCCTGTCCACCTTTAGAAGATCCCTGAAAACTCACTTATTCAGGGAAGCCTATCCCACACCCACCTAACAATTGTCCTCGAGCCACCCCCATCAAATCATTCCCCGCATCTATTACCTTTTGTACCACCACCCCCTCCCTTTAGAATGTAAGCTCTACGAGTAAAGCGCTGCGTAAACTGTTGGCGCTATATAAATCGTGTATTAAAATAATAATAATAATAATAATGCGTACACATGATCGGACATTCCGACAACAAGATCCTGGATTTATTTCCGACGGATGTTGGCTCAAACTTGTCATGCATACACACGGTCACACAAATGTTGTCAGAAATTCCAAACGTCAAGAACGCGGTGGCGTAAAACACGTACGTCGAGCCGAGAAAAATGTTCAATAGGCAGTGCGGCTCTTCTGCTTGATTCCGAGCATGCGTGGAATTTTGTGCGTCGGAAATGTCTACACACGCTCGGAATTTACGACAACGGATTTTTTTGTTGGAAAATTTGAGATCCAGCTCTAAAATTTTTGTTGTCAGAAATTCTGACAGCAAATGTCCAATGGAGCCTACACGCGGTCGGAATTTCCGACAACAAGCTCATATCGAACATTTTTTGTCAGAAATTCCGATCGTGTGTACGTGGCATTGGGGTTGAACAAGGTCCTGAACATGCACCACCGCTACGGTCATTGTTGGTCCCACTTTCTAGCAGTGCAAAAATCTGACCACTTTGGGAATTAGATCTTCATGGGAAGCTTTGTGTGTTGTGATTAACACTATGCCCTATTTTGCTTTAAACATAGTGGTGATAATTAAAGACTACTACAAACTCATTAAAATCAAGGATCATAATGAGTTGACCGTTTTAACATATTTGAAAAGGCAAACACTGATCTCTTTCTTAAAGTAGTACTAAAGTTCCACTCTAATTCACAGCGAGCAGGCAGTTATTTGTTTTGTTTTTTATTGCAGAACAGACATGCAATGTCTGTTCTGCAATAAAATTCACCTATCTGCCTGCTCTTAGCAATCCCCAGCATGTAAACTTACAGCGGCCAGCCTGATCCCTGTGTGACAGAATGACGGCCTCCTGCGCATGCACAGTGATGTCATCCCACACCAGCCAACAAATATGGCAGTAAACCAACACACAGAAGAAGATGACGGCAAGGAACAGGGACAGTTCGATGAAATATGAGTATAGCTGCCTGTTCCATTTTAACCCCTTGGTGCCAGTGCCTCCCAACCCTTTAAGGGGTTTCAGATGCCGGGAGGCGGGGTGGGGTTTATGATCATGTGACCGTGATTGGCTGTCACGGCGGTCACATGATCAGAAAGCTCCCGATTGCTTGTAGTGATCGGGAGCTTTCTGTTAGCTGCTGGGCACATGGTCTCGGCTGTATTTACATTCTAGTACGCAAATATGAGGTCGCTCTGCGTTAAGACCAGCCCCGCAAAGAGGCCGCATTTTTGCGTAATGACGGTGCCAAGAGGTTAACATAAGAAAAAACTGCCTTTTCAGTCATTTAACAAAAATATCAACAGATGTCATGGTTTCCTCTGGAAAAATTAAGTGCACCTTTTGGGATCAGTAGCTGGTATTGCCCCCTTTAACAGAAATTACTTCTTTTAAGCATTTTTATAACCGCTCACCAGTCTCTGACATTAACTCAGTGGAACATTTGACCACATCTCCATACAAAACTCCTTCAGCTGCTAGATGTTTCTTGGTTTTCCTGCATTAATGGCCTGTTTCACAGTATGCTTAGAAATCAGGACTATGACTAGGACATCCCATAACCTTCAATATCTTCTTTTTGAGCCATTACTGGGTGGATTTTCTGTTGTGCTTTGGATCATTATTGTGCTGAAAGATTGATTTCTGGTTCAACTTTAACTTTTGAACAGACAACCTTACATTCTCATCCAGCACACTTTGATATGTTGCAGAATGTATAGTTGATTCAATAAATTGTGAACTGCCCAGGCCCTGAAGCAGCAAAGCAACCCCAAACCACAACATTTCCACCACCCATGTTGCACAATTATAAAGTTCTATTTCTGAAGTACTGTCTTTGTTTTGAGGTAAACATGTCTACTGTTACCGTGACCAAACAATGGCCTGGCTGTTGCCCATATGTTCAGTAGCTAACTGTCCTTCTAACTTCCTCCAAGGGTTTTCTGTGTAGGTACAGCTTTTTCTTGACAAATATTGTCTCTTAGACACACTGATTGTAGATGTATGCCCTGACCCCAACTGTACCCCAACTGTTTCAAGTTACCCGAACACTCAGTGGTTAACTTTTGGGTTCTTGGAGATTGGGCCAGTCCTGGACAAATTAGTAGCTGATTGAAATCTTTGCCACTTGCAGATTATTTTTCGTACAGTGGAATGATTGATTTCAAATAATTTGGTTGATCTTTTTAAATCCCTTATCAACCCCCTTCTTTCTGAGGGATCTGTTGATCTTGGGAAGATGGCACCACACATGTCAAAGCAAAGAGAATACCAGATGTCTGAGGTCTAAATAACCACTTGAAGACCATGCTTTTTCTGGCACTTTTTGTTTACATGTAACAATCATTTTTTTGCTTGAAAATTTGTTAGAACCCCCAAACATTATATATTTGTCTTTAAAGCAGAGGCTCCAGAGATTAAATTGGTGGGTTTTGCAATTTTTTATGTCATACGGTATTTGCGCAGCGGTTTTTCAAATGCAATTTTTGGCGGAGTAAATAGATACCAAACATGTCATGCTTTAAAATTGTGCATGCCCATGCAATAGCAAAAAACTTCATACATTTTAGTATCCATAGGTGATACTTTAAAAGCCTTTATAGGTTACCACTTTAGATTTACAGAGGTGGTCTAGTGCTAGAATTACTGGCAATGATCTAACGTTTGTGGCAATACCTCACATGTGTGGGACGATCGCTGTGTGCATGACTGATGGGCGCGTTCGCCGTTGCGCGCTAGCTTGGGGGGATGGGGGCACATTAAATTTTTGTTTATTTATTTTTTATTATTATTTTATTCTGTTGCTTTAAAAAAAATTGTTGATAACTTTTATTGCTGTCAAACATCCTTTGTGACAGCAATGGGCAGTGATGGAAAATGCAGAGGTGTACTTACTTTTTACATTTTATTAAATTGAAATCGTGAAAATGAATACACATTTTTATAGGTCATTTGTTAATGTACCGTATATCACTTTTACCTGTAGGCACTATTTTAATACCAATCTAATGTTTGCCTGTTCAAATACGGTATGTTGAAAAGTCAGCAATTTCAATTAGTTGTAATTACTTTTTTTACTTTACTGTGTATGGTTACATAGTTAGTCAGTTAAAAAATACACAAACCGCCTGAGACAAGAGTCACACCTCTGCACTTCTACCCTGTTTCCCCGAAAATAAGACCTAGCGTGATTGTCGGTGATGGCTGCAATATAAGCCCTACCCCCCAAATAAGCCCTAGTTAAAGTCCTTGTAGGTCTTCTTTTCAGGGTAGGGCTTATATTCGGGGAAACAGGGTAGGGCTTATTTGGGGGGTAGGGCTTATATTGCAGCCATCACTGACAATCACGCTAGGTCTTATTTTCAGGGAAACAGTGTAGTGGCTTTGGTGTGCTAGAGTTCTCGGAAAGTAATTGCTGAACTTTATTCACTGGTTGGTTCTCCATGTAGCTCAACCAGTCACCGGTACAGCAACACCTGACACAAGAGAATTTACTGATGGGTTTATCCAAGATGCCAACGATCAAAGTTGTGCTGATTGTGTTTTTGTGTTTTAATAAGAAAAAAAAAAATACACAAACCCATATAATTCACCCAATAGAAAAAATCAATCAATCTTATGGTTGCTATAGGAGAGTGCCTTTGATTGTTGAGTAAAAGTGATTTTTACATATGGTTGTTGTGGAGGGACAGCACAGTATACATGGATGTCGTGGAAAAATATTACTATCTATATGCCTCGGGTGGGGGGGGCAGTTATCATTTATGTGGATGCTGAAGGATCATAGTTACTGGAGAGATGATATACAGTATATGTAGGGCCTTTAGGTTTGGGTTTATGGAATCAGTCTGAGATTCTCAGAATTCATGGAAAGGGGCATTGTACCTTACGTTTGACCTCATTCCTACCTGCACTTGACTTGCCATGTATGTGAATGCAAAACTCATCTGACACAAGCAAGCTTCTGTCGACACGGGCCCTAAATCTCCCAGATTGGCATGTATATGTACTGCAGGGCCCTATATGTTTCCCCATACCCACTTGACAGTTTTGCATGTCTGCTCCTTAAAGGTCTCCTTCCAAATCAGGTTTAAATCCTATTAGTGGATAGATGTTGGTATACTAGAACAGTTAACATTTAAATAAGTTTTACTAAAGCTATTCTTCATCTTTGCTTACAGTATTGTAACCTTCCCCTTCCACTGGCTGACGTCAGTGGAGGCTTATACCATAGAGAGCCACCTTGTGGGAATGACAAGTCTATTCTGTGTAAACAGTACTTATAGCTTCTAAAGAACGAAAGGTCTAATGCTATTTTACTCACACAACCCACACTTTTACACATCACCATAACTTGAAAAACATAAAAGCTTTATGATAAAATGATCAAAAGATACTTTTTTTACACACTTTATATACTTATAAAAATGTTCCTCATATTAAATTGATTTCCGTAAACTTTACATTTTTGACGAAAAAAAAAGCCAAGCCAGCATCTGTGTTCAATCATTCTACAGTTTCCTTTACATTTGGTTTAAACACATCATACATTTAAATCATATCCTAGTTTTTCAGAAATAAAAATTCAAATAATTTGATCATTTAATTCTGAAAATCGTGCCGATATATTGGTTAGGGTCATTGGACCACCCAGGCATACTTCAGGCAGAGAGGGAAAGTTTTCATTGCCCCCAATATGGTTATCCCCATGAACTGTTGGACAGTGGTGCTTTGTAGACCCCCTTCCCCCCCATTATATTGATATTCAGTATACCGCATACCCTGATTAAAAACTTCCTTTAAACAGGTGGTCAATGGTGGTTTGTGTTCCCAGAAAAAAAAAAATCCCTGGGAGCACGCCATTGCCCCTTGAGGACTTGTCAAGCCTGCCAGTCTAAACCAGAGGGGAAAAATTTGGCCCACACGCAAGAAAATTCTAGCTTACATTTTTTTAGTAAGAGAGAGGGCCCAGCTTCAGGCTGCCGCCTCCCACTAGTGCATTAAATCTTGGCTTGGAAAATGGACGATCCTAATAAATGGTGGGGAAGAAAGGATTTCCAGGTGTGTAGTGGATCAGTAAGGCTGAGACAAGTACTTAAAGGAGAAGTACAGTCAAAGCTCATTTGGTTGTAGTCCTCCTATGGATCACAGGAGTTCTACACTCCTGTGACCCGTTTTCAGCGGACAGCGGGCTGAAGTCGGCTTTCTGCTGACGTCACAGAGCTGGTCCAGGCTCAGGCAAGATCGCGACAATGGAGACGGGATCCGCCCACATGCCTGGATTGGCACCCGGCTCAGCCTCTTAGCAAGCTGCTGAGAGGCTGAGCCGGCCGCTCCCGCCCTCTCCACAGCTCAGTGATCCAGTGAGCGAGGAGGGGGCAGAGCAGAGAGTGGTGACTGACAGTCACCAGCTCTCTGCTCACGGAGCTCTGAGAACCGAGCGATCAGCGGTGTTGAACCGCTTGGTTCTCAGTGTTAGAGCCAGCCAGGGACAGATGCAGCACCTAGGTAAGTATGATTCTGAAAAAAACAAAACAAAAACATACATCTCTTTTAACCCTTAACCCCATTGCAGTCTAAGGTTTTATTTTTAGTTTTAGATCTTTGAACCTACAACCCAGGTGTCCATGTGCTCTATACACGGGTCTTCTGTCTGAGCTATAGCTCTCTCTAAACGTTTTTCCTTCCAGAACAGGTATGTGTTCATGAAGAAAATTAGATTGATTTTCTGCCATTGGACCATCACCTGTTAGTAGGATCAATTTGCATAGGGGTATACACTAAAATAACTGAAGCAACCAATGCCACATTATCCTCTGTTTAAAGAGTAACTCTACTTTTGTTGAGAAAAAAAACATTCCCCTTTGGGTGATCTATGTACTTTGCATAACAACCTTTGTTGCAGAATCCTTCCTTTTCTTATTCTGAGGAAATCCCTGTGTGTTTCTCTGTGTCCATGTGTAGAAGTGATTCTAATGGGAGTGGTTTCATAATTATCAATCAGCTGCTGCAACTGCAGGGCTCTAATGATGAAAATTGCATGGTCTGCATCCCTTTAAAAGTTATTTCCTATTGGGGGTATCACACCAAATATTTTTGCAGCAGGGGACGTCTGAAATCTGACTTGTATCTTAGTGTAGACTTCTGGAAAAATCAGTGAGCCAATCACACAAGCAGGAAATGATGTTTCTGGGGAGTGGTCAGTACACATTCTGTGCACAGAACACCTCCAGGTAGCCATATTGCATTGCATTTACAGAAAACTACAGAGCTGCAGATTGAAAAGGAAAGGTCATTTTAAATAACATTCAATTACAATATGACTTGTGTCACGATTGTATACGCTATATTATTATTTTTTGTATTTTTTCCATTAAGGTGGAGTTGCCCTTTTAAGCATCTATCTTGAATGAAAGGCTTATCTTCAGCCCAAACATTTTTTTTTTGTTTCAGTCAAAGTAGAGGATGCTTACCGAACCTTTGGTTTTCATTGCTGTTCTGTCACCCTCATGCCCCGTACACACGGATTTTCCGACAACAAATGTTCGATGGGAGCTTGCTGTCGGAAATTCCGACCGTGTGTAGGCTCCATCGGACATTTTTCATCGGAATTTCCGCCAAACAAAATTTGAGATCTGGATCTCAAATTTTCCGACAACAAAATCCCTTCTCGTAAATTCTGATCGCGTGTACACAATTCTGACGCACAAAGTTCCACGCATGCTCGGAATCAAGCAGAAGAGCCAAACTGTCTATTGAACTTCATTTTTCTCGGCTCGTCGCATGTGTTGTACGTCACCACGTTCTTGGCGTTCAGAATTTCCGACAAGATTTGTGTGACCGTGTGTATGCAAGACAAGTTTGAGCCAACATCCGTCGGAAAAAAAACATGGATTTTGTTGTCGGCAAATCCGATTGCGTGTACGCGGCATTAGAAAGATTTTCCCTCTCCTCTTGTGTGGTCATCTGGACAGGAAGTGTGCAAAACATTTGCAATCTATTCACTGGGATTACATACCATGCAGAGATTCATTGAGATTAAATAACATGCAAAGATTCACTGACATAAGATACTGTACAGAAATACCCTAGAGTTAGATATGATACAGAGTTTCACTGAGATTTGATACCATTCAAAGATTCACTAGGATTAGCCCCCATGCAGAGATTCACTGAGATTAGTTACCATCAAGAGAATTACCAAGATCTGAAACTATACAAAGAGTCACTGACATAGGATACCGTACAAAACTGAATGAGACCTGATACCATATAGAGATTCCCTGACATATGATACCATACAAAGATTCACTGACATATGATATCATATAGAGATTCCCTGACATATGATACCATATAGAGATTCCCTGACATATGATACCATACAAAGATTCACTGACATATGATACCATACAGAAATTCACTGACATATGATACCATACAGAGATTCACTGACATATGATACCATACAGAGATTCACTGACATATGATACCATACAGAGATTCACTGACATATGATACCATATAGAGATTCACTGACATATGATACCATGCAGAGATTCACTGACATATGATACCATACAAAGATTTACTGACATATGATACCATACAGAGATTCACTGACATATGATACCATACAGCGATTCACTGACATATGATACCATACAGCAATTCACTGACATATGATACCATACAGAGATTCGCTGACATATGATACCATACAGAGATTCGCTGACATATGATACCATACAGAGATTCACTGACATATGATACCATACAGAGATTCACTGACATATGATACCATACAGAGATTCACTGACATATGATACCATACAAAGATTCACTGACATATGATACCATATAGAGATTCACTGACATATGATACCATACAAAGATTCACTGACATATGATACCAGAGATTCACTGACATATGATACCATACAGAGATTCACTGACATATGATACCATACAGAGATTCACTGACATATGATACCATACAAAGATTCACTGACATATGATACCATACAGAGATTCACTGACATATGATACCATACAGAGATTCACCGAGATATGATGCCATCTTATCACTGCAATTTTACTTGCAATTTAACCTGTGCTGATAGTCAAACTTCAGATGCTGTATGGAAGGTCCAATCTTTCCCCTCTGTAAGGTGTAAACAGGCTCAACATAATGTGTGAGTGAGGCAATTCTTTTTTTTAATAGACAGGTGCTTCCAAAATACAGACCTGGTTTAAACAGAATATGGCTGGCCATACACTATACCATTTTCTTGTTCAACTTTCCTTTAGATTTACCAAAACCATATAATATAATGTCAAACCTAAACCCTTTCAATTTGGATGCAATCAGGCAGGCCCTTGTACTACATAGTTGAAGGTAAATCTAAAGGAAATTGAATAGGAAAATTGTATAGTGTATGGACAGCCTATCAGGACAGCTTTATACACTCATGATGCAGAAGTTCACCAGATCACCAAAATAATAAAAACTTAGATGAAGTAATATCTAATGTGTCTAGCGGTACTAATCCCCAAACCAAAAATGTATTATATTGTAGCTTACCAATTATTACATGTGGTGGCTGCATCAGTTTTCTTATTTAGGCTTTTTTACCCCCCTGGGTTTTCACCTGATCTGGTCAGTAACACACCTGTGGTATTAGTGAGACACAACTCAAAACAAAAACCAGGAAAAAAAAACAGTGTGAGGCTCTGTTTTCGTCACATGATCAGCTGTCATTGGCTGACAGTTGATCACGTGGTAAGGGGTCGGGATCGACCCCTTAATCCGATCTGTGATCAGTAAGTCTCATAGACTCGCTGATCACAGAGCACGCTGCGTGCGCCCTCCAGGGGGCAGGCCGCTCGAGCACGGGAGGACGACTATGGACGCCCTCCCGGCAAATTAGGGTCCGCGCCGCAGCCGTCTTTCGGCCATAGCGCGGACGGGAGGTGGTTAAGTGGCTCTGGAAACAGCAACAACATCAGTGTCATTTTATGGCTTTTAAAAGAGAAGTATGGGAATCCGGTTTTTCCCCATAATCATACTTAACCAGGTGGATGCAGCATCAGTCTGCAACCACGGGTTTTCCCCATCAGTCAGTGTTGATAGGGGAATCCCTCCCGCAGAGCTATTGAGTTCTCCTGGCGAGGGGTGCTGTCCCTGCTGGGAGAGCATAGTGATTATTGCTAGCAGCTATAACCACTGGCAATAACTGCATGTACCAATCTGACATGCTGGTTGATCCCATAGGTGTGCGCAGCCTATTGCATTACGGTGTGCACCCCAAATGTATTAAAACATGGACAGTGTTAGTAGAGCAGTGGATGGTGTCAGCAGAGCAGTGGACTTGTCAGTAGGGCAGTGGATGGTGTCAGTAGAGCAGTGGATGGTGTCAGCAGAGCAGTGGACTTGTCAGTAGGGCAGTGGACGGTGTCAGTAGAGCAGTGGATGGTGTCAGCAGAGCAGTGGACTTGTCAGTAGGGCAGTGGACGGTGTCAGTAGAGCAGTGGACTTGTCAGTAGGGCAGTGGACGGTGTCAGTAGAGCAGTGGATGGTGTCAGCAGAGCAGTGGACTTGTCAGTAGGGCAGTGGATGGTGTCAGTAGAGCAGTGGACTTGTCAGTAGGGCAGTGGACGGTGTCAGTAGAGCAGTGGACTTGTCAGTAGGGCAGTGGACGGTGTCAGTAGAGCAGTGGACTTGTCAGTAGGGCAGTGGACGGTGTCAGTAGAGCAGTGGATGGTGTCAGCAGAGCAGTGGACTTGTCAGTAGGGCAGTGGATGGTGTCAGTAGAGCAGTGGACTTGTCAGTAGGGCAGTGGATGGTGTCAGTAGAGCAGTGGACTTGTCAGTAGGGCAGTGGATGGTGTCAGCAGAGCAGTGGACTTGTCAGTAGGGCAGTGAATGGTGTCAGTAGTTTATTATTTTTACTTCCTTTATTCATTTATTATTTTTTACATTTTTGAGGAGCCCTGTTGGGGAGCTTTGATGAAATATCAGCAGGGGGGAATCTGCGCCACACAGGGTGATTAGGGTGTGCCCAGGCACACCCAGCACACCCCCTGCGCACGCCTATGGTTGATCCGACAATCAGTCTGTCCATAGATGGTTCAAATCATGGCCGGTCCCTGATAAAACGGAGGAGATTCAAACAATTTATTTACAGCTTAAAGGTTTCACCTACAGGAGCTGGTTGGAATTTGCATAATAATGGACCAAGATCTGGGGATCCCGGGTACAAAACAGGAAAATGCAGGTACCAAACTACATACTAGAGGCACTTTAACATGTTAGATATGGCTTAGCATGTGCTTAAAGAGGAAAGCGGAGCAGCTGGAAATAATCAGGTCACATATTGGATGATTCAAGACCTGTCATGATGGGCTCTGTGCTCACACCAGATGCTCTGAAAGAACTCTGGTCTAAAAAGATTCCTCAGTACTTTCCAAAGGCAGCACCATCCAGAACTAATGCCGCGTACACACGGTCGGACTTTTCGTCTACAAAAGTCAGACAGCCTGTCCGACAGACTTCCGGCAGACTTTCGGCGGACTTGCGGCGGACTTGCGGCATACTTTCTAACGAACGGACTTGCCTACACACGACCACACAAAAGTCCGACGGATTCGTACGTGATGACGCACACCGGACTAAAATAAGGAAGTTCATAGCCAGTAGCCAATAGGTGCCCTAGCGTGGCTTTTTGTCCGTCGGACTAGCACACAGACGAGCGGATTTCGGGGTCCATCATAGTTACGACGTAAAGATTTGAAGCATGTTTCAAATCTAAAGTACGTCGGATTTGAGGCTAAAAAAGTACGTTGAAAGTCCGGAGAAGCCCACACACGATCGGATTACCAGCCAGCTTTAGTCCGTCAGTGTCCGTTGGACTTTTGTAGACGAAAAGTCCGACCGTGTGTACGCGGCATAAGAGTATAACCATAACCGGTTCTCAGTTTTCTCATTTTCCGAAAGTGGAAAGGATATGCTAATTAGCTGAACTTCCAAATAGAACCATTTGTGTATATATATATATATATATATATCAAACCGGGTTCTACTTACCTGCTATGTGCAATGGAACCTCCTCTTTTTGGGTCCCTCACTGATGCTTCGGGCTTCTCCCCTCTACTGTGTGTCCCCCTAGAAAGCCACTTTCTATGGAGGCACTCATGCAGGCTCACTCACAAGCCTCCCTGTCTGCATCTATTGACACAGACAGTGGGGCTTGGCCCCGCCTCGCCCCCCCGCTTCCTTGTCACTGGCTCGATTGACAGCAGTGGGAGCCAATGGCTCTCACTGCCTCAGCAAAGCCCAAGAGACCGGGAAGTGATGGAAGAGAAGAGCTGCAGATGGGCACAGTGCAGGATCAAATGAGGGCTTAGGAAAGTAATGGGGGGGGGGGGGGGGGGGAAGGGTTCGGATGGCTAAATATTTTTTATCCTAATGTATTTTTTGCAATTTTTAGGCTTTCTATCCACTTAAATATTCTAAACACGTAGCTGCACAAAATGTAATGTATTTTTTGCAATGTTTAGGCTTTCTATCTACTTAAATATTCTAAATACGTAGCTGCACAAAAAGTACTCTCTTCACTGGTCGATTCTTTTTTTTTTTTTTATTGCACCGCAATTATGTTAAAGGATAACTCCACTTTTTGTGGGAAAAAAATTGAAAAAATAGAATATAGCATATACAATTGTGACACAAGTTATATTGAAATTGAATATTATTGAAAATGACCTCTCCTTTTCAATCTGCAGAGCTGTAATTTTCTGTAAAATGCAATATCTGGAGGCAGATGGTGTACAGAACGCCTCCCAGAAATGTCATTTCCTGCTTGTGTGATTGGCTTACTGATTTTCCCAGAAGTCTCCACTAAGATACAATTCAGATTTTGTGCATCCCCTGCAACAAAAATGTCATTTTTGTTGAGATACTCTCAAAGGGAAATCACGTCTCAGGCTGGGTTCACACTTATGCGAATTGGATGTGGGTTTCCCCGCATCCAATTCACATAGCAGGAGATTGTGACCCGCTCTCAATGGAGCCAGTTCGCACATCTCAGCAGCGGCTCTGGATTGAATTGCACAGGAGCCCTGTGCGTCTTTTGGTCCATTTCAGGACCGAATTCAGCCAAATATTCGGGCTGAAATTGGACCTGAAACGGTGAATGGAGATGCACCGGACTCTTGCTGTGAGCCGATGCATGTTCTAGTGTGAACTCAGGCTAAAGGGATGCAGATCCTGACACTTTTCTCATTAGAACCCTGCAGGTGCAGCAGCTGATCGATAATTATAAAACCACTCCCATACAGATTCACTCACAGACAAACAACTATTCCTTCAAAATACCAAAGACTAGGAATCTGCAACAAAGCTTGTTAAAATCCCTGCAATGTACATAGATCACTCAGAGGGGGAGTTTTTTTTTTCAATAAAAGTGGAGCTACTCTTTAAGTGGTTAATTTCTATGCGAGTTGTGCTTGTTTGCAATGTTTTACAGAAATTAATTTGTGCAAAGGTGTAAGTAGTTTACCACTGTTTAAAACAAAGAAGAAGTTGAACCTAATGGCTGATATATGGCCATAGCCCAATGATACATACAGTATCTCACAAAAGTGTGTACACCCCTCACATTTTTGTAAATACTTTACTATATCTTTTCATGTGACAACACTGAAGAAATGACACTTTGCTACAATGTATTGTAGTGAGTGTACAGCTTGTATAACAGTGTAAATTTTCTGTCTCCTCAAAATAACTCAACACACAGCCATTAATGTCTAAACGGCAGGCAACAAAAGTGAGTACACCCCTAAGTGAAAATGTCCGAATTGGGCCCAAAGTGTCAATATTATGTGTGGCCACCATTCTCTTCCAGCACTGCCTTAACCCTCTTGGGCATGGAGTTCACCAGAGCTTCACAGGTTGCCACTGGAGTCCTCTTCCACTCCTCCATGATGACATCACAGAGCTGGTGGATTTTAGAGACCTTGCGCTCCTCCACCTTCCGTTTGAGGATGCCCCACAGATGCTCAATAGGGTTTAGATCTGGAGACATGCTTGGCCAGTCCATCACCTTTACCCTCAGCTTCTTTAGTAAGGCAGTGGTTGTCTTGGAGGTGTGTTTGGGGTCATTTTCACAATGGAATACTGCCCTGTGGCCCAGTCTCGGAAGGGAGGGGATCATGCTCTGCTTTAGTATGTCACAGTCCATGTTGGCATTTATGGTTCCCTCAATGAACTGTAGCTCCCCAGTGCCGGCAACATTCATGCAGCCCCAGACCATGACACTCCCACCACCATGCTTGACTGTAGGCAAGACACACTTGTCTTTGTACTCCTCACCTGGTTGCCGCCACACACGCTTGACACCATCTGAACCAAATACGTTTATCTTGGTCTCATCAGACCACAGAACATGGTTCCAGTAATCCATGTCCTTAGTCTGCTTGTCTTCAGCAAACTGCGGGCTTTCTTGTGCATCATCTTTAGAAGAGGCTTCCTTCTGGGATGACAGCCATGCAGAGCAGTTTGATGCAGTGTGCGGCGTATGGTCCGAACACTGACAGACTGACCCCCCACCCCTTCAACCTCTGCAGCAATGCTGGCAGCACTCATACGTCTATTTCCCAAAGACAACCTCTGGGTATGACGCTGAGCACGTGCACGCAACTTCTTAGGTCGACCACGGCGAGGCCTGTTCTAAGTGGAACCTGTCCTGTTAAACCGCTGTATGGTCTTGGCCACCGTGCTGCAGCTCAGTTTCAGGGTCTTGGCATTCTTCTTATAGCCTAGGTCATCTTTATGTAGAGCAACAATTCTTTCAGAACCTCAGAGTTCTTTGCCATGAGGTGCTATCTTGAACTTCCAGTGACCAGTATGAGAGATTGAGAGCGATAACACAAAATTTAACACACTTGCTCCCCATTCACACCTGAGACCTTGTAACACTAACGGGTCACATGACACCAGGGCGAGAAAATGGCTATTTGGGCCCAATTTGGACATTTTCACTTAGGGGTGTACTCATATTTGTTGCCAGCAGTTTAGACATTAATAGCTATGTATTGAGTTATTTTGAAGGGACAGCAAATTTACACTGTTATACAAGCTGTGCACTCACTACTTTACATTGTAGCAAAGTGTCATTTCTACAGTGTTGTCACATGAAAAGATATAATAAAATATTTACAAAAATGTGAGGGGTGTACTCACTTTTGTGAGATACTGTAATAGGGAGGACCTATAGGCTTGTATGTTAACTGTGATGCTATTTGGTACGGGTATCTACTACATTTATGCATATGGATACTATGACCTTACTATTCTTGATATTTCTTTTATACTTAAAAAAAGTTAATAAAATTATAAGAGGAAGTCCACGCTATTCTTCGTAAAATACACCCCCCCCCACCCCCCCCCCCCCCGATGTATGGACAGCACAGAGAAGCAATGACAGAGTTTTATACTAAATGGGGGAGAGGAATAGATCATCAAAGTAATTAGGAACAGCCTATACAAGGGGAGATAACCAGGTCAGAAGTGGGATGATT
Organism: Lithobates septentrionalis; assembly: GCA_037952835.1. Classification (NCBI taxonomy): domain Eukaryota; kingdom Metazoa; phylum Chordata; class Amphibia; order Anura; family Ranidae; genus Lithobates; species Lithobates septentrionalis. The sequence continues at coordinate 517,228 of JBBDGP010000625.1, read as the reverse complement.
CAAAACCTGTCATAATAAACTCTACCTCCACACTAGATGCTTTTAATTAATGACCCTCGTCCCTGATTGTCTGATATGACACTCTGCCAAAATCTCAGGGTCAGACGTTCTCAGTGCTGCTCACCAACCCACCTATATAGGGATGAAATATATTTGAAAAGTTACTCTGGGTGATTCAGAATCCAAGGAAAGTGATATAAATACAAGTACTGGGTTTATGTAAGGCTATAGTTGCCAACATCCCTATTCCACATTTTCTAACAATTGTAACCTCCCATGGGACTTTATATGGAAAAACAGCAAAATATAGAAATGCGGTCCAACAAAATACTGACTTGGGGGGGGGGGGGGGGGTGATCCTTTTTCCAACTCAGTGATTCAGTTTTTGAATTTTTTCGGACATGTTGGTCTTATATCTTTTACTTTGATGTTATAAGTTGCACTAGTAAATACAGCTTGATAAAACAAAAGCTGTGTCTGTCTTCATTTCAGGATGCAAAGCATCAAAATGTGATTATTTTAAAGGGAGCTGATTCTTTTCTATAACCACTGTGTATGTTCAAAGCGCTGCGTAATATTGACAGCGATAAGTACCTGAAATAAATAATAAATAAACAATTGAAACGTGTTATAGGGCGTACACACGGTCGGACTTTGTTCGGACATTCCGACAACAAAATCCTAGGATTTTTTCAGACGGATGTTGGCTCAAACTTGTTTTGTCTACACACGGTCGCACAAAGTTGTCGGAAAATCCGATCGTTCTAAACGCGGTGACGTAAAACACGTACATCGGGACTATAAACAGGGCAGTGGCCAATAGCTTTCATCTCTTTATTTATTCTGAGCATGCGTGGCACTTTGTCCGTCGGATGTGTGTACCCACGAACGGAATTTCCGACAACGGATTTTGTTGTCGGAAAATTTTATCTCCTGCTCTCCAACTTTGTGTGTCGGAAAATCCGATGGAAAATGTCCGATGGAGCCCACACACGGTCGGAATTTCTGACAACACGCTCCGATCGGACATTTTCCTTCGGAAAATCCGACCGTGTGTACGGGGCATTAGAGTTTTCTGGCTGGGGAACATCCTGTGAAGAAATTTTTGCAAGGGTTTACTGTGATCTATTCCCACCAGTAACATATGGGCTTTGTGCTTTTATAAAAAATGTATTACTCTGCCAAGAGTGTGATTTTTGTGTAAATTTATTTTAATATTGCATACAGTGTCTTGCAAAAGTATTCACCCCCTTGCCATTTTTCGTGTTTTGTTGCCTCACAACCTGGAATTAATTTGTATTGTTTGAGGATTTCCATCATTTCATTTACAGAACATGCGCACAACTTTGAAGATGTTTTTTTTTATTGTGAAGCAAACAACAAATAGGACAAAATAACAGAAATAGTCAATGTGCATAACTATTCACCCCCCTAAAGTCAATACGTTGTAGAGCCATCTTTTGCGGCTATCACAGCTCCAAGTCGCTTTGGATAAGTCTCTATGAGCTTGCCACATCTTACCACTGGGATTTTTGCCCATTCCTCCTTGCAAAACTGCTCCAGCTCCTTCAAGTTGGATGGTTTGCACTTGTGAACAGCAATCTTTAAGTTTGACCACAGATTTTCTATTGGATTGAGGTCTGGGCTTTGACTAGGCCATTCCAACACATTTACATGTTTCCCCTTAAACCACTCAAGTGTTGCTCCGTCCTAGCCTCAAATCACACACACAGAGTGATATAGGTTTTTGCTCAAGAATATCCCTGTATTTAGCACCATCCATCTTTCTCTCAACGCCAACCAGTTTTCCAGTCCCGACTGCTGAAAAACATGATGTTCTTGGGTGATGTGATGTGTTGGGTTTGCGCCAGACATAGCATTTTCTTTGATGGCCAAAAAGTTCAATTTTAGTTTCATCAGACCAGAGCACCTTCCTCCATACATTTTGGGAGTCTCCCACATGCCTTTTCGCAAACTCAAAACATGCCATTTTGTTTTTTGATGAAAGTAATGGCTTTCTTCTGGCCACTCTGCCATAAAGCCCAACTCTATGGAGCATACGGCTTATTGTCGTCCTATGTACATACACTCCAGTCTCTGCTGTGGAACTCTGCAGCTCCTCCAGGGTTACCTTAGGTCTCTATGCTGCCTCCCTGATTAATGCCCTCCTTGCACGGTCCGTGGGTTTTGGTGTGCGGCCGTCTCTTGGCAGGTTTGCTGTTGTGCCATGTTCTTTCCATTTGGTTATGATAGATTTGATGGTGCTCCTAAGAATCATCAGAGATTTGGATATTGTTTTAAAACCTAACCCTGACTTGTACTTCTCAACAACATTGTCCCTTACTTGTTTGGAGAGTTCCTTGGTCTTCATGGCAGTGTTTGGTTAGTGGTGCCTCTTGCTTAGGTGTTGCAGCTTCTGGGGCCTTTCAAAAAGGTGTGTATATGTAATGACCGATCATGTGACACTTAGATTGCACACAGGTGGACATAATTTCACTAATTATGTGACTTCTGAAGGTAATTGGTTGCACCGGAGCTTTTTATGGGCTTCATAACAAAGGGGGTGAATACATACGCACATGCCAGTTATCAGTTTTTTATTTCTGAAAAATAGTTTTATGTATATATTTTTCTAATTTTACTTTCCCAACTTAGACTATTGTGTTCTATTCCATCACAAATAATTCAGATTAAAAAAAACATTGAACTAAAGGCTGTTATATAACAAAATAGGTAAAAAGTCAATGGGGGTGAATACTTTTGCAAGGCACTGTATAATAAAATACATTGTACTTTTTTAATATTGTGTTGTTTTGCCATATAAAGTTCCATAGGAGGTTACAATTGGTAGGAAAGTGACATAATGCATAGGCAGCAGCCCCTGAGAACGCTGCACGAAGGCACTCCACCCATACGAGGCACGAGGCAGTGCACACAGCACATTGTATTCTGGATACCGGCACTGGACGCACTAAAACTTCTCTTGCATAGATATTGTGTCAGGGCTGCCCACTGCAGATCATGCCATTTGCCAGCAGTGTGTACCCAGCATGCAAGCGCTGACAGCTCACATGATGAGTGGGGAAAGGTCATTCCGGAACAGAAAACACGCTCTCCGTCTCTCCACCTCCTTATCAAATATTCTGTCCAATCTGTGTGCCCTGGGTGTTTGTGCGGGTGCCATGGAGACTGAGGGCAGATATTGCGCGGGAAATTCCCCTCACTCTGCGGATGTTGGCCCCCAGGCTTGTGCAGGGAGGGGAGGGGTGGGGTGGGGTGGGGGGGGGGGGGGAGTCTTATCCTGACGAGGGGTGTGGGGGGTTTCTGCCTGGCTGAATTGTGGCTGCATGCCTCTTTCGCTAACATCACTCTGAAGGGAGGCAAAATAAATCAATTTGGGATAACACGGCAGCTATTGCAAAGTTAGCGACCTGCAATGCCGCAAGAATTGTAGAAAGAGCGTGGTCTGCACTCTCCTGTGTCCGTATGTCTGTCTGCAACTTCTGCAGTCTGTATACGGGCGCTGTTCAATGCCACTCCTTGTGTCTGTCAGTCTATTCAACTGTATACAAATTGAGTCTCTGTCTCTAAGCAGCTCTCCGTCTTTACCCTCTCCTTCTGATAAACATATGAAAGCATTTGCAGAGAATGCTTCTGAGCGCACAGTTAGGATGGTTTAGCTATCACTCAATGTACTGTCCCATCCTGACCTGACCGCTGGACAATATTATAATACGATTCCATTACAGGCAGACTGGAAACCGTATTACACCAAACCTCCACATACAGTATATCCTTTTAAATCTCCAACATAACATGACCAGAATACAAATTTATGACACACTTAACACTACCGCTATAAATATAAAGCTGAACTCCAGCCAAACAATAATAATAATAAAAAAAAATAATAATAATAATTTAATGCAATTGCATAATCCTTTAATGGGGATTCCACTTGCATTAATTAAGTTAAATAATGTATCTAAAACCGCTACACAAACCATTTTTTTATTTTAACCTTATTAAAAAATCTGAAGCTGCTGCAAATTTCCAAAACTGTTAAAAAATAAAAAAAAATCACACCAATATGTATTACAATGTTCAGAAAGAGACATTTGGTCAGGGGGACTTTACATGAGGCTAATCACTATATAAAGTAAGCACAGTATTACTTGTATGAGTTTATTACATAATATCTGACAAATAGGGGGGGGGTTTGGGCTTTGAATGAGAGATGTATACCAAAAATCAGTCATTGCAAAGAACACTTTACTTTACCTTGTGAGATCATATACAGCATACTCAATGACAAAAAGTGCATACACAAAATTGCATAAACGCAAGGCATGCTAAAAACCACATATACATATTGACGCCATGGTACTTTGGCATATCATGGGGTGAAGACAAGTCCTACACAACATAGACCACAGGTAGGGCTGGATGGTATTTTAAAGTCTTGAGTGGAGCAATGTAAAAGACATATAAAATCATCTGTATGGACATCATGCATCTATGTAGGCCTGGCGCGTTTCGTTGGGGTATACCAACTCTTCAGGGGCAAATGCAATAGTGATCTATAAAGAGACATAACCATATTGTATAATGTTGTAGCTAAATAATAGGGGTAAGTAATGGGTGTAAGGGACAGAATGGACATCCCTATAAATATACTCGTCAACTGTATAGATGTGAACAGAGGATCGGAGGTGCTCATGATTTCTGGCATGGGAGCTGAGGTAGAGACACATGGACAAGCCAGGAGCACTGTGGATTCTTCAGTGTTCTTTGCAATGACTGCTTTATGGTATACATCTCTCATTCAAAGCCAAAAAAACCCTATTTGTTGGATATTATGTAATAAACTCATACAAGTAATACTGTGCTTACTCTATATAGCGATTGGCCTCATTTAAAGTCCCCCTGACCAAATTTCTCTTTCTGTCTAAATTTGGGATGGAGGCCAATTACTGATGGTGCCACGGACCACATCATTTTTTTCTCTCTGCATTACAATGTTGGTGTACAGAATGCTTTTTCTTTCCTTAAAACAGTAACTTTATTTATAAATGTACAATAAAGCAGTCATAATACAGACATTAAGTACAGGGTGATGGTAAATGATTACAACAGAAGTATAAAACGGGGTTTTGTTGATCCTCGAAATTACCACGTGTAACAAGGCACATTTAAAGTATTGTGAGAGAAACTGTGCATTAAAAATTAAATAAAAAAGTGCTGTCAGCATTGAGATGTACATCATTGGACAATAAAGGTACTGTATGTCAATGCAAAAAAAAAAAAAAAAGAAGAAAAATGTAAACATCCGTGGAGAGGATAAAAGAGACTATTCAAGTGTGCAAATTGTATTCAGGTACGTTTCTGAGGATTGTAACCAACGGTCCCATATCTTCTCATATTTGGACAGGCATCCCCTGTGGATATATACAAATTTATAGGGCAGGGTGGAGTTTATTTTACGCATTCAGGTGGTGAACTCTGGAGGTGAGGTCCTTATCCATTGTCTGGCAATCACTTTCCTTGCAGTAAATAATGTTTCTTGCACTAAGGTTTTAGTAAATTTATCTAAGTCTGAATCTGAAAATATGCCTATAAGACATTGTTTGGGGTGCAGGGTCAATGGGGAGCCCATGGTACCATGGAGGAATATAACTATTTGAGTCCAGAAGCCCTGGATACTCAAAACAGCTCCAGAGTAAGTGAAAAAAGGGCCAGTACCGTTCTTACACATCGGGCATATTGTACCGTATCCACTTTTGTATCGGGCTACTCAGAAAAGTGTGAGATAAGATCGGTGTAATATATATCATTGAGTGAGGCAGTCTGATAGTTTCAGTGACACTGCCATACAAGAGTCCATGGCTTCTTCCCATTCCTCATCTATAGTGCCCACATCAGCTTCCCATCTTGTCTTGATACCAAATGCCGTACAGAAAGCTTTTACAGAAATGTCACTTCTTGTTTGTGATTGGCTCGCTGATTTTTTCAGATGTCTGCACTGCAAGATACTGTACAAGTTTTAGGAACCCCCTACAATAGGAATTTTATTTTTTGCCAAGATCCTCACTAAAGGTTTGCTACTTTTACAGAGAGGCAGACACTGCAACTTTCCACATTAGAACACTGAGGCCTGGTTCACTCCTATGCATTTTTAAGTGCATTTTCAGTTTTGCAGAAACACACTACAGTTTATTTAACATGGTTTCCTATGGGTCACGTTCACAACTATGCATTTGTTGGAAAGGGCCAGGGACTTTTTTACTGGTTTTTAATTCCATAGACTACAATGGATCAAAAACGTGTATTGAAAAACGCAAAATGCATCTGGAATATGCAAACTGCAACCTGCATAGATGTGAACCAGGCCTAAAAGTGCACCAAATAGTTATAATAAATATTATTATTATTATACAGGATTTATATAGCACCAACAGTTTGCACAGCACTTTACAACATGTGGGCAGACAGTACAGTTACAATACAATTTAATACAGGAGGAATCAGAGCGCAAGGAGCCATCCCTGTCGGGAGAACGCAGTGGTTAGCTGCTAGCAATAATTGCATGCTAAAAATCAAACATGCTGGTTGTACCCAAGTTGATCGATGGATTGGTTTGGGTACAATCAGCCTGCCCATAGATGGATCAAATCTCGACCAGTCCCTGCTGAACTGGCCGAGATTTGATCCATCTATTCCTTATACTTCTTAAAGTGGTTGTTAACCCTGTTACACCACTTTTACCTACAGCTAAGCCTATAATAAGGCTTACCCGTAGGTACCGTGAATATCTCCTAAACTTGCACAGTTTAGGAGATATTCACTGTATCTGCATGTGCCGACATCATCGGCACTTGCACACTGAAGAAACGGCCTGCTTGTGCCGTTTCTTCAGGAGCTGCGCCGTGACCAGCGGCTCCTGCACGCATGCGTGGGAGTGACATCATCGCGGCTCTGGCCAATCACAGCGCCGGAGCCCCCGAACCCGGAAATAACTCCGGGAGACATGTCGCTAGTCACATCGGTGTGCAGGGCCCGCTGCAACAGCTTCGATCTAAAGTAAGTATTTCATAATGAGCTAGTATGCGATGCATACTAGCTCATTATGCCTTTTGTCTTGCAGGATTTTTTTTTCTGAGTTTACAACCAGTTTAACATCTTAAGCAGGCCATAGATTGTGATTTTTCCATGGGTTGCAGGAAAGAAAATCACTTGATTCCCCCATCAACACAGTCAGTGTTTTTTTATTTTTATTTAAACTTTATTGTTTTACAGTATACAAATATTAAAAATCAATCATATTTTTCACATTATTCACATCATTTTCTCCCCCCCCCCTTCTTCCCTTCTCATCTCACCCACCCCATGCCATAGACTCCCAGACCCCCCCCCCCCCCCCCAAAAAAAAAGTCTATATTTCCAAAAGGTCCTCCATATATTTGTTTGTTCCTTTGGAATCTGTCCACTTTTCCCACATTCCCAAAACCTTTCTTTCTGATCCTCTTCTCTACTATTTAATTCTTCCATATTAAATATACGGTATAATCAATTATTTTAAACCATTCCCTTACTGTAAGTCTTTATGAATCTAGCCACTATTTTGGGGATTACTCCTTTTGGCTGCATTTAATACATATGGTACTAATGTATTTTTATACTGTTTTGTGGTTTTGTTTGTATTATGGAATAAACAACTCCATGGGTCATCTATTATCTCTTCTTTAGTAATCTCCTTTATAAATTGCCATACCTCCTGCCAGTCCTCTCTGACATTTGGACATTCCCACCAAATATATGTCATAGTACCCTGTAAGTTACAACCCCTCCAACACATTGGAGATTTTTCTGCCTGGTATTTATGTACTTTAACAGGGGTTATATACCATCTAGCAAGACATTTATAGTTTAATTCTATGATATTAATACTGAGTAACTATATACCGCTTTTAATATTTTCTTTAATTGGTGTTCTGTTAACCGCGATCCCAGTTCTTTTTCCCATTTTTCTATGACACAGTCAGTGTTGATGTGGGAATCCCTCCAGCAGAGTTATTGTGTTCTCCCAGTCGAGGGGTGAAGGGAGTCGTGCCTGCCGGGAGTACACAATGGGCATAGCCGCTGGCAATAATCGGACAGTAGAAATCTGAAATGCTGGTTGCACCCAAGACGATCGATGGATCGACTTGGGTTCAATCAGCCTGCCCATAATAGGATTAGATCTCGGCTAATCCCTGCTGAACCAGCCAAGATTTTAACCATCTATATCCGGCTTTAGTCTTCCTTTTAAACAAGATCTACCCAAACAACATGGACTCCCCCTGAATTCTGAACAATGTCACTGCAGCTGTCAACATGACATTTTTTCCATTAAGCGTGGGTGAAATCTTCCTTGAAAAGTGAACACAAATATTGTCCTTTTTCTGGACAAGTATATTTACAAAACAGTCCAATGACCTACAGACAGTTAAACGTCTAGACTTGACAAGTCAAAACATACGCAAGTTCTTCGTAAAAACCACACCTAAAACGACAACAAAGGTGGACCAAATGGGCACGTACAGTCATTTCATTATGGTTCTAGAATGCTGAGAGAGCATGAAAAAGAAAGAGAAAGAATGGGGAAAATGGGGAAGGATGGTGGGGGTCAATATAAAAACAGTACAGAATTACTATCAAAATTATGCGTACACATAAAGCGAAGGCGCCACATCGTAAAGACGTATATAAATGTCTATTGGAGAAAAAATATTCTAGTCAAATTCTAACTAAGCCCAAATCAACTACCACTCTTATTCTAAGACTATTCTGTCTACCTTCTAAAAGTGTGTATACTTATGCCGTGTACACACGAGCGGACTTTCAACGGACTGAACTCCGAAGGACTTTTTGACGGACTTTCGACGGAGTTCCGACGGAGTTCCAGCGCAACGGACTTGCCTACACACGATCACACCAAAGTCCGACTGATTAGAACATGATGACGTACGACCGGACTAGAATAAGGAAGTTCATAGCCAGTAGCCAATAGCTGCCCTTGCGTAGTTGTTCGTCCGTCGGACTAGCATACAGACGAATGGATTTTTCGACCGGACTCGAGTCCGTCGGAAAGATTTGAAACATGTTCTATTTCTAAAGTCTGTTTGATTTTTTGACAGCAAAGGTCCGATGAAGCCCACACACGATCGAATTGTCCGGTGGATTCGTTCCGTCGGACCTTTGCTGTCGAAAAGTCCGGTCGTGTGTACACGGCATTACTCTATTCTAAAGCCATTCCAGTCTGGTCACATGATCAGGTCCCAGTGCCAGGTTCAGTGTAGAGGAGAGGCAACAACGTCACCTATAGGCTTACTATGGGGCAGCCATGGTTGGCTTCCCCCTTCTCTACACTGAGGCGAGCGCTGGGACCCAATAATGTGACCTGACCGATGTGGATTTGTAATAGGTAAGTATAGACATCTTTTCTTTTACAGGGTAGATAGAATAGGGGGTGAGTAGATTTAGGCTTAGTTAGAATTTGATGGGAATTCCACTTTAAAACAAGTTTCACAACATATTGGAAAAGTTATTGGAAAACTACCCATCTTGCGTCCCATCTCAGAGTCTGTTCATACAACTGGATGGGCTGTGCACCTAATAATGAACACTTCAGTGGCCATTTCACTACAGACTAATGTGTGAGCGTTGGCATGTTATTGCTGGTTCTTGCCTGTGCACATAATTATTAAGTGGAATAATAATTTACTGCCTGTCACTGAATATTCTACATCAATCTTTTTATGTTAAATCTCAAATGCCATTGTGCCATTTTTTGTGGGCTAACTCCATCAGTTTGCCTTAGTTTGGAGAATTCAGAAGGACACCCGATGCAATAAATGTCATAAACGACAATCTGGTGCCACCAAAAATGATCTTACGCCCCACGTAGGATGCTGAACCAGAGATGGATATCTTTGCACAATATGTCAGATGCACAAGTTGTGCTTTATGGCTAAGTTCACCTTTCCAGGAGGAATTTCTATTTTCATAATAAATAGAAGCCTTTTCTAATGTATTTTCTGCCCAAGCCATCCTAATGTGCTTATCTCTTTCCTTCCTAGTCCATGGCAGCTTTGAATTGGCACATCTCTTTTCAAAATTAAAAAAAAAATGCATCTGAAACCCTGACTTCCTGTAGCATCATGTGACCATTCAGAAAACTTCATATCCCATCATACACTGCCTTATTTATTCACAAATTAGGGAGCGTTTTCCACTCTAGACCACACCTCCCTCATTACTATACCACCTTTTTTTCCACCCACTCTCCTACTTCTTCCTTTAAGGTAGCCATAGATTGCACATCTACTTTAGATCAACCAACAACCATGTAGTGCAAGCAACTGCTTGATTGGATACAAATTGAATGGACTGTTCAGATGGGTCCTCCCATTACTTAATTTTGATAAAAGTAAAGGAGATTGTACAATCAGATTGCATAGTATATAGCCAACTTTGTTCAAGTGCATTAGATGGAGAAGGTTGAGCTGTCATTGTTCTTGTAATCCAGCTCCAGTTCAGGGAGGGGGAGGGTATAGAAACACCATTTTCATTTTCAGGCCCCATTCACACCTAGCGTAGTGGAAGTGCACATTTTTTGGCATTTTTTTTCCTGTTGCACGCATAGTGCAGCCTATTGATTTCAATAGGCTGCCCTTTGCACGACAAACACAGCAAAGTATCCCATGGAGCATTTTGGCGCATTGCAATTTGCACATTTTTTTTTTTTGCAAAACAAACTATTGTATAAATAGGAAGAATACAGGTAATAGTGCAACAGGCACCATACTTATAATTTACATATTGACAGTGTCATACAGAGAAGGAGACATTGAAAATCAGCGTTGCTTGTAGTACCAAGAAGAAAATACAAGGTAATGGTAGACATCAATGGTAATAAACAAAGGGATGCGTCAGAGACCTTTGTATACGTAGATAGACAAAGTATATCCATGTAGAAACCTAGATGCAGGGTGTGCATGGGAAAGCATAAAAAACTTACATAGTGAGCATCACAGGTTGGTTCATTCCTCGTCTGCACAAGTAGTAGCATTCTCCAGCCATCTGTCCCAAATTTTGTGGTATTTGTTGGGGCAGTCTCTGTGAACATATAATACGTTTTTGCAAGGGAGGTTGGCATCAACCACCCCAATCCATTGTGGGATAGTTGGAGGTGACTCCCTGATCCAGGTCCTGGCAATAAGCATTCTGGCCCTAAACAATGACTCTTGTAAGAAACGGGTTGGAGGCCCAGGAGGCATTGCTTGGGGCAGAGAGTAAAAGGGGAGCCCATTTGGTCCCCTAGAAACGTGGCCACCTGTGTCCAGTACCCTTGGATGGAAGGGCAGGACTATAGCAAATTGTAAAATGTGTCTCTAGACCTGGTACACCTGGGGCAGACTGGATTGTAATCCGGACAATATTTGGAGAGGCAGGTAGGTGTTAAATAGGACCTGTGTAAACTGTATAAATGTGTAAGGTGATCAGAAAGTTTGGGAGATACAATTTTACAGACGTCTAAAGCCTCTTCCCAATCCTCATCCGTTATTTCGCCTACATCCACCACCCACCGGGATTTCAATTGGTAAGCCAAGGCTGTGGCAGCAGGCAGCATTAGATGGTTGTAGAACGTGGAAATAAGTTTCTTATGGTCTTGGCCTGTAATTATCTCTATTAAATATAGGGGTTCAAGGCTGGGGAAGGAGTCCTGAAATTGAGTGTTGAGCGCATGGTGGAGTTGAAGATAACTGAAAAACATATGATTAGGTAATCCAAACACAGCCTTTATTTCTTGAAACGTTTTAAGTAGACATGTGCAATTCGTTTCGTAACAAATCGAAATTAGGCCGAATTTTGCATCTTTTGGACATTCGGATGCATCTGAATGTCCGAATAAAAAAATAACGAATTTCAACTAATACGAAAAAAATTATAGCGAATATAATGAATTAATTCGACATGATTCGGTAGTTCGTTAAAGATCTAATGAAACAAAAGGGGTTAACTCAAAGTAAATCTTACAGTCCAATCATCCAAATTATAGCAAATATAACGAATGAATTCGACATGATTCGGTAGTTCGTTAAAGATCTAATGAAACAAAAGGTCAACTCAAAGTAAATCTTACAGTCCAATCAGCTGATTAATTTTGTGCTGGAGGTTGGATTACTGGCAAAGTGAATTCCTGAGAACTGAGTGAAAAGGGTGTTGTATTGTATTTGAGCAGAGGAGAAGAGATATTGTCATTGTGTGTGTTAATAGATTCAATAAACAAACGACTTTCCAAACTACGAATCATTGTTATAAATATATATACATACATAAATATCGAATTTCAACTAATACGAAAGAAATTATAGCGGATATAACTAATGAAAATCGACATGATTTGAGATTCAGCATAACGAATATCGACACTCTACAGAAATAACTAATTATCCAAAAACAAATTAACGTAACATAACGAATATAACAGAACAAAATTACCGTATTTATCAGCGTATAACACGCACTTTTTTCCCCTTAAAATCAGGGGAAAGTCATGGGTGCGTGTTATACGCCGATCCCCGCTATCGCCATGTGAATGTCGGCGATCGCCGCCGACATTTACATAGCGAGTAGTTTTAAATATGGCACCGCGGAGTTCGGAGGGACTCGGCGGTGCTGAACGAGCGCCGCCGAAATCACAGAGCCGAGATACACATACCCGAGTGTATTCGGCTCTTTCCGGCGCCGCTCACAGTCACGCCCAGTCCCGCCATTGGACCTGTGTTATGTCCATCATAGGGCGGGACTGTGAGCGGCGCCGGAAAGAGCCGAATACACTCGGGTATGTGTATCTCGGCGGCGTTCGTTCAGTTCCGCCGGCGCCAAGTCCCTCCGAACTCCGCGGCGCCATATTTAAAACTACTAACAAGTGTATGGCGGCGGCAGGCGGTAGACATGGACACTGGGGACAAGGCTGCACTGGGGACAAGGCTGCGCTGACAAGGCTGCACTGGGGACAAGGCTGCACTGACAAGGCTGCGCTGGGGACAAGGCTGCACTGACAAGACTGCACTGGGGACAAGGCTGCACTGACAAGACTGCACTGGGGACAAGGCTGCACTGACAAGACTGCACTGACAAGGCTGCACTGACAAGGCTGCACAGGGGCAAAGGCTGCACTGACAAGGCTGCACTGACACTGAAAAGGCTGCAATGACACTAACAAGGCTGCAGATGGACACTGATGAGGCTGCATTGATGGGCATATTATACGCCGATAAATACGGTATGTATTTTACAAATGACAACGAACCGAAACTAAACAAAATTTTCCGTTGTGTACAAGTCTAGATTTAACCCTGCCACTGGATAGGACATGCTGTCAATCCAGAATTCATGGTCTGGTATTAATAGTAACACGCGCAGTTGCGGATTGTCCCACAGAGGTGTATGAGCGTGAAATAGGGGAGCTTTCGCATAGTGCAAAGCCATCTGACAAATTTTGAAGGGATGGTATAACATGCTTCCCCTGTGGCCCAGAAGGGACATTGAGCGTGTACCACAAAAAAGAATAATGAGGGGATTAACTGCTGGATGAGAGATGTGAGGGCACACTGGGGTGGTATACCCTGTCTTCTTTGTTAAAATAAAAAAAAAATTGGGAGTTGAGAGGCAACATAATAAAGAGCAAGGTCTGGCAGGGCAGTACCACCCAGAATTGTAGGGCATTTCCGAGTCCGCCAGGATAACTTGTGATATGAGGCACCCCATATAAACGTGTTTAGTATGGATTCCACAGACTTAAAAATGTGAGGTAAAATCTAAAGGGGAGTGTGCCAAAAAATATAAAGGAGTTTGGGAAGTAGTATAATTTTCACCAAGTTGATACGTCCCATAACTCAGAGAGGAATTTGGGACCAAGTCTTTGTTTTGGATTTTAAGACTGCATAGAGGGGTTCGAGGTTAAGGCTAATGTAGTCCATCAAGGAATGGGATACTTGAATACCTAGATACCTGATCTGACTCGCTCTTACTAAGGGGGGGGGGGGGGGGGGCGGCCTGTTCGTCTGTGAGGGCACCCATATCCAAAGGCAGAATTTGGGATTTAACCCAGGTAATCTGCTAAACTGAGAACGCGGCTGACAGCAACAGGCCTTCTAAATATAGAAGCATGTCGTCCACATATAAACTAATGGTTTCAATTATCTGAACCAGGTGGAAGCCTCTAATGTCCGGATGTGCTCTGATAGCAATGGCGAGGAGTTTTACGGCCAATGCATAGAGCAGTGGGGAAATGGAGCAACCTAGGTGGGTGCCTTGTGATAGAGGAAAAGGGTTGGAGACCCTACTGTTAACTTGGATCTGGGCCATAGGGGCCTGATATAAAAGTTGGAGCCATTTGATACATTTTGGGCCAAAGCCAAATCTGCAGAGGCATTCCCATAAGTAGTTCCACTCCACAAAATCAAATGTCTTGGCGGCATCTAAACTGACCACTACCCTGGAGCCTTCGACATTGTGAGATTGGAGATTCATAAAAAGACGTCTAAGATTAAAAGCTGTGTTTTTGTTGGGCATGAACCCGATTTGATCTGAATGAATCAGACTCAATATAACCTTATTGAGTGTAGTGCTAGAATTTTGGCGAGAATTTTTACGTCCAATTGCTGGAGAGATATGGGTCAATATGATTCAGGGAGTGAAGGGTCTTTTCCAGGTTTAGGTATAAAACTATAAGAGCTTCTCCCATAGTGGCAGGAGAGGTAGCTGAGTCATATATATGGGCATATAAATCTTATAATTTGGGGGCAAAGACCTCCCTAAACTGTTTATGGAATTCTAAGTGAAGCCCATCCGACCCTGGTGCCTTTGGAAGGCAAAAGATGTGCCATTGCCTCCTCTATACTGTCTATGGTGTTTGGGGCCTCCAGTAGACTAACTTGAGAAGGCGTCAGTGTGGGAAATGCAACAGTTTGCAGGAATGTTCACCGTGAGAATCATGAGCAGCGAAGAAGTATAGATCTGAGTATAAGGCTCTAAACTCCTTGGCCATGAGGTCAGAATCAGTCATTCTGGTCCCTGAAGCAGTTGAAGGGTAAATACCACAGGGGGCTTATTGTCAAGGTGGGCCATAGTGGCGAGAAGCTTGCCAGCCCTTTCACTGTGTTCAAATATGCACTGTTTGGCTTTCTCAAAGTGAAGTTGGTTAATAAGCCTATTCTGCATTCTTACAAGGGAGGCAATGGCTGCGGAGGGGTCAGTCTGAAAGACTTGCTCCAAGGACCTTAAGTGGCCTTCTACTTGCTGGAGCACCGATTTAGATAAGGCTTTGTGTCTAGTGATATGGGCAGATAAAATCATATGCAATGCATGCAATTTAAACGCCCCCTACACTATTCCTATGGGTGCTGTATCACTGTTAGTTCGGAAATAAAAATCCCATTCCTTTTGTAGCTTTCCCATTCCAGTGAGGGTGGAGAGCCAGAAAGGATTCAATCTCGAAGTACGGGTTGAGGGGGGAGCCAGTAGCCATATTGTGGCCCAGTATGGGGAATGATCAGATAATGCACGAGCACCGAATCCTACGTCAATTAAATTGGGAATAAGGGGAGGCATAATGAAAATGTAGTCAATACGAGACATGGTAGAATGTGTGTGTGTGTGTGTGTGTGTGGGGGGGGGGGGGTAAAGCAAGAGTAGCTTTTAGAGGTGGGGTGCCTGTGCCTCCAGGTATCAGTTAGGGTAAACTCTGAAATAAATCTTCCAAACCTGGTAATGTGGGGCTGTGTAGGAGTGGGGTCATTTGGGCTTATTTTATCCAGACTATAGTTTATAACCAAATAAAAGTCCCCTAACCAGATAGCGGGGACCGTAGGGTGCTGAGCCATGAAGACGATACCATCTTGCAATGCAGCAAATCCGAAGAGTAACCATAACACTAACATTAGCATGTAAAATGAGGAACCGACCCCGAGAGTCCGACTGCAATGTGAGAAGCTGAAATTGTACCATTTTGGCTAATAGTATGGCCACTCGAAGAGAGTTGGAGGTGTAAGGGGCGTGATATAACCAACCAAACCAAGGTTTTTTAAGACTTGTCCCATGACATGAGTTTTTACTAGAATGGATATATCCGCCCTTAGAGACTTCAGATAGGATAGTACAACAATTTGCTTAGGCTTCGCACACAGACCTCTGACATTCCAGCTTAGAGAGGCCATGAAAGAGCCGAGGGTGTAAGAGGATGTGGTCGGACTGTCATGGGTCAGTTGGTGGCAGGGCATGCCGCCAAGGCAGTAGAGATATGGTACATGTCTACCCACATATGTAAGATCTGGTACAGCATCAAAACCACAATATACGAGTGTAATATCGCAAGAGCAATAGACATCCTGTATACATAGTCTACATATGGAGTTAATATATTGCTTTCCTATCCTTAGAAAAAATACAACCTGCAAGAACATACTGTATAAACCATGATGAGAAAAATAAAAAAAAGTGAGTACTTAACAGCACTGGACCAGCATAACACAACAAACACACTGCTGCCCACTGTGGAGGAGAGCAGAGGCTGGCCAGTGAAACATGACATGAGTAACCAACAAAGAAACTCAGACCTGAGCGGGGTGCACAGGTCCATAGTGACTCCGTGAGTCTGAGGGGCATTCAACAACTGGAGAGTACACTTCAGCGTGGTATATTGAGTCCCTGAGAAATGGTGTGGGGTAAAGTAACTGGAGGAGGGAGAGGGAAGAAAGTCGAAATATGGGGTCATAGTCAGCAGCGGATGAAACGCTTCTGCTAGGGGGACACTCCCCCCCCCCCCCGACCAGAACACTCCGATCAGCGCTTTCTGCCATTGGCGTTTTCTTTTTTTTTGGGCGTTTTTTTTTTTTAACCCATCGTTGTCTCCTGGCATTTGTCCCGTGTGTACGGGGCTTAAGCTTATGTTGGATTGAGAAAAATAACTATTGTTTGTATTGCTAATACAATGTTGATGATATAAAAAGAAAGTGTATGCTGTAAATTTAGAACTCCTTTAAGCGATAAAATGGATGATTTGACCTGCTGGTTTGGTTAGATTAATCCTTTAAATTCCCTACTAGTAATATAGCACTCACCAAGTACCAAGAAGTGTGTAATAGGCTGTAAATGCAGTTTAAATGTGCTGCAAAGTTTAATCTTCCACTTCAGATGTACAGATATCCTGGATTCAACTCAATTGCTAGATAATAAATCTGCCAGGCTTATTTCCTCACCTATTGCCTAAAGATTTCCCTGCTATCATTGATCATTTCTCTGACAGGGCTGTTCTCTGATGAAATAGTCAGTGTGACAAGAAACATGACAGCCATGGGCAGGGCTCTCCTGTCAGCATCACCTGCTTTGTAGGATGAAAGTAAAACCGTTCCTGTTTTTTTTCTGCCTGCTAAATGCGCTCAGGTGCCACTAAAACCGTATATAAGATGCAAGTGAGAAGCTTGATCCAGACAGGCCATAGTAATGTATACACATATGGAAATTATTATGTGCAAGCGCAGGCAGATCTTTTGCTGATCGTGATAAAAGACCCAATAAATGTTTGTTGTTCTTCAAACTACTGCACATTGTTGGCTGTAGCTTCTCAGACAAAGGTTTTTACAATACAGGCGGTATAAAGAATCTTCCTCTTTTTCAGGCAAGTGCTTTTTTCCCAATAAATTTACACTCTTCCTGCACAAAGCTTTTCTAATCATGCATATAGATTTATAATACTCATTACTAGTATCAGAATCCATTCCTATGAGGTAGTTAGCTGGGTTAACAGAAGTTATCATTCTGCCCTTTTGCTGCAAATAAACAGATTTAAAGCAGACATGACAGCTTCCATTCATATCTATAGATGAATTGGAGCTGTCCTGTGGAAATGTCAATAGTTAACGCAGACTGAGACATCGGTATGCATTTGTGACCACCACAGTTAGGATTGCCACCTGTCTGGGATTCACCCAGACAGTCCAGGTTTTAGGCGGCCTGAAACCCGGACACATTTTTCAGACTGGGCTGTGGGTCCCCATATAACCAAGATAGTCACACACAAATCTGTTGCTGTCCGGGAGCTAAGGGTGGCTGTCTGTGGGCAGGATCAGCATCACTGGGGGGCAGGATGATGATGCCAGCAAGAACAATTCGGCCACGCCCACTGTTTGCTGTGGCACGCTATGCGCACCGCTTTACTACTCTCATTGGGATGTCCGAGGCCGCTAAAGTGTTCGGGTGTGGCTTGAAGAAAAGGTGGCAACCCTAACCACAGCTCATGTCTGCATGTAACCCCCCAAAGTATTCAAATGACAACTCCAGTCATTAACCACTTCTATACCGAGCACTTTCACCTCCTTCCTGCCCAGGCCAATTTTTAGCTTTTAGACAGGACTGATAAGCGCCACGGATGGGTACTAATAGGCAGCCCTGATGGGCACTGGTAGTCTTCACTGATAGGCTGCACTGATTGGGCACTAATGACCAATGATAGGCTGCACTGATGGCCACTGACGGGGCTGCACTGATAATCCGTACCCTGAGTATCAGTGTACACGAAGTGCTGACAGGCTTGCCAGTTAATGGCTCTCTTTTCCTCACACAGACACAGTGTGGACTGTTGATCATGTGGTAAAGGGCTGCTGTGATTGGCCCTTTACCTGGATCTGTGATCAGCTGTGTCCACAGGAGGCGCGCAGGTGGTGGGGTTCTGGGAGGGCGTCTATGGATGTCCTCCCAGAATTAGACTACCCTGCTTTAGCTGTCTTTTGGCTATAGCAAGTGGTTAAAGAATTTGTAAAGATAAAACTTTTAGTTTTAGGAAATGCTTGAAATCCCAGCTAGCTTTTTTTTGTCTGTATCAGCTGTCCGATTGAGAGCAGTGGCTGTGTCCATGCAGCCTCAGCGTCCTAATAGACATGAATGGGACTGTCTTCACAGAACACCTGTGCATCCCAGTGAGGGCAAACATGGCCCTCGTATGGACACACATTAAAGAATAACTTCGCCTTTGTAAAGAAAAATTATAAATGCACATCTTTTTGCAGGTAAAGAAATGTACATTTATTATTCTTTTTGTACTAGGAGCCTGGAAAGCATTGCTGATCGTAGATGCCATTCAGGGATCCTGCAGACTGTCAGGCTGGGTTCACCCTATCGTCAAATGCGGCCCATAGCAGGTGCGTTCCCGTCCACTGTTTCATGTCCAATTTCAGCCCGAATTTTTGAATGAATTCTGACCTGAAATGAACCAAAAGATGCACAGGGCTCCTGTGCAAATTCACACCGGAGCCGCAGCGGAGATATGTGAACCGGCTGCATAGAGAGCCTGTCAAAATCTCCTGCTTTTGCAAATTGGATGCGGGGAACCTGCATCCAATTCGCAATAGTGTGAACCCAGCTTAAGTTAAGCTGTCTGCTTGGAACTCATACGGGCAGGTATTTACACACTGACAGGAAGGGGCAATGGACTACCTAGAGTGCTCAACAGTGCCCTGGTAGTTCATTGAGAGCTACAAGCCGACAGCTGCAAAGGCGGTCAGTAGTTGTAGTTTTCCCATTCACAGAACTGTGAATGAATGACTCGGCTGGGTGGAGCATTTTTTTTTTGTGACAAGGAGTTCGGGGAGAAGATCCCCTGCTCCCTGTCAGTAGAGGCAGCAGATCAGGAAACGGCTGCACTAATTCTGCATTATGGTAAGTAGAACTATTGTATTTTATATTACAATGTAATAATAGAAATAATGCTCTTTAATCATCCTGACATCATATCAACCATGGTGTCGTGATGATTGTATCGCTAACACCAGCCATTACCCTGACAAATTGCCCATGAAAAACCGCATACCCCCTCCCCAGGTCCTTGCCACAATTTTCTTCCACGAAGCAGGTCCGCAGGGCAAAAAAGGTTGGGGACTGCTGCTTTAGGACACAAAATAAAGTGGATTGAACTGGTGCACCACAAATGTTTGGGGACTGCTGATTGAACTGGTGCACCACAGCCATAGGCGTGTGCACAGGGTGTGCTGAGTGTGCTTGGGTACACCCTAATCACTCCAATGCGCATTAGCATTATCACTCTGTGTGCCGCTGTGAAGATGGGAAAGATCTCCCTCTTACCGGCTCTGCCAAAAGACTTCTTTCACTGTGCCGGCCGGGGTCATATATATATAGACACGTGCACATGTGTGTGTTTGAGCTTCAGGGGGCACACCCTAATGCAATGGGTTGCAAACACCTACAACCACAGCAATGCATGAATGAAAAATTGAAGATTTGTGTGGGTAGCCTGTGTTTTTAGTATGAATTGCAGGGTTTCATTTTTAATTTTAAATATAGATCTGAAAGTCAAAATCAAGTCAAAACTCCTAATCTGCAAAAATGTTACATCTAGTGACTGAGAAAGTACCACAGCCAATAGGAAACAACATTCTTCCTACCCTGTTAGTGTGTGGATGAACATGCTGAGAAGCTGTGTCACTTGGCTATACATTCTGCATAGACATACAACATGTCTGTGCATTCAATGTAATGTAGTCAGACAGCATGTGTAAATCACGTGTTTCTGGGGTTATTGAGTCAGTCTAGTAACTTTGTGCAATCATGTCTCTCAAGTGATTCATCCCACTCTTCCCACTAAGGGAATTTCTTTAGCTTTGGGGTATTGTGAAAGTTTTTTCATCTTTTATTTCTGTAATTCTGTGTGTTAGAGCTTATCCTCACAGCAGTTCTACTATCAAACGGCTGTATGGCTGAGAATCCCCTCCACAATATCTTTGGTTTAAACAAAAAAAAATAGATTCAAAGTAGAACTGTAGACACGGTTTTTTCATTTTGGATAGAGCAAGTGAGAGTTATAACCCCTGTCAGATTTTTTTTTTGCCATCTGTGTCCCATTGCGGAGATTTCTTTTCACTTCCTGTCCCATAGCCAAACAGGAAGTGAGAGGAAATCCATGCAAATTAAGGGAATTCCTTGGGGACCCCCAGGTCACCAGTACTAGTGTCTCCATTGCAGCGGTGGCTGGCTCTGGAGGATTTTTTTGGGGGGGCCATCTCCAGTCCCGCACTCACCCTACAGCGGAACTGTCCGACGCTGAAGCTTCTGTCTTTATGAAGAAATTAAATAGGATTGGTCCCAGGACAGAACCCTGGGGGACCCCACTACCCACCCCTGACCATTCCGAGTACTCCCCATTTATCACCACCCTCTGAACACGCCCTTGTAGCCAGTTTTCAATCCATGTACTCACCCTATGGTCCATGCCAACGGACCTTATTTTGTACAGTAAACGTTTATGGGGAACTGTGTGAAATGTTGTGTCAAATGAACATGTGTGGTTCGTTTCTTTCCAAAATAATATTCGGACAAATTTTTCATTATTTGGATATATCCGAATACCCAAATTACAATATAAACGAATTTTACCGAATGCTCGAAATAACGAAATGAAACTCATCCAAATTTCTGTAAATCAGACTGAAATTCAAATCAAATTTTACATCGAACTCCAGTCGAATTCTAACTTTACACTGTGCTGAAATCAAAGACTGTCTGTGTTATTAGAGTACCATTTCAAAATAAAGCTGTTTTAGTTAATCCAATGGTGATTTAAAGAGTCATTGTAATCATTTGATTAAGATTTTTCTTTTGTTTGTTCACTTTGCCACATTTGAATCGAAAAAAAAACCAAAGAATTTTTCGATTCGGCCGATTAAAAATGTAACGATTCGAACGTTTCAAATCGAAAAAAATCTGTAATTTCGAAGAAAATTCGAAAAATTCCGAATATAAGTTCCAAATACAAATTAAACGAATCAACCAAATTTAACGAAACGAAATAACTAGCTTAATGGATCGAAACGAAACATGCACATGTCTAGCTGATTCTTTAACGCAGGGAAAAGAAAATGAAAACAAAAGTTTAGCAGCCATCCAAAATGAATGTATTCAAAAAATGAATTGTGAGACCTGATTGGTTGTTTCTGGCAACAGCCCCACATTCTTATTTTTTTTTTAATCAGCCCCAAAGTAACTTTTATTTCACAAAATGTTTTATTGGGTTTTAAAGTTTAATACAGAGTATACAAATCTGTTTGCATATAAAACATTGTACTGGGAATAAAAAAACAAAACAAAAAAAACAGCGCAGTGGCTAATACACAGTAGCAGGTCCGTCTACCAAAGTAACATTTAATTTGAGTCTGTCTGTGTCCTCATTCTGTACATTGTTTCAAAATGTTCTGGGATTTTGCTTCACACAGCATTTGTTTGGGTCTTTGCCTTCAGTAAGTGCCCATTCATATTAGGAACTTCATTTGAATTGCACAGAATCGTGCTGCGTGTTCCTGTGTGATTGAGCCCAGGTTTACACTGACAGCGGGAATGAAATTGTGTGAGTTCAACTAAACTCGCACGATTTCATTCCTGCGTGTCAGTCCCGACTTTGGGGGCGAGTTGAGAGACATCTGTGCTGCACAGATGTCTATGGAAATCGCAAAAAATGAAATCGCACTGCACAGAACTGCATGTGAACCCTGATTCATATTGGAGCACCCTGAAGTCGCCACAAGTAGTACAGAAACTACTTTTGGGAATTGGTACGGTGCCGCAAATGCCATTGCCATCAATTGCCGTCAAATCGCATGCCAAACCGGCAGCAATTGTCGGCAATGGCACCGTCCGAATCGGTGCGACGACGAAAACTACCGATGGTAGTTCCTGTATTACTTTTGGCGACTTCAGGGTGCTCCAATGTGAGCCAGGGCTCACATACAGTTCTGTGCAGTGCGATTTCATTTTGAATGGCCTGAAATTGCACCGCAGCGCACCAAAAGCAGTGCATGCACTACATTTGGAAACGCACTACAACTGGATCGTATGGTACTGCTACTCCTAGGTCCTGCTCCCAACTATGTCTACACGGCAGTTTGGCTGCATTCTGCATTCTAGACGAGAGTGTACTATATATTTGTGGGATCATACCTTTTTTATTCTGTGTGTTAAGTATGTGAGTTATTACCAGATGTTCTATATGTTTCTCAGCCTGGACAGTCGTGTCTGCGATTGCACAGCATGTCGAAGTTGGAGGTATCTATACAAGTTATGTTTTGGTAGTCCGAACTCCTCCTGTAGATCAGTAAAGGATTTAAAGATGGTCTGTGTATAGAGTTGCGATATGTATCTAATGCCCTTAGCCTCCCAAGACTGAAGCCACTCTGCAATTCCGTGTAGCAAGGGTTAGTGAACATAGTCTTAAGGAGATCAGTATTGAGGGCCCAAGGTATGCTTTCATTGTTGACCTTTCCTTTTGGAAACACTGGTTGCCTATTTGTCAGACAGTGCCTGGAGCACTTTCTAAGGCCCCATTCACAGAGGCGCTCAGCCAGTGTGAAGAGCGGTTTGTTTACTTTTTGTTTTGGTGTGGAGCTTCATGCAGGCAACCTATAGAGAAGAGAATGGATATGCTTCGGCTGTACGGACTCTGAGCCTGTGCATCTGTCGCTGTGTATCTGTCACACTCAGCTGTGTGGGTGAGTCCACACAGCCAATACGTATGCTTCCACTATATATGGGCTTCCTGCGTACAGCTCAGCATTGGTACAGAATAAAACAAATGGCTCCTCACTCTGCCATCCTGTTCCCATGAGAAGTGCTGAGTCTAATCCACTGTGTGCCAGAGCCTATTCACACCTATTTTTGGTAATGCACATGTTACCATAACATGTTAATTACATTTATGCAGGGCAATGCAATGTACTAAAATGCACTGCAGTGCGATGGCAAATATCGGTGCATGTTCGTGCATTGCATTGCACATAGTTCATCAGCAGGTGCATTGGGGTGTTGTTCAGAATGAATGGCACTGCACTGCACCAATGCACTTAACGCACATTACTTAAAAACAGATGGTGTGAAGGGCCCCTAACAGTGTTCGTGTCTGCCATGTCTTTGCAGGAACGGGCAGCAACACGTTAAGGGTGCTGGTATGATACAGAGCTATTTACTCTAACTTGCACCCCAACAAACTTGCAGATGGATGCATGTTGAAGCTCAGTGCAATCCCTGGCAACACACTAACACGTTGCAGTTAGCTGTCAAACAAATGGTGCGTGTTAAGCCGCATACACACGAGCGGACTGTCCGACAGAAAAAGTCAGACGGAAGTTTTTCATCGTATATACCGATCGTGTGTATGCCTCATCTGACTTTTTTTTTTCAAAAAATCTGACAGACCTAGAAATGGAACATGTTCTAAATCTTTCCGACGGACCCAATTCCTATCGGGAAAACCGCTCGTCTGTATGCTGGTCCGACGGACCAAAAATGACGCATGTTCTGAAGCAAGTATGAGATGAAAGCTATTGGCTACTGGCTATTGAACTTCCTTTTTCTAGTCCCGTCGTACATGTTGTACGTCACCGCGTTCTGGACGGTCGGACTTTGGTGTGACCGCGTGTAGGAGAAACCGAGTTTATGAACCGGCTAAACCGGTCATGTGTACGCGGCATAAGTGTGTTGCACTCTGCTGCAATGCACATCTGTCGGCAGGTGTGTTGGGGTGACATTCAGAATAAAAGCTAAGGTATTGCACTAATGCAATTAACCTGCATTGCCACGTTACCACAAATAGATGGTGTGATTGGGCCCTAACAGTGTTATTTCCTTTGCGATTGGCATATCCTTACATCTTGTGAGGAAGGAAAAGGTGACTACGCAGATCATAAACATGCACAGTTAGCCGTGGTTCACACCAGTGCAATTTGTCATGAGATTTGACAGTTCAAAATCGCATGACAAGTTGCACCCCATTGCCAGCAATGGAACTGTTGAAATCGTTACGACTCAGAAAAGAGTTTCTGCACTATTTTTTTGCAATTTCATTGCCATTTGTATTGACTTCTGTTAAATGAAATCAAGCCACAATGAAAACAGAGGTCCAAATTGCACTACTCTGCGACTTTGAAATTGCATTGAAGTAGCGTGATTTCAAAGCCACACTGGTGTGAACCGGGGCTTAAAGTGGTTGTAAAGGCAGAAGGTTTTTTATCTAAATGCATTCTATGCATTTAGATAAAAAACCTTCTGTGTGCAGCAGCCCCCCTCAGCCCCTCTGATACTTACCTGAGCTCCATCTCTGTCCAGCGATGTTGCAGGAGAGACTTGGCTGAGACTCTCCCTCCTCATTGGCTGAGACAAAGTCAGTGAGCCAATGAGGAGAGGGAGGGGGCGGGGCCTAGCCACGGCTCCGTGGATACAGGGAGCTATGACTCGGCTTAGTTGCCCCCATAGTAAGCTGCTTGCTGTGGGGGGCACTCGGCAGGAGGGAGGGGTCAGGATCACCGGCGTGGGACCTGAGAAGAGGAGGATCTGAGCTGCTCTGTGCAAAAATATCTGCACAGAGAAGGCAGGTATGACATGTTTGTTATTTTTGTTTTGTTTTTAAGGGGAAGGGGAGGGGAGGGGAAGGGAAAGGGAAAGGGAAGAGGGAAGAGGGAAAAGGGAAGGGAAAGGGAAAGGGAAGAGAGAAGAGAGAAGAGAGAAGAGAGAAGAGGGAAGGGGAAAGGGAAAGGGAAAGGGAAAGGGAAGGGAAGGGACCCTCCTTCTTTCTCAGCACAGACTTGGGACTGGCCATGGTGGAGTTATGTTTATTATTTTTAAACACAAAAAGACAAGTCTTTAGCATCGCTTTAAGTCCTGTACACACAATAAGAAAATCGGTAGAAAAATTTTGTATGAGGAACGACCGGTCGATTATCTGATTGTTAGTACAGTGCTTTGGACAACCGATTCCAACTTTTTGGATGACAAAATCTGAAGGTGCAAGCTATAAATTTTTTTATCGTACATGAACACAATGTCCGATTTTCATTTAATTAGTACAGTTTTTGTCCAAAAAAAAATCGTAAGAGCAAGACTACGCATGCTCGGAAACAAAAGAATAGACTACAAAACAATTCAACACATGACATCACTTCTGAAATTGTTTTCTGTTGTATGAGAATTTTGGTTAGTTGAGTAACCTCTTCACTTTTGATATGAGACTAGCATGCAACAAAAAACGATTATTCGTGTGTACCAGGCTTTAGCCAAATAAGCTATGCCTGTTTATGCCACAGTAATTATACAGAAAGAGCTACAGCTTGACAGAAAAATTACCAAAAGCTGGCCGTACCCCTTGCATTCTGATTGTACAATACCTTTTAGATCTACCAACAACTATACAGTATGAGAGACTGCCTGGCTGGATACAAATCAAATGGATTGTTTAGATAGGACCTCTACTACCCAGTTCTGGTTGATCTAAAGGAGATTGTATCAAGTTCATCATACACATTACAATCTTACCATACAATATTTACACAATCAACTTTAGATTTACTACAAAAAGTATGTAATAGCAAGACCTATTTATGCTGGCGATACACTTAAGCTGGATACACACTATACAATTTTTTCTATAATTTTTTTATACAAGATTTACCAAAACCATATAATATGAGGTCAAACCTTTAAGCCTTGATCAGATTTTCGGACGACCAAACGTCCATTTTTTGTGGTATGCTCGTCTCATGTCGAAAGTGAAGAGGTTACTCACAATACAAAAATTTTCAGACGACAGAATACAACATCAGAAGTGATGTCATGTGTTGAATCATTTTGTATGTATTTTGTTTCTGAGCATGTGTAATCTTGCTCCTACGATTTTTTTTTTGTATGAAAACCGTACTAATGAAACCAAAATCGGACATTGAGTTCACGTACGACAAAAAATTTATAGTCTGCACATCCAGCTTTTGTCTGACGAAAAAGCGAAATCGGCTGTCGAAAGCACCGTACTAACGATCCGAAAATCATCAGACAGCTCGTCGTATGAATTTTTCCATCCGATTTTCCTATCATGTGTACGGGCCTTAAAGCCTCGTAAACACGGTAGGATTGTGGGCAGGGGATTGTCTGTTGTTAGACTGTTTTCCTAAAATTATACCGTTAGTACGCTCCTTTTGACAATTGTTGTCCATTTTTCCACCAACAAATGTTGGATGATAGGCTAGTAAATTTTTGAAGGACAACGGTTTGACAAAAGCTGGATGTGCAGACTATAAAATTTTTGTCAGATGTGAACTCAACGTCTGATTTTTGTATGGTCAGTACACAAATCCGTCACACAAAAGTTGAAAGTACAACCACGCATGCTCGGAATCAATGCTCACCAAACACGAAATTAGCAGAAGGGGCCCAAAGGGTGGCGCTCAAGAGCTGAAATTCCTCGTAGTACGTCACTACGTTCGTGTTTGTGGCACTTTGTCTGAAGACATCATTTCAGAACCAGTTATTACCAGATCTTATCTATCCTGTGTTAACGCTTTCTCCTCCTTCAACTGTTAGTACGCAAGACAAGAGTTTCAATTTGTATGAAATCAAGCAGGCCCTTGCACTACATGGTTTTGGTAAATCTAAAGGAAATCTGACAACAAAAGTTGTATAGTGTGTATGGGGTCGTAAGCCTCGTACACACGGTTCGATTGTTGTAGGACTGAGCGTCTGGTTTTTGTCAAAAGCGCGTGTGCAGGATTTTGTCTAGCATGCTAAGTATCCGCAAATTGTCGTTTGACAAACATGAATGTAGTAACGTACTATGAGAGTATAAAAAGGAAGTTAATTTCTCAAGCGCCACCCTTTGGGCCCCTTCTGCCAATTTCATGTTAGTAGATGTTTGGTGAGTGTTGATTCGCACTTTTTTGTTGATATTTTTATTTGGATGGCAGATAACAGATGTTTTTTTCTTCAAATGACAGTTTGGGAGTAGGCAGTTACATTAAAAACAACACAATGGAAAATTAACAAGGGACACCAACATAGTTGTATCTTTGCTTTTAAGACCCCTTTCACACTGGGGCATCTTTCAGGCGCTTTAGCGTTAAAAAAAAAAAAGCGCCTGAAAGAAGTCTCATCTGCAATCCCAATGTGAAACCCCAAGCCCTTTCACACTGCCAGCGCCTGAAAAACGCTGCTTAAGGCCCCTTTCACACTGGGGCGGTAGGGGGCGTCGGCAGTAAAACAGCGCTATTTTTAGCGCTGTTTTACCGCGGTATTCGGCCGCTAGCGGTGCGGTTTTAACCCCCCCGCTGGTGGCCGAAAAAGGGTTAAAACCCCTCGTATAGCACGGCTATAGCCGCGGTATCACCGCGGTATAACCGCGCTGTCCCATTGATTTCAATGGGCAGGAGCGGTGAAGGAGCGGTGAATACACCGCTCCTTCCCCGCTCCAAAGATGCGGCTTGCAGGAGATTTTTTCTTCTCCTGCCAGCGCACCGCTTCAGTGTGAAAGCCCTCGGGCTTTCACACTGAACAAACAGCGGAGGCTATTTAGGGGCGCTTTGCAGGCGGTATTTTTAGCGCAATAACGCCTGCAAACTGCCCCAGTGTGAAAGGGGTCTAAGACTCCTTTCACACTGGGACGTTTTTCAGGTGTTTTTCGGGCGCTGGCAGTGTAAAAGGGCTCGGTCCATCGGCGCACCCAGCCCGGTGGCAAAAACACGAAAGCGCTGCAAAGAAGCTGCTTGGACTTTTTTTGACACCCTGCCAGCGCAGCGCCCCAGTGTGAAAGCACTCGGGCTTTCACATTGGGATTGCAGATGAGGCTTCTTTCAGGCGCTTTTTTTAACGCTAAAGCGCCTGAAAAATGCCTCGGTGTGAAAGGGGTCTTAAAACTACTGGATAATGGTGTTGTGGTAACTTCCCCCCAAAAAAATCAAACAACAACCATAATATTAATATTATTTATATCAGTACAAAACAAATGCCTTTTAAAATACGTTTGGCGTAACTCCATCAGTATCACCAGCAAAGCAGCTTCATTATTATTAAAGAAGATGAGAATGTGCGCTGCATTTCGACATTTCATCAATTGCCACGTCACGAATGTTAATTCTACGTTACGAACGGTAGTTTACAACAGTGGTCATCAACTCCTGTCCTCTGGGCCCACTAACAGGCCAGATTTTATGTATTACCTTGGGGAGATGCAGACTAGAATACTGCAATCACTGAGCAGCAAATGATATCACCTGTGATGTGTTTCAGTTATCCTGCAAACCTGGCCTGTTAGTGGGTCCTGAGGACAGGATTGGTGACTATTGGTTTACAAGACCGGACTCTCCCCAGTCGTTCCTTGATTCCGAGCATGCGTGGTTGTACTTTCTACTTTTGTGTGTTGGATTTCAGTACTGACCATCCGAAAATCAGACGTTGAGTTCACATCCGACAGAAATTTTATAGTCTGCACGTCCATCTTTTGTCTGACGAAAAAGTGAAATCGTCTGTCAAACACACCGTACTAATGATCCGAAAATCCGCAGACAGCTCATCTTATGACTTTTCCCTTCTGATTTTTGTATCGTGTGTATGAGGCTTTCATTTTTCCATTCAGCCAGTGGGATTCCTCCATGCAAACAAACAAGCTGGATTGGAAAAAATCCCCCTGCCAGAATACAATGATCTGCAGCTGTAGCTGATTAGCTGCAGCCACTGATCAATAAAAGTTTTCCAACATGTCCCTTTGACAGAAGTCGATCAAACAACTGACTTCTGTTAAACGGGGATGGTCACACATGGATCGAAATTTGGCTGGTCCATGCTGAGCCAGCCAAGATCTTGCACTACATGAATGTTGGTAGATCTAAAAGGAGATTGGACAGTCAGATTGTTCCAAGTGTGGTGAGCTTAACCACTTGCCGACCAGCCGCCGTCATTACGCAGCGGCAGGTCGGCACGATCCCACGAGCCGTCGTAGCTACATCCTTTAAGCAGGATAGCAGGTGCCCGCTGCGCTGCACTGCGAGGGTGCCATTGCTCGGGCTGTTCCAACGCTCATGAGCGATCGTGGGCACGAGAGGCAGAACAGGGACGTGTTGTGTAAACATACAAATCCCTGTTCTGTTCTGAGAAGAGATGCAGATTGTGAGTTCCTAATAGCTAGGAACCACGATCTGTCATCTCATATAGTCAGTCCCATCCCCCACAGTTAGGCCTGATTCACACCTATGCATTTTTAGTGCTTTTTGAATTCTGCAGATTTGCACTGCAGTCCATTTAAAATGGTTTCCTATGGAACACGTTCTGTAGTGCAAATCTGCAAAATGCAAAAAGCACTAAAAATGCATAGGTGTAAATCCGGCCTTAAAACACACACCTAGGGAACACAGTTAACCCCTTGATCGCCCCCTAGTGTTAACCCCTCCCCTGCCAGTGACATTTATACAGTAATCAGTGCATTTTTATAGCACTGATCGCTGTATAATTTTCAATCGTCCCAAAAATGTGTCAAAAGTGTCCGATGTGTCCGCCATAATGTCGCAGTCACGATAAAAATCGCAGATCGCCGCCATTACTAGTAAAAAAAATTTGCGCAAACCAATCAATGGGGGTTATTTACGAAAGGCAAAACCACTTTGCACCACAAGTGCAAAGTGCACTTGAAATTGCACTGAAAGTGCACTTGGAAGTGCAGTCGCTTTGGATCTGAGGGGTAGATCTGAAATGAGGGGAAGCTCTGCTGATTTTATTATCCAATCATGTAAAATGCTGTTTTTTATTTTCCTTGCATGTCCCCCTCAGATCTACAGTGACTGCACTTGCAGTGCAAAGTGGATTTGCCTTTAGTAAATTTTTATTACCAAAAATATGTAGAAGAATATATATTGGCCTAAACTGAGAAAAAAATAAAACATTGGGGATATTTATTATAGCAAAAAGTACAAAATATTGTGTTTCTTTTTTAAATTGTTGCTCTTTTTTTGTTTATAGTGCAAAAAATAAAAACCGCAGAGGTGATCAAATACCACCAAAAGAAAGCTCTATTTGTGGGGAAAAAAAAAGGACGTCAATTTTGTTTGGGTACAGCGTCGCGCGACCGCGCAATTGTCAGTTAAAGCGACGCAGTGTCGTATCGCAAAAAGTGCTCTAGTCATTGAGCAGACAAATCTTCCGGGGCTGAAGTGGTTAAAGATTGCACAGACTGTAATGTGTATGGCCAGTGCCTGGATGATGTGAGTCGCTGCTCTTTGCATGTTTAAAACATCAGTGATATCGGTAGCCTGTGTATAAATTCAGGGCACCAGCAGCATGGTGCAAGCACATGCCTGACGCGGTGCAGCTTTCAGGGAGGGGGGGGGGGGGGTCCGGTTTAGCATACAAGGACTTTGTGAAGTGGAGCTCTTTTCTAGCACATGGCATGCAGGGGGTGTCAGTCATCGATACTAGGTGCACCTGGCTGGCCAGCGTCCAGAGTACGTGTTGCTAAGGTAGAACCATAACAGGAAGATGAATCTGAGTCCTGAATGGATATTATAATCTACACAGCATAAACTGAATAGAGGAGCGTGGGAGCCTAGAGCTCGCGTTAACCCCTTCAGCAGCTAGGAGAGGCTCAGCTTAGCTTCCTTGCAAATCCGTCCCACTCATGTGTTGTCAAGGTTTCAGCTGAAAAAGACCCCAATCCTTGCAACGGATTGGTCTCCGGAGTCATTGTCAGGAAAAGCGCGCCTGTGATTGGCTGAGCCGCCTGCTGGCGTTCCCTCCCCTGGACTCAGAATGGCTTAGTCACTGTGTAAGCAAGGAAGATGACATCATGCTTTTAGCTTGTACACTTCTCATACTGTTAGCTGACCCTGATGTAATCTGCTTTCTTATACCGCATGACTCATAGTTTAGGCAAAGGTGCTTTTTCTACAATGGGCTGGGCCCGTTCATCACCTGAACATCTTCTGTACACCTGTCATCTATTAGAACATAAAGACATTCACAGACATACACACACATACATACAGACATACATACACATACACACACACACACATACATACACACACAGACACACACAGACACATACATACACACACACACATACACACACACACACATACAAACACACACACACATATACACACACACACACACACACACACACATACACACACATATACAGACATACACACACAGACACATACACACATACATACAGACACACACATACATATAGACACAGACACACACATACACAGACACACATACACAGACACACATAAACACACACACATACACACACATACACACAGACACAAGATCTCCCGACTAGACTTTTATACTGACAAGATCAGACAGTAAAGGACTCCTGTGTCTAAAGTAAAGGTCTCCTGACTACATTATCACCATCGGATTAGACGGCGCTCTTTTCTTTAAGGGCTCATTCACACTTGTGCATTGTGGCAAGGCACACGGAAACGCTAACGTTAGCAAGTGTTATCACAACGCATGGCAACACACATGCTCTATGTGCATTGAATGACACCCCAGCACATTGTATAGTAGAGCCCCTACACCTTGCAGTGCAACACAATTCATATACCGTGTGTTGTGGTGCACTGTGTGTGAATGGGCCCTGGTATAGACAGATCTACAAGCTACAACACTAAAGCACATCACACATGTTACAATCTGATTGTACAATCTCCTCTAGATCTAAGTATGTAGTACAAGGGTCTGCCTTATTGGATACTAATTGATTGGATGGTTCAGATTGGTCCTCATATTAGTTTTGGTAGATTTGAGATTAATTGATAGGAAGATAGAATGATACTATTGTAACATGTATGGTGACTCTAAAGCCTGGTGCACACGGACTGAATATCAGCCGGTATCGGCCAGTTCAGTAGAAACCGGATGAATGGCCTGCTTGTGTTGAAGGGGCATGCTGGAAGACCAGCATGTGATCAGTGCGGGAGAGATGCAACACGGGGACCGGCGCTGGAATGGTGCTGGTTCCCACATCGCTACAGTGTGAACCCGGGCTTATATCTCTGACAGCTCCCTATCTACTTTAGTCCCTGGATCTGCACACCTGATGTTACCATTATAAGGGGTTCCCACTGACTGGCGTGTTGTGGGGGGGCAGTCCCCCTGTCAGAACACATTAGATTGGGAGCGCTGTATTTAGCGATCCCAAAACACCCTGCCCATTTGAACTGAAGTCAGTCATATAGACATCTATTGAATCAACTGCTTTAAAGCGGAGTTCCACACAAAAATGGAACTTCCGCTTTTCTGAACCCTCCCCCCCTCCGGTGTCACATTTGGCACCTTTCAGGGGGGAGGGGGGTGCAGATACCTGTCTAAGACAGGTATTTGCACCCACTTCCGGCATAGACTCCCATGGGAGTCTATGCCTCTTCCCGTCCCCACCGCGCTGTCTGCTGGGAACACACAGCTCCCAGGAGAGAGCGGGGACCACTTGGGACGCGCAGCGCGGCTCGCGCATGTGCAGTAGGGAACCGGGAAGTGAAGCCGCAACGCTTCACTTCCTGATTCCCTCACCTAGGATGATGGCGGCACTTGCCGAGAACCGAGCGTGTTCTCGGCGTCGCCTGCCGACATCGCTGGACCCTGGGACAGGTAAGTGGCCATGTATTAAGTCAGCAGCTGCAGTATTTGTAGCTGCTGGCTTTTAATATTTTTTTTTTTGGCGGTGTGGGTGGACTTTAAGTCAAATATTACATAGGGGCTGGAAGTGGTTCAGCTACAAGTATGGCTGTGTGCACAGTGGGGTTTTCACAGTGCTATATCATGGAGCAGCACACAGGTAAGTGTAATGAACCCATTGCATTTATATCTAACAACCCTTTCTGAATATCATTCCCAGAGTTATTCCTTAAGCTGCTTATAAAAGAATGCTCACCTTATGCAGCCATTAGTGGAGCAGAGAATAGTTTGTCTTTGGTTGCCCCCAATGCCCCCTACCCGACCCGAGCCTGCTCATAAAACAACCCATCGCTGTTTTTTCCCCCCAAGACATCCAGTACCTGCTGAGCTCCCCCTCCCCTCTTCATAGGCACAGCATTTGCCCGATATAGGCTAGCATATCTCTACAACAATAGTTAGTAAGAATGATTTTTCAGTGACCAGACTGCACAAGCACGGCCAACCACAGTCTAAAGCCTCGTACACACGATCGGATTTTCCAACGGGAATTGTGTGATGACAGGCTGTTGGCGGTAAATCCGACCATGTGTACGCTCCATCAGACAATTGTTGTCGGATTTTCCGCGGACAAATGTTGGATGGCAGGTTTTAAAATTTTCCGTGGACAAATGTCTGTTGTCGGATTTTCCGATCGTGTGTACACAAGTCCGTTGGACAAAAGTCCAATGTACAAACTCGGAAGCAGAAGCGGTCGGTCTTGTAAACTAGCGTTTGTAATGGAGAATTAACATTCGTGATGTGCCAAATTATGAAATCTCCAAATGCAGCGCACAATTCTCTTCTTCTTTAATGGGTCGATAATGAAGCTGCTTTTCTGGTGATACTGACGGAGTTATTGTAAACAAATTTTCAAAGGCTTTTTTTTCTAGTGATATAAAGAATAATATTATTATGCTTTTTTTTTTCTTTTTTGGGGCAAGTTACCACAACACCATTATCCCGTAGTTTTTAAGATCAAAGATACAACTATGTTGGTGTCCCTTGTCAATTTTACATTGTATTTTTTAAAATATAACTGCCTACTCCCAAAATGTCATTTGAAGTAAAACACATAGCCAAGTATTATTCTACATATTTTTTTTTATTGTGCATTAAAAAGAAAACAAATAAAATTAGACATGCTATCTGCCAATAAAACTTAACCAAAAAGTGCATTCTATGCATCCAAAAATTTAGAAAATATACCAAATCAAATCATTATTCAACCAAAAAAATAATGTCAAAGCAATAACTCCAAGGCCAATAATAAATAACACGTTATCTCCTCCGATTCCGCAACATGACTGGTTGACGAACGACCGTTCAGAAACGAACTGAAAAGCACAAAATGAAAAGCGCAAACTGAAAAGCGCTAAATGAAAAACGTAAAAAGAAAAGTGCGAATCAACACTCACCAAACTTCTACTAACACAAAATTAGCAGAAGGAGCCCAAAGGGTGAAGCTAAAGAGCTGAAAAAACACGTAGTACGTCAGTACGTTCGTAATTGTTGGCCAACAATTGTGTGCAGTGTGTATGCAAGACAAGTTTGTCCAATGCCCTTCAGACAAAATTCCACGGTTTTGTTGGCCAACAATCCGATCGTTTGTATGAGGCTTTAGTCTACAGGAAACCTTACTTTGCATTGCACGAAAATTTTGATGTGTGAGCCAATTCACTCAATTAAACTGGAAGATATTTTATGAAACACAGATTAGGTCCTTCAGTGTGGGTCATTACAGAAGCTAATGCCAATACAGATTTAAGGTATTTAACCTAGATGTATTTACCTAGCTGTAAACTATCTGTATTTAAAGAGCCATTCCACCAAGTACACATTTTTTGGTAATATCTAGACAGCTAAACCATCTAACATCTTCTTGTATCCTTTTTATACCTCTAATGCCGCGTACACACGATCGGAAATTCGGCCAGCAAAAGACAGATGAGAGCTTTTGGTCGGAAAATGCGACCGTGTGTATGCTCCATCGGACTTTTGCTGGCGGAATTCCAGCCAGCAAAAGATTGTGAGCATGTTTTCGGTCGGAAAAAGTTCCTGTCTGAAAATGCGATCGTCTGTAGCAAATCCGACACGCTAAATTCCTACACATGCTCGGAAACAATTTTAGGCATGCTCGGAAGCATTGAACTTCATTTTCTCGGCTCGTTGTCGTGTTGTACGTCACCGCGTTCTTGACGGTTGAAAGTTCAGTGAAGTTTTGTGTGACCGTGTGTATGCAAGGCAAGCTTGAGCGGAATTCCATCAGAAAAGCCATCATATCTTTTTCCGACGAGAAGTCTGATCGTGTGTACGCGGCATTACAGCTCCCTCTCCACTTTAGTCCCTGGGTCTGCACACGTGATTTTTCCATGATTAGGGGCGCCCATTCTTCCTACTGGAATTTTTAATTTATTATATAATATGGAGAACGAAACAGGTGGAATTAGAACATGCAGAGCTTGGCATGATCACCCAATACTAGCAGAGTGGAGGATTATCTTATTTAGTAGAGTGTCCAAAACACAATAAGAAAACAGGAGCTGGCTCAGCCCACCACACTCCATTCATAACTAAAATAGTACTTTTGGATGGACTGACCCTTTATACCCAGCTAATTCTTTATTATAGTGTCCATACACTAGAGGAAAAATCGTTTGAAAATCTGTTATTTGGACAGTTCGTTCGTTTTTCATCCAGTTAATGGGCACAAATCGTTACTCGGTTGTGATCGGTTTTTTTGCCAAAAGTTAAAGTTTGGAAAACTTTTGCTGCACGAACCATTGAAAATTGAAAGGTTAATGTGTTAATTGTCCGTTAAAAAACAAACTGATGTTACTGCACATGTGTGAAAAG
The DNA here is from genome assembly GCA_037952835.1 of Lithobates septentrionalis. Classification (NCBI taxonomy): domain Eukaryota; kingdom Metazoa; phylum Chordata; class Amphibia; order Anura; family Ranidae; genus Lithobates; species Lithobates septentrionalis. The sequence goes on along the minus strand of JBBDGP010000625.1, from coordinate 480,793 downwards.
AATTTGAACCTCTCAATGAACGGTTGTGTCCAAAATAGAGAGCATAGCAAGAGTACACACAAGAAACATACAAGCATCAAGATTGTATTGATTGCAATTGAGATTTTTATATACATTTTTTGTTTCTTTAAATGTTCCCTGAAAAAATAATTAAATAAAGAAAAATAGAGACCAAAACAATGCAATAATAAACACTTTATTGCAATTTTTTTTTTTTATTGTTCGAAAATTAGTCACTACATGATGACAATATCGTTTGCTCTCATGACCGTCTAATTGTTTTTTAAAAAAGTGTTTGAACAATTTTTCGACTGGTGTATGGTCAGCATTAGGCAATATCTATTGTACATACAGAGATTAAATGGTGATAGATATCTTATATCTGCCTGGCGTTTATAACAAATCATTTTTACACCACGGTTTAATACCCTAGTGAAAACGAATACATTTTCTCTGGAACATAATAGCACTACCAGAAATTATTATTCGTTTTCTGACCTACCCAATTGTGTCTGTCTCAATTCGACCTGAAAAGAAAAATAACCAAATGTCATAAAAATGAACTAATGAGTCACATTTGACTGGAACAATTAAAGTACAATTAAAGTTTTCAGCATTTTTAGAACTGTATATGGAAATATGTTACAATCAAAATCCAAGAAAACTAAAAGAAAATCACTCAGCCTCGGTTCACACTAGAATCAGGTGCAGGAAACCTGCGATCCGTGCGCATTTCCCACACCGCATTCAAATCGCACTGCCCTTGCGTTCTGCTGCAGGTGTCAGTGCAATCGTAACAACACCCCGATTGCAGTTTGCAAAACCAGCGTGTTTTACCTGCACCGTATCGCCTCGTACAAAACAACCATGCAATCCGATTGCAATGGGTTCCCAAAATTGCTGCATGCACGCCTCTAGTGCGGATGCGGTGCAATTTGAGCCTATTCAAAGTGAATGGGATTAGAATCGCACCGCAACAAATCGCATGTATGTGAATTATACAGGAATGTGGTGCGATTTACATTATGCGATTCATAGTGTGAACCTAGGCTCAATGCTGCTCCGTGACTAATATTTACAAAAAAGATTCTGATTGGGGGTTGGAGCTTGTTTAAATATCATTTTGTAGATGTATTTATTTATTCGATTACAAGTACTTATATAGCGCTGTGAATTTATTCAGCGTTTTACATATATATTGTACATTCCCATCAGTCCCTGCCCTCAAGGAGCTCACAATCTAAGTTCCCTCACTCACATTCATACATACTAGGGGCCAATTTAGACAGGATCCAATTAACCTACCAGCATGTCTCTGGAGTATGAGAGGAAACCAGAGTACCCGGAGGTAGATAAAAACTAATTTAAAAATTTACTCAAATTCTACACAAATGCAATTAGAAAAAATAACAATGTAGCACCATATTTTCACATAACCATGAAACATAGCTTACATGACTAATTTTAACCCCTTAACGTTGACACGACTTTTGTAATATATTACCGCTGTGATTGGCTCTCACAGCGGTCACATGATCGGGAGCCCATCCTGCTGGCTCCTGATCAGAAGCCATGACAGAGAGCTGTCAGCGACAACTTGATCACTGCGCCGGGAACACACAATGAACATGCTCTTGGCACACAATTTCTGGCAGGCGTGGATGAATATATGTGATGGCTGGGTGTCAAAGCCCCCCCTACCAAATATATGCGTTATGTGGTCGGAAAAAGGTTAAAGTGGTTGTAACCCTAACAAAAAAAAAAAAACCTTCTCTATTATAAAGACACCCTACACTGTGTAAATGTTAGTGTAAAACGATGCCTCTAAATACCTTATTTCAGATCTTTTCTGTCTGGTCACATGACCACCGCTCCCCTCCCCATCTAAGGGCTACAGCGGAAGGGGCCAAGTGGCCAGCACAGCGGTCATGTGACTGCCCCGGCTGGCATCAGAGGGTGATCTCGGCCCCTCCTGCTGTAGCCCTTAGATCAGAGGAGGAGAGCGGCCAGAGGTCATGTGACCAGCCAGAAAAGATCGGAGATAAGGTATTTAGATTTACACAGCGTAGGATGGCTGCATAAAACAGAGGGGCTAGCAGTGATTTTTTTTTTTTTTTTGTTACTTTACAACCACTTTAAAGTAGATGTAAACCCAATCACAGGTGTGCTCCTACATTGTGCTGGAGAAGCCTGTGTGACAACGTAGGTACATTTTTAGGAGACAGGGACAGCGCGTTGTCAACCTATAACAGGAAGTGCCTGAACAAGGAACTTCACGACAGGATAGCCAAGTATATTATCAATGTAAGCAGTAGTATAAAAAATATTGAAACGACATTAATGCTAATATGAGATTTTAGCAATTAGGATTATACTTTACCTGAAATTGTGGTTTTGATTGGAAAGTACAGCCCGGAACTGAGCGTAGCATAAGTGCAGGGTTAGCATGACTGGGGTGAGGCTGTGAGGCGGAGTTGTAGGGGTTAACTAGTCAGTTAGTGGGGGGAGTTTGGGATACTTTTAGGGGGGTGGAGCCTAGGTGCAGTGGTCAGTTGGGGAGAAGAAGGTAGTGAGGAAAGGTGAATTTCGGCGGTGCAGGTTAGATAGTTAGCATGGGTGATGTGGAGCGCTTATTGCAGCAACTGCGGGAGGAGACGGCGGCGAGGGGGACTGAATGGCTGCAATCCACCTTGGCATCCCTGCTTCAGGGTCCCAGCCAGGCATCCACTAGCACGCCCGCACAGCCTGCGGAACGGCCACGTGCTAGGAGGTCGCGACCTCCGGAGCGTTTTAGTCCCGCGGCCGATGGGGACAGAGGGAGGACTGGGGCCGGTGAGATGGAAGGGGAGCCGCCTGTAAAAAAGTCGTCGGCGGTGAGTCCACGGACACGGCGGGCACGGGGGGGGGAGCGCATCAGTGGGCCCTGCTCCCGCTCCTACAGCGGGGGAAGAGAGAAGGAGAACGGCGGCCTTGGCAGGCTCCCCGCCTGGCCGGAAGGCGGCTCGGCGGGGGAGAGAGGTCGCGGCGGGCGACGGCTTGGCAGAGAAGGCGGCCGGGGCCTGTATTCCAGAGAGGAGAGGCCGCGGTAGGCCGGCGGACGGTGCGGGAGGATTCCGGGGGGACCATGTCGCTTCACGGTCCAGGAACACGGCGAGGCGGGTTTCGCCAGCCCGGCCTGCAGCCCGGCGGGGAAGTGCCAGACCTCGTGCAGAGATGGAGCGAACGGCGCAGAGTGATGACTTCACGCCTGGGCGCTCGGCGGCAACGGGGAATCCAGACCAGCGGCCTGGGGAGAAGGATCAAGAGATGGCCGGGAGTTCCCAGGACAGCCTGTCCGAAGGTGAAGTTGATGAGCGGGATACAGCAGAAGGACGGGAGACGACGCATAGAACTGGAGGCACGGCTGGATGTCCGGTGCAACGGAGGCAGCCAGGTGAGCACATTGTGGTACCAATTTCTTCTGCTGTTAGAAAAGCTAGGCCCTCAAGGGGGGGGGACAGTGGGGACAAGTGATAGGGAGGCTGGGGAGGGTCCCAGTGCGGGTGTCCAGGCCATGGGAGCAGCTGGGGAGCAGGCTGGGGGGATGGTGCAGGTGTTATTAGCAGGTCTCAGGGAGGTGCTTGCGCGCTGTGAGGCTGGCGCACGGCCGGTGAGTGGCATTTCCCCTGTGGCTGCGTGGCCAGTGCCCGGCACCGTTACGGGTCAGGGAGCTGCGCTTGCGGCCCCAGGCCCGGTGGCGGCTCCGGGAGGTACAGTGTCGGTGGGGGGCACGTGTGTTGGGGGGATGGGGGGGGCCAGTACGGGGCCCCCACCGGCAGCGCCGGTGGTGGCGGCCGCAACGAACACAGTGGCTGGGGATGCGGCAGCGGCCGGTAAAGGGTCGGCTGGTTTGGATGGGTTGCGTTTGGCGGATGCTGCCAAATGTGAAGTGTACGTTTGTTTTGAAGGGCCGTTGGGAGCGCACTTAAAAGCAGAGATTAAGGAGCGCATTTGGAAGGGGGAATACGTTGAAATTTTCTCTTTGTTGCCCTTGGAGAAGTTTAACCTGGACAAGGTTAAGCCGGATGAGAGCAAGAAAGAAGAAGAGGAGAAGAGGCGCTATCGTTTGATTCCACGTACGTTTGCAAATTGGTTGCAAGCGTTTGCGATTTTGATTGGGGAAAAGGCGCCGGAAAATTGCTCACCGCTCTTCTGTTACCTCGATTCCATCGGGGAAGCACAAAGAGTGTATGGTGGGACTGCATGGCTGCGCTACGATGAGCAGTTCAGGCAGAGAAAAGCGGTTCGTCCTTCAATAAGATGGGATCACAAAGACATTAGTCTTTGGATGAAGCTGATGTCTTCTCCGAGGGGTTCTTTGCCGCCCTTTCAGGGAGGGGCCGGGGGTTCGGGGTTGTCTGGACAACCGGCCGGAGGGCGAGCGGGTTGCAAATTCGGAGCTAAGTGTCGGTTCCGACACGAGTGCTCCACATGCGGGGGCTCCCATTCGCAGTCCAGATGCTTTAAACACGGACGTGGAAAGGGAGGGGATGTTGGAAAAAGGGAAGACGCCGGTGATGGTAGAAAGGATGGTTCCCTTTCTAAAGCGGTACCCTGATAGGGATGCGGCCCGGCTGTTGGAATTGGGTTTCAGGGAGGGGTTTCAATTGAATAGTCAGCTCAGGGCGGTTCCGCCTGCAGCTGAGAATTTGAAATCGGCAAAGGAACACGCTGAGGTAGTTACGAAAAAATTGTTAAAAGGAGGTGGCGTTGGGCCGGATGGCCGGCCCGTTTAAGGCACCGCCGGTACCGGATTTGGTAATATCCCCGTTGGGAGTGGTGCCTAAGAAGGAGCCGAATCAGTTTCGGCTCATTCACCATTTGTCCCATCCTAGGGGGGGGTCGGTTAATGATTCCATTGATCCTGACCTCTGCACGGTGTCGTATACGTCCTTTGATGAGGCAGTGGCATGGGTGCAGCGTTTGGGCCAGGGGGCCTTGCTGGCTAAGACGAATATTGAGGCGGCTTTTCGCCTCTTACCAGTTCACCCGAAGTGTTGCCGATTGTTGGGCTGTCGATGGCGGGGAGAGTATTTTGTAGATAGGTGCTTACCCATGGGGTGTGCTATTTCATGTTCGTTGTTTGAGCAGTTTAGTTCGTTTTTGGAATGGGCAATGCAGGATGCATCCGGCCTGTCCTCTATCCTACATTATTTAGATGATTTTTTGTGTATGGGGCCTGCAAGGAGCAAAGTTTGTGCATCTTTGCTGGGCACAATTCAACATGTGTTCACCAATTTTGGGGTGCCGTTGGCTGCAGACAAAACGGAGGGCCCGGTCACCGAGTTGTGTTTTTTGGGGATTGTAATTGATACTGTGGCCATGGAGTGCCGGTTGCCACTAGATAAATTGGAGGGTTTACGGCTGGAGGTGGCGGAGGCCATCAAGGGGAAGAAGATTCAACTTCGTGGGTTGCAATCGCTGCTTGGGAAGCTGAATTTTGCCTGCAGGATTATGCCCATGGGGCGTGTGTTTTGCTGGCGTTTGGCGGCTGCCACGGCGGGGGTTCGGGCCCCACATCACTTTATCAGGTTGGGGTCGGAACTCAAGGAAGATTTGAGGGTTTGGGATTCTTTCCTGGCGTCCTATAATGGCTGTTCACTGTGGTTGGAAAAGGCTGTTTCCAATTTTGATATGGAATTATTTACGGATGCGGCTGGGTCTGGTGGTTTTGGGGCCTTTTTTCAGGGTAGGTGGAGCGCCGGGGAGTGGCCGGAGCATTGGAAGGAGGAGGGCTTGGTGCGTAATTTGGCGGCTTTGGAGCTTTTTCCCATCGTGTTGGCTCTAGAGCTATGGGGTGAGGAGTTCCGGAATAGGCGGGTAAGGTTTCATTGTGATAATATGGGGGTAGTGTAGGCCATTAATAACCACACTGCGTCGTCGCCACCGGTGGTGCGTTTGCTGCGTCATTTGGTGTTGCTTTGTTTAAATGTGCATGTTCCTGGGATTGAGAATACCGTAGCTGATGCATTATCTCGTTTCCAGTGGGACAGGTTTCGTCAACTGGTGCCGGATGCAGACGTGCGGGGGAGTCCTTGCCCAGAGGGTTTGTGGAACATCGTGTTACCACGGCGCAATTGTTGATTCGCAGGTCTGTCTCGGCGACTACTTGGCAAGCATACAGTAAGGTGTGGTTGGAATGGGAGGTGTTATTGCGGGAAGTAGGGGACGATGTTGTTAAGGCGAGCAAGGTGCAGCTACTCCTTTACTTTATAGGACGGAATTTTGAGCAGGGGGTATCGGCGTCCTATATGGCTCGCAAGTTGGCTGGTTTGGCGTTCATGTTCCAAATGGCGGGCAAGCGGGATATTACAAAAGATTTTATGGTACGACGTGCGATGCGCGGATATCGCGCTGGTCGAGCGGCTGCCGACACAAGACGCCCTGTTTCATTTGACGTGTTAAGTGAAGTGGTGGCACAGTTGGAAAATGTTTGTTTGTCGAGGTTTGAGTGTGTGTTGTTCAGGGCGGCATTTATATTGGCCTTTTTCGGGGCGTTTAGGATTGGTGAAATGGTGAGTAAGAATAAGAGGGGGGAAGGCGGTTTGGTTGTACAAGATGTATGGGTACAGGGAGATGCTTTACGTGTATTCCTCAAGAAGTCAAAGACGGATCAATTGGGAAAGGGGGCATGGGTAGAGTTGCGGTCGGTCCCAGGTTCCCCCTTGTGTCCGGTGACGGCTGTGGGGGAATTCTGTAGAGTTAGGCCTGCCGGGGGAGGGACATTCTTTCGTCATGAGGACGGTTCAGCCCTGTCACGTTTTCAGTTTCAGGCTGTGCTTCGGCAATGTTTGAGGGCGACTGGGCGAAGAGCGGAAGAGTATTCTTCCCATTCGTTCCGCATTGAGGCGGCTACCGAAGCGGTTCGTTGGGGTTTGGATGAACAGGTGGTGCAGAGGATTGGGCATTGGGAATCAGCACGTTTTAAGCTTTATGTTCGCCCTAACTTGTTGTAGAATGGGGGGGGGAGGTTGTTGTTTCTGTTTTTTGGGAATTGTGTTATGGAGGGAGCGTTATAATCGATTAGCTATATTTCTCTTTGTTTTGTTTCTTGTCTTTCAGGAGCAACAACTTGCCTGGTGTGGATATTTGGACACTCTTATGTTTATTGGGGTGCCAGACGGGCAGATGTCAGAAAGGACGGCAGGTTGTTGGGTTTGTCAGGGGAGGAAGGGATGGTGCGGTGGATTGGTTTTCCGGGAATGTTGTGGTCTAGGGTTGTTCCGGAAATGCACAGGTTTGCTAGTCTTGACCGCCCTCCGGATGTAGTGGTATTACATGTGGGGGGCAATGATCTGGGCGTGAGGTGTGCTCGGGAATTGATTAGGGATATAAAGTTTGATCTTCTGCGGCTGCAATCCAGTTTTCCTGATACTATATTTGTGTGGTCGGATATGGTGGCCAGGACAGCTTGGCGGTTGGCGCGCTCTGTGGCAGGATTGAATAGAGCGCGAGTAAAAGTTAATAAAGCAGTAGCAACATTTTTTGTAAGGAATGGGGGTTTGGCTGTTCGGCACAGGGATCTGGAGGAGGAGACATGGCGTTTTCTGCGCTCGGATGGGGTGCATTTGAATGCGATTGGCATTGATTTGTGGCAGTTGGGATTACAAGATGGTGTGCAGCGAGCAGTTAGAGTTTGGAGGGAAACGCACACGTAAGGTTGTCACGTGTGTGTCCCGTGGCAGTAGGTATTGGGGGTCTTTGAAGGCGGTGATGAGAATAATTGAGGTTTAAAATGGGGGTTGGGCTCATACGGATGTATGGGCGACCTTTCCCAGAAAAATGGCAACATTGGTGGTATAAAAGTTGCATCTGGATGGAATAATGTGCTTGTCCCTGAGCTTGCGTAATGCACGGCGTGGGGCCTTACATGGGGATACCGATGCAACGAGTTGGAAAAAGTTAGAGTTGGCCTTCAAAGACCTCCAGGAAAAAGAAAGTTGTTATGCTGTATAGTTGGTTTAATGTTATTTAAAAAATGTATTTATAAGCATTTAAGTTATGTTGAAGAATGTTGATATTTGGTATTTTTGTTATAATAAAAGGCTGCTATGGCCATTCGACTCCAAAGAGAAGTTTGTGTCGTCTGGTCATTGGGTAAGAAATAGGTAGTGTATAAGTTTGGGTTAATTAAGGGAGCCTCACTATATGCCACATCCCAGAGTCATGATCCAATTATGCTGGCCACACACATATAGCTTAAAATACACATATAGAAAAAAAATCAAATAGATTCCTCCATCCATACTATACAATGCGGATGGACGAATCTCTATTGTATTTTGGTAGCTGGCACCTGCTGTCAAAATAATTGAATAGTGCTTGCATCTGATTGGCTGATGGCGCAGTTTGACTGGCAATTTTCCGCCCTTAGAACCCTTTGACACTAAGGCGTTTTTCAGGCGCTTTAGCGCTAGAAATAGGCACTAAATAGTGCCTGAAAACCGCCTTCCATTCATTTCAGTGTGTCTTTTCACACTGGGGCGGTGTGCTTGCGGGACGTTAGGAAAAGTCCTGCAAGCCGCATCTTTGGGGCGGTTTGGGAACGCTGTATACAGCGCACCCAAAAAGCCCTGCCCATTGAAATGAATGGGCAGTGCTTCCAAAGTGCCTAAAAAGTGCTGCAACACAGGCATTTTTAACTTCTTCTTTTGGGGTTAAAAGCATGGCGCTTAAACAGCGCTAAAGTGCCGCTAAAACGAGCGGTGCTTTAGCACTATAGCGGCCATGGCTCAGTGTGAAAGAATTCTAATAGGGCGTACACACGGTCGGACTTTGTTCGGACATTCCGACAACAAAATCCTAGGATTTTTTCAGACGGATGTTGGCTCAAACTTGTTTTGTCTACACACGGTCGCACAAAGTTGTCGGAAAATCCGATCGTTCTAAACGCGGTGACGTAAAACACGTACGTCGGGACTATAAACAGGGCAGTGGCCAATAGCTTTCATCTCTTTATTTATTCTGAGCACGCGTGGCACTTTGTCCGTCGGATTTGTGTACACACGATCGGAATTTCCGACAACGGATTTTGTTGTCGGAAAATTTTATCTCCTGCTCTCCAACTTTGTGTGTCGGAAAATCCGATGGAAAATGTCCGATGGAGCCCACACACGGTCGGAATTTCCGACAACACGCTCCGATCGGACATTTTCCATCGGAAAATCCGACCGTGTGTACGGGGCATAACAGTGCTGTGGAATTTATTGGTACTATGTTAATAAATAAATAGAATCTTGCCTATGGGCAGGTGTCTTATGGGAGGGTTCTTATTTCGCAGTAGGAATTCTTCTAGCCTATCTGACATCATCTGGAGTTTCCTTTAACGAGAGATTAACGGTGCCTGAAGGACAGTATGATCTAACATATGTCCAGCTCCGGCTGACTGTTGCGTCTCTACATTCCGCCTGGTGTAACTGTCAATGCGATCATTACATCATGCTGTCGGAAGGAAACTGACTCACACTCGAGGTTTGAGTGAGAAAGTTATGGGATGGCATCACAGACCTTTTTACATTCATGTGACTACTCGTGCTTCACCACAGCTGAAAACCCCCCTCATTCGCTGGTCATTGTAGAGTTGAAATGTTATTATCCCCGCATCCATCTGTATATAATTACCGAGCAGAGGTGCTACACCATAGCTCCCAACTGTCCCTGATTTGGAGGGACTGTCCCTGATTTGGAGCAATGTCCCTCTGTTCCTCTTTCCTCCTCATTTGTCCCTCATTTTGCTCTGATCTATATAGATGTATATAAAATGCACTTTTATCTATCAAAAAATGTTTCCCAGTGCTAAACCTTTCATCTGAATTCTGAATTCTAAATTGCTGCCTTTGTAAATTCCAAAAGCTAGTACAAAGGAATAGTAGTGGTAAAATAAGCACTTGTGGGTTTAATCAATCTTGTTTTTTTTTGTACAATTCTCCTTTAAGGGGGCGTGGCAAGGGGTGTGTCCTATGTCTGCATACTTTTGCAGATAGGTGTCCCTCATTCCCATCTCAAAAAGTTGGGAGGTGTGGCTACACCATAAACACTTTTGTTGATTCCGCCTGCTTTCACCCATTTAACTGAATAGAGCCCTTCAAAAATGCAATGTGTCTGAAACTGCATAATGCTACATAGAAAAGTATCAGACATTTATGCATGCATTTTCAGACAGAGAAGTATTGATTCGCTAAAGGCAAATAGGCAGTTAACTTTGCAGCGAAATCTTTCCCTAGGATGGCCATATATGAATCATTTTCATATTTCATATATGCTGGTTGAACGAATGAAAACAACTCGATTCTCCAATCCACACATTCGATGTAGATGGGGGAATCCCTCCCATATGAGCTATTGTATTCTGACTTCCCTGCCATCAGAATACACTAATTAGCACCGCCAGCTATAGAAAAATTTCCAGCAAGCTGGTTGTACACAAGTCGATCGATAGATCAACTTGTGTACAACCAGTCTGTCTTTACATCGATCGAAATTCAGCAGGGACCGTACGAATTTTGATCCATGTGTGGTTGGCTAAAAGAGTAAGGAAACCGCTCGTTTTTTTTGTTTTTTTTAATTCTGATCTGCAAAGTAAAGTCATAATATGCTAGTATGCGTCACATACAAGCACATTATGTGAAATTTACCTGCAAATGAAGCCCTCGTTGTCACCGCTGGAGGCAACATCCCTCTTCACCCATCTTCCTTCCAGGTCTGGCTGGTGTGACTGGTCGGAGCCAAGTGACGTCACTCTCGTGCATGCGCACAGGAGCCGCCGGTCACGGCACAGGCCTCTGAAGGAACAACAAGGGTGGCTGTTCCTTCAGAGCGCATGCGCCGATGCATTTACAGTAAATATCTCCTAAACCGTGCACATCTAGGAGATATTTATAGGTAAAGCCCAGTACACACAATTCGAAAATCGAACAACAGATCGACTGTTATTTGTTTGCATGCTGGTCGCATTTTAAACATGAAGAGTTTATTAAAGTTACGAAAATTCTCGTACGACAGAATAAAAAATCGGAAGTGATGTCATGTGTTGTAGTGTATTTCTTTTGTATTTTTGGATGACAACTGCACTGATTAAATGAAAATCATACGCTCTGGTATCGTAAGAGAAAAATGTTCATGCTTGTCCGATCAAATAATATCGGATGAACTGTCATGATCGGCTCGTGAAAGCTCTGTACTAACGATCAGATTATCGTACGATCGCTTTGAAAGCAGTATTTTTCGTCCGATTCTTGAAACGTGTGTACGGGCCTTAAAGTGGAGGGCCACCCTAAAAAAAAAATTGCATGAAAAATCCTAAAAAAACATTTGAAAAAAAAATAAAATTTTTTTAAACTTACCTAAACCCTTGTTGCTAGGCAGTCTTCCTAATCTGCCTCTTCCTATTCCGCGGCGTGTTCTGCTCCTCGGTGAGCGGCCCCGTTGCCTTCTGGGAACTGTGTGTGTTCCCAGAACACCACAGGGCCATTCACAGAGCGCCGCGTCACTCGCGCGTGCGCAGTAGGAAACTGGCAGTGAAGCTGCAAGGCTCCACTGCCTGTTTCCCTTACTTAGGATAGCGGTACCGGGACCCGAGGGACGGGTCGGCCTCTGGCGGCCGACATCGCGGGCACCCAGGACAGGTAAGTACTTTTTTAAAGTCGGCAGCTACAGTGTTTGTAGCTGCTGACTTTTACATTTTTTTTTTCAGGAACGGAATCCCGCTTTAAAGAGGAAGTAAACCCTGATGGGTTTTACTTCCTCTTTTGCTCGCTGCAAAGCCTGCAAATGAAAAGCATAATGGGCTAGTATGCATCACATACTAACGCATTATGTGCCACTTACCTGCAAAAGAATCCAGCAATGTCCCCTGTGTAGGCAGCGTCCATCTTCTGTCCCCTCTTCCTTCCGAGCCGCGTGATGTCACACCCGCGTATGCGCACGGGAGCCGCGATTAATGGCACAGTCTAGGGAAAAAAAGGCACTTAGTTTAGTTTCTTCCCTGCGCATGCACCATTGGAATTTTCGGTGGTTTACAAGTGAAATATCTCCTAAACGGCACATGTTTAGGAGATATTTCCACTACCTATAGGTAAGCCTTATTCTAGGCTTCCCTATAAGCAGAAGTCCAAAAAGTGAGTTTACAACCACTTTAAGCCTTATTATAGGCTTACCTATAGGTTCAATCAATAAGAGTTTACAACCACTTTAAGCTTAGTGAATGAGGTGAGGTGAAGCTCTGCTAACTTCCATCATTCAATCAGATGCAAGCAAAAATACCTTGATTCACATGATTATGTATTCTTTGCAAAGTAAATTTTCATCACATTCACTAAGCTAAGGGAACATTCCCTTGCAAAGAAATCATTCACTTGCAAAGTGAAAAGCCTATTTGCCTTTATACTAAACCCATTCAGTGTGAATAAGCACCTACCCAAAAAAAAAATAATCATGTAGTAAGCTTTCCTAGACATGTCAGTTAATTTTAAAGTAGTGAAATGTGTGTGTCACTGGCGCAAAACTTGTCTTATCAATTAATATAAAAGTGATATTTGTGGCTGCTGCATCCAAAAGAATTCTTGAAAGAAAAAATAAAAAGTGCTATGTGTGTGGATGCGCTGCTTACATTTGTACTCTCTAACTTATCTAAGTGTATCCTATCTTTTAGACATAATCTTATTCACCATCCACCTATAAAAATTCATCACATTAAGCAACAACCATAAGCAAATTGTGTAAATCATATAAAAGTCCGGTGACATATATCACTTAGTAATAAAGTCCCTTCATATATGCTTGTAAATCTTCCGTTAAGTTGCCGTGATCGGCGTGCTCTTGTGTTTGATCAATTTAAAGTGACTTAGTGCTTCACCACCACCTGTGAGATTGGCCACTCACCAGATATTCCTTTAAAAATGCACCTTTGGTTCATTTATAGGGATAACCACTCCACTCAAAGGGAACTTCTCCAATAGTGTTACTAGGACCTTAGTGTTCCTCATAGAAATGGATGGAAAACGATCATCGCACAATAACGTTTAAAACTTTTATTTTATAAAACATAAAAAAACTTTGCACTCACATATCCAAGTGCCATTGAGCCGGCACGGAGCTTTTCCAGCAGTTAGGGACGGGTGGGCGCTGCAGCCCGGTTCGCCTGGTGTGTGCTGTGCAACCTCCGTGTGCCGCTTGCGTTCCCCCCTTGTGTCCGTTCGCGTCCTCACCAACCACGCTCGTTCCCGGTCACGTGGGTGCAAATATCTCCCAGCAGCCTCTACGCGTTTCGCATTCCAATGTGCGTCATCAGGAAGCTGCCGTTTGATTGGTTCTCGTTCTATTTATGTTGAGCACAGGCGGAAATGGCTCTGCCGCCATCTTGGGTGTGGGTATTCCCTTAGTTCTATTCTATTGGGACTTTCTCCCTCTTGGCGCCATTTTAACTATGGGCAATTAGCCCATTTCGTGGTCGTTCAATGTGCACACTATTTCCCCCACTTTGCCATTATTCGTTCTTATTCTGATTTGCCCATTAGTATGTTAAAATTATGTAAGTGATGTTAAACTAACCCATCTGTATCTGCTGGAGAGGCTTTCACATATTAGCAAGTTAATGGCCCTTATTGGCCCTTAGGTGTTTTAACATCGAGAATATCTTATGCACATTATTATTCCGTAGTTAATTGCAATATGGAACAGCAAATCCTTGCTACATCTAAAAATTGGTTAAAGATACTAATATATAGAAATAAAAAATGTAGATAAAACTGAACTACAAAAATGGAATAGAAAAAACGAAAAAAATGAAAGAAATATAATAGAAAAAATAGGAAAAATATATGATAAAGGTAAAAGATAAAAATAAAAATAAAATAAAAATAAAAATAAAAATAAAAAAGATAAAAATAATAAAAGTAAAAAAATAATGAAAATAGTAACAAAAATCAAATAAAAATAGAAATAAAAATAAAAATAAAAATAAAAATTAAAATAAAAATAATAATAATAAAAATAATAAATAAAAATAAAAATAAAAAATAAAAAATAAAAATGAATAACAAAAAATAAAAATAAAAATAAAAATAAAATAAAAATGAAAATAAAAAATGTAAAAATAAAAATAAAAATAAAAATAAAAATAAAAATAAAATTAAAATAAAAATAAAAATAAAAATAAAGATAAAAATAAAAAATAAACAAAATATATCAATATCAAATTCTAACAAAAGTGAAAATAAAATAAAATTGAAATAATGAAAAAATAAAATAAAATGAAAAAATAAAAAATAAAAAATGAGAAATGAAAATGAGAAAAAACTAGAATAAAATAAAAAATAAGAAAATATAGTAGTACTTGTAGTTAATTCTAATAATCTTCCAGAAAGCAGTTGATGTCAAGTTCCACGTTCAACCCCTGTGGCCTCATAGTATCCATTTTAAATATCCAGTGGGTTTCGTTCTTTGAAACCTCCCTTCTCATATTGGTATTCCTCCAGTTACGTTCTATTCTGTCTATTCCATAAAACTTTAAATGTTGGGGATTTCTAGCATGTACGTCCCTAAAATGTTTTGATACACTATGGTGTTTGAATCCTTTTTTAATATTTCTGACGTGTTCGCCTATTCTTACTGACAAGGCTCTAGTTGTTCTACCCACGTACTGTAGTCCACAATTGCACTCCAGTACGTAGGTGACATGGGTGCTACTACATGTTATCAACTTGTCTATTTTATATGTCTGCTTGTTGGTGTTTGACATAAAACTTATTATTTTCCTGTCTTTCTTATTAGTGGACCTACAGGCTTTACATTTTCCACACCTGAAGAATCCCTTCTGGTTGAAAAAAGTTGACAAACTTTTGGGGGGATCTGGCACATTTTTTACTATTTTATCCCTAATCCTCCTTGCTTTTCTATATACAAATGTTGGTTTTCGGGGAAGTACCTTGCTTAATTGTGGGTCACTCCTGATGATGGACCAATTATTCCTTATAATATTTTCTAATTCTTTATATTGTGTGTTAAAACCCGTGATAAATGGTATGTTGTTATCCTGGTTGTTCTTCCTTGTTTTATTGCTGAGAATTACTTCTCTGTCCATATTGGCCACTTTATTGCGTGCGTCCTCCAGTATATTTCTTTTATAGCCCTTTTCTATGAACCTGTCTATCAGGATGTCCGTCTGTCGGAAATAATCCTCCATTTGGTCACAATTCCGTCTGATCCTGATAAATTGGCTCTTTGGAATGGATATCTTCCACTGGGGGTGGTGACAACTCCCCACTGGTATGTATCCATTCCGATCTGTTTCTTTGAAGTATGTTCTAGTCCCAAGTCTATTTTTATTTTTGTATATTTCTAAGTCCAAGAAGTTGATTGTTTGTTGGTGTACTGTAGCAGTAAATTTTATATCATACTGGTTGTCGCCAATATGCTGGATGAACTGTTCCAATTGTTCTTGACTTCCCTTCCATATTATCAGGATATCATCGATATACCGTTTGTATAGCAGCAAGTGTGGCCAGCATCTTCCATAAATTTCTTCCTCCTCCCATTTACTCAGGAAGATGTTGGCCACACTCGGTGCATACTTGTTTCCCATGCCTACCCCTTTAATTTGTCTGTAGTATTTGTGATTATGCCAGAAAAAATTGTTCCCCATGACCATTCTTAGTCCCTCCAAAATGAACCTCCTTTGTTTTAGTTTTAGATCCGATAAGTTTTTCATTCCCCATGCTACCGCTGCTAGGGCATCGGTTTGTTTGATGTTGGTGTACAACGACTCCACATCTAGTGTTACCAGTAGTGTGGAGTTGTCTACCTTTAAATTTTTTAGACTGTTGATAACATCTTTACTGTCTTTAAGAAATGACTTTCCTTCTCCTGCTATAGGTTGGAGGAATACGTCTAAGTACTCTCCCAACCTAGAGTGTACCGACTCAATGCCACTGATTATCGGCCTACCTGGTGGCTTGGTTTTACTTTTATGAATCTTAGGGACTTGGTATATCACTGGTATTCTTGGGGCGGTGGTGAAGCACTAAGTCACTTTAAATTGATCAAACACAAGAGCACGCCGATCACGGCAACTTAACGGAAGATTTACAAGCATATATGAAGGGACTTTATTACTAAGTGATATATGTCACCGGACTTTTATATGATTTACATAATTTGCTTATGGTTGTTGCTTAATGTGATGAATTTTTATAGGTGGATGGTGAATAAGATTATGTCTAAAAGATAGGATACACTTAGATAAGTTAGAGAGTACAAATGTAAGCAGCGCATCCACACACATAGCACAATTTTAAAGTAGCTCAGCAAAGCTTTCATTGAGTATTGCTTTTCACCCATCAAGTGATAAACTTATTTTTTTAAGTACGTTTTCAATGGTTCCACATCACACTCCTGATTTATCAGCATGGGCCATAAAGAAGGGGGAGTCCAATCCTCTGAAACACGTTGGCTGTATTGTTTTACCAATTCCTAATAATACATCTGGAACCAAACCAAAGTGGTAGTAAACTTGGGGGCGGAATAAATAAATAAATAAATAAAATTCCTCCTGCAAGGCAAAGTTATAATGTGCTAGTATGCATTGCATACTGGCACATTACGTGAAACTTAGCCTAAAACAAAGCCCTCCAGCAGCGCGCTGTCACCGCTGATCGGGCTTCCATCTTATTAACCCGGTCTTCCTTCCAGGTTTGCGGGCTCCAGTCCGTTGAATGGACGAGCTACTATGACATCACTGTTTACGGTAAAGTGCTCTGAAGGAACGGCACAGGTATGCCATTCCGTTAAAGCGCATGCAGCGGTGATGTCACTGGTGGCTTCACAAGTAAACATCTCCTAAATGGTGCATGTTTAGGAGATATTTACTGTACTACAGGTGAGCCTTATTATAGGCTTACCTGTAGGTAAAACATAAACACATAGTGGGTTGTTTCCAAAAGGCAAATCCGCTTTGCACTGAAAGTGCACTTGGAAGTGCAGTCGCTCTAAGCCTAAGGGGTAGATCTAAAATGAGTGGAAGCTCTGCTGATTTTATCGTCCAATCATGTGCAAGCTAAAATGCTGTTTTTTATTTTCCTTGCATGTCCCCCTCGGATCTACAGCGACTTTACTTCCAAGTGCACTTTCAGTGCAAAGTGGAGTTTCCTTTAGTAAATAACCCCCATAGACTATACTACCACTTTAAGGCACTCCTCATGGCACATACAGAGAAGATTTCAGAGTAGAGCGGTTATACAATCAAGGCACAGAAATAGGAAATATTTTACAGCTAGGGAGTAGCTATTTTGGCATGCAAAGAGGTTTTTTTTCTCTTTACTGTGGTGTCTCTAAGCAAGCATAATCCATAAAGTTAGATTTTGGTACTTGGAGGCTGAAAACACTGCATATTCATAGCTCCAAGCAAGGCACCCAAGTGTCAGAATATTATTATTATTATTATAATACAAGATATACTGTATATAGCGCCAACAGCTTGTGCACCACTTTACAAAATAAATGGAGACAAGAGGGTTACAATTCAAAATAATTCAAGACAGAATGGTTAGGGGGTCCCTGCTTATGGGAGCTTACAATGTATAAGGGAGGGCCAAGTGAGACGAAACGTAATAATTGTGAGGGATGAGTTTTTGGAGAAAGTAACATTTCAGTTGGTAGGTAGAGGGAGGATTCGCTTCCCTAAAGAGATGAACTTTCAGAGATTGCCTAAAGGCAGAGTAGGGAATAGCCAGAGAGATTAGGGTAGGGAGTTCATGAGGGTGGGGATGGATCTGGAAAAGCCCTCGGTGCGAGCTCGGAAGGGGGTGATAAGGTTGGTTTGGGTGATATTTTGAGACAAGTTTGGTAATGTAGCAGGAGTAGAGTTGTGGATGGCTTGAATTTTTTTCCTTGGGCGATCAGAAGCCAATTTGAAGGATTGGTAGGCTAACTGAGCGGTTGGTATGATGGGTGAGTCTGGCAACACCTTTCATGATAGACTGAAGGGGGTAGCCTGTGTAAGCTATAGGGAAGTGGGTTGTAATAGTCAAGGTGAGAGATAACAAGTGAGTGAATTAGTATCAACTGTCCCTACCATTTTTGTACAAATGTGAGCATTGCATGTTGTGACCGAATATCATGGTCATCATCATTATATCACGTACCATTTCATATAGGGGGTGTGAACCTATGTGCGTACTTTCAGATGTTTTGGGCAGTAATTTGTAAATGGAGGTAGAGATGAAACATGGGTTCGGATCACAATAGGCTTGTGTGTGGGGGAGGCACAAACACCAGCCATGGGGGTAGTGTAGCCCACTGGGTTTTATACTGTGTGGCTCTGGGTTTGATTTCAGTGACTTCAGTTCTAGAAAAATCATTAAGAACAGGATTGCTTCTCTTTTTTTCTTATTTATTTTATTTATTTATTTCAGTTACTTATATAGCGCCGTCAATTTACGCAGCGCTTTACATATACATTGTACATTCACATCAGTCCCTACCCTCAAGGAGCTTACAATCTAAGGTCCCTAACTCACATTCATACATACTAGGGACAATTTAGACAGGATCCAATTAACCTACCAGCATGTCTTTGGAGTGTGGGAGGAAATCGGAGTACCCAGAGGAAACCCACGCAGGCACAGGGAGAACATACAAACTCCAGGCAGGTAGTGTTGTGGTTGGGATTCAAACCAGCCTTCTTACTGCTAGGTGAAAGTGCTACCCACTACACCACTGTGCCGCCCCCCCCCCCCCTCTTTCTAATTGTTTTCTCTAGGTCCCCTAAAATTTATATAGGCCCTCTGCCTACAAGGACTAGAGGGAAATCAGAACCTGTAGTGAAGGCAACTTAAGAATTGACAAGCCTACTATAAGCTACAGTACATGATTAAAATTAAAGGTACACTTCACTTAAATAAATTGGGGTTTTCATTGCTGACTCTCCTAAAAAGTTCTTTGCTTGGGTGTCATGCAAAGTCACGGATATTAGGCCTACTGCCTTTTCTCTGAATTTCAATAACTGTATGATGGCTCTATAAAAGTATGAAAAGCAGATAAAGCCAGGCAACCATCATGTGTACTACCACAATGGCACCCCCCCCCCCCCCCAAATGCCTTTAATGATCAACATTGACTGCCTCATAGTCAAGGAATGAAGTCTGTGCTGGCCTGCCCTTTGGATAAATCCAGTTACCTATTGAATTGTTTTCTGAGTGTCCATGAGAAAATATAGCCATCTGAACACGTTATCCCTCTATAGTCCTCAGAGTGAGATGTTAGTGACAAGAGGCCTCTTGTCACCAACACCATGCGGGAAGCCTGCTCATTTAATTAAAACAAAAAAAAGATTAAAGATAACAAAGTGGATTTACTTTTGCAATGTGTCCTCGATGACAATGGCAGTTCACAGATTGCCGTTACTTGTTGCTCGCGGTTCCTCTGGGCTTGGCTGTGCTGGAGAAGCAGCATTCTCATCAGCAGTGACATATTAACCAAATTATCCTTAATTGACCTTTTCATAGTTTTAGCCCCTGGCTTTCAGACATGGAAAATCAGTCACAATATTCAATTATCTATACACTATGAACAGGCAGGTTCAAAAGATCCAGCTGATGCTCAGCCATGTCCTTCATTATCTCTCCTATTTTCTTTAAATATACACTATCCTTGTCTCAGTACCACCCAGGGTCGCCAATTCATTCAATTACTGGCATACATACAGTAAATAACCCAGTTTCTGGGACGGATTAAATCCAGTTAAGGTAGTGACTAAATTAAACTGATCCCAGAACCCGTGTAGCTTAAATATGTCATTAAAGGTATAAGCTGCCAATCAGGTCTTCAAAGTGAACCTGTGCCCAGATGATACACACTAAAGTATATACATTATCTCACAAAAGTAAGTACACCCCTCATATTTTTGTAAATATTTTATTATATCTTTTCATGTGACAACACTGAAGAAATGACACTTTGCTACAATGTAAAGTAGTGAGTGTGCAGCTTGTATAACAGTGTACATTTGCTATCCCCTCAAAATAACTCAACACACAGCCATTAATGTCTAAACCACTGGGAACAAAAGTGAGTACACCCCCTAAGTGAAAATGTCCAAAATGGGCCCAATTAGCCATTTTCCCTCCCCGGTGTCATGTGACTCGTTAGTGTTACTAGGTTTCAGGTGTGAATAGGGAGCAGGTGTGTTAAATTTGGTGTTATCGCTCTCACTCTCTCATACTGGCCACTGGAAGTTCAACATGGCACCTCATGGCAAAGAACTCTCTGAGGATCTGAAAAAAAGAATTGTTGCGCTACATAAAGATGGCCTAGGCTATAAGAAGATTACCAAGACCCTGAAACTGAGCTGCAGCACGGTGGCCAAGACCATACAACAGGACAGGTTCCACTCAAAACAGGCCTCGCCATGGACGACCAAAGAAGATGAATGCACATGCTCAGCGTCATATCCAGAGGTTGTCTTTGGGAAATAGATGTATGAGTGCTGCCAGCATTGCTGCAGAGGTTGAAGGGGTGGGGGTGGGGGGGGGGTCAGCCTGTCAGTGCTCAGACCATACACCGCACACTGGATCAAATTGGTCTGCATGGCTGTTGTCCCAGAAGGAAGCCTCTTCTAAAGATGATGCACAAGAAAGCCCACAAACAGTTTGCTGAAGACAAGCAGACTAAGGACATGGATTACTGGAACCATGTCCTGTGGTCTGATGAGACCAAGATAAACTTATTTGGTTCAGATGGTGTCAAGAGTGTGTGGTGGAACCAGGTGAGGAATACAAAGACAAGTGTGTCTTGCCTACAGTCAAGCATGGTGGTGGGAGTGTCATGGTCTGGGGCTGCATGAGTGCTGCCGGCACTGGGGAGCTACAGGTTCATTGAGGGAACCATGAATGCCAACATGGACTGTGACATACTAAAGCAGAGCATGATCCCCTCCCTTTACTGCCACAGGGCAGTATTCCAACATGATAATGCGCCCAAACACACCTCCAAGACGACCACTGCCTTGCTAAAGAAGCTGAGGGTAAAGGTGATGGACTGGCCAAGCATGTCTCCAAACCTAAACCCTATTGAGCATCTGTGGGGCATCCTCAAACGGAAGGTGGAGGAGCACAAGGTCTCTAACATCCACCAGCTCTGTGATGTCATCATGGAGGAGTAGAAGAGGACTCCAGTGGCAACCTGTAAGGCTCTGGTGAACTCAATGCCCAAAAGGGTTAAGGCAGTGCTGGAAAATAATGGTGGCCACACAAAATATTGACACTTTGGGCCCAATTTGGACATTTTCACTTAGGGGTGTACTCACTTTTGTTGCCAGCGGTCTAGACATTAATAGCTGTGTGTTGAGTTATTTTGAGGGGACAGCAAATTTACATTGTTATACAAACTGTACACTCACTACTTTACATTGTAGCAAAGTGTCATTTCTACAGTGTTGTCACATGAAAAGATATAATAAAATATTTACAAAAATGTGAGGGGTGTACACACTTTTGTAAGATACTGTTCAAAGAAGCCCTCATCCAGAGGTGTATCTTTAAGCATTGTGGAGAATTTTGTTTTTCAAATTTTACAACACAGGCAGTAAAATGTAAGATTTCTTTCTATGGAGAACAGATTTTGGCAGCCTTCTAAAGTAAACATACAGCGATACAGTTTCTAATGCCGCGTACACACGAGCGGACTTTACGGCGGACTTTGCCCGGCGGATTTTTCGACGTACTTTACGACGGACTTTCTGAATGAACGGACTTGCCTACACACAATCCACCAAAGTCCGTCGAATTCGTACGTGATGACGTACGACCGGACTAAAACAAGTAGCCAGTAGCCAATAGCTGCCCTAGCGTGGCTTTTTAGTCCGTCGAACTAGCATACAGACGGCGGACTTTTCGACCGGACTCGATTTCAACGGATACATTTTAAACAAGTTTCAAATCTAAGTCCGTCCAACTTTTGAGAAAACAAAGTCCGCTGGAGCCCACACACATCGAATTGTCCGACGAAATCCAGTCCGCCGGGCAAAGTCCGCCGTAAAGTCCGCTCGTGTGTACGCGGCATAAGCTGTTAAAAAAAAGACCGAAGGAGAAGACCCAGCACTCCCAGCTGGACTGTAACAGAGTTGGGAATTATGGTTGGAGCTCTCACTGTTGCAGTATCTGCAACGTATAAAAAGCTAGGGGCTCACTCAACTCACCAGACTCCACCTATTACTAAAATTGCACTTTTGTGTGGATTTACCCTGGTCTTAAGGTTAAGTACATGGGCATTTTTTTGTGTCACAACTGCTTTTCTTCCCTTATAAGTCAACAGAAATGCAAAAGCAGCTTTATGGAGCTTAGAAGAAGGTCAGTAGCTGGTCAAAAGAAGATCAGAAATACCTAAAACCGATCTCAAATGCAAGCCGAATACACCTGACAAACAAATCTACACAAGCTCCTACTTCCATCATCTATAGTACTGTTGCGTTTCAGAACTAACACTAACTGAAGTCACTGGAATCTACTATTTGTCATTATATAAGAAATATGCCTTTTATCTATATTATTACATGAACAGTATGACAATGTGATCAATGTGGAGACTTTAAAAATGTGAAGCCAGTAGGTACTGTTGTCTTTTTAAAATGTGGCTGGAAATAAACAGGGTTTCCACAATATGTAAAATACCAACTTTCCTCTATGATGGAGTTGAAAAACCCCTCCAGCAATGTGGGCACCTTGGAACCCTACGAAGAGGCACCCACATTGCACTACAGAAGGGGTGTCAAACTCAATTTCATTGTGGGCCGCATGAGCAGTATGGTTGCCCTCAAAGGGCTGCTTGTATCTGGGGTGTGCTACGTACACAGTGCAAGGTTTAGGAGTGCGTTCCATAAAGAATGCAGTGTTTACGGGAGTGCTAGTTGCAGAGTTCAGGGGTGCCTTACTGTACATAGACAGTGCAGAGTAGAGATGAGCTTGGGCATGTTCAAAACACTACCTGCCCGATCCCGCCAGGAAGCCAACACTGCACAGCGCTAATCACAGGTAGTGAGACATTTCCGAATCCTTTTCTGCACAGACCAGGAAATTTCTTACTGCCTGTGATTAGCCGTGTGCAGTAATGGCTTCCCGGTGGGATCGGGCACGTGCGGTTTCAAACACGCCTGAGCCCATCTCTAGTGCAGAGTTCAGGAGTGCACTGTGTGCAGAGTTCAGGGGTGCGGTGTGCGCAGAGAT
Organism: Lithobates septentrionalis; assembly: GCA_037952835.1. Lineage (NCBI taxonomy): Eukaryota > Metazoa > Chordata > Amphibia > Anura > Ranidae > Lithobates > Lithobates septentrionalis. Next base: position 457,541 of record JBBDGP010000625.1, on the reverse strand, counting down.
CAGGGGTATGCTGCGTACAGAGTGCAGAGTTCAGGAGTGCGCTGAGTACAGAGTGCAGAGTTCAGGAGTGCGCTGTGTACAGAATGCAGGGTTCAGGAGTGCGCTGTGTACAGAATGCAGGGTTCAGGAGTGCGCTGTGTACAGAGTGCAGGGTTCAGGGGTGTGCTGTGTGCAGAGATTAGGGGTAAGTTGCATACAGATTGCAGGTATCAGGGGTACGCTGTGTGCAACGTTCAGGGATGTGCAACCCTCCCCCCCAAAGCTTCCTCACATCTCTCTTTCTCTTACCTGTCCCAGCTCTAGTGCCTCTTTGTGTATCCGTCGCTCCTTGCAGGGAGATCGTTCTCTCTCTCTCTCTCTCTCTCTCTCTCTGAAGATCTGTCCTTGCTGTGAGCGAATGCAGGGATCTGTTGGATCCGGGAGCTTCTGAGCAAAGCTGTCCCTTGTAAACACAGAAGGCATGTATGTTTACAAGTGACAGTGGGGAGCGGAGAGCGAGAGCCAGAGATGGCAGAATGAAGTTTCGCCACATTCTAGCTACAAAACTGGGTGCAAGGGCCACTGTGGGCCCTGTGTTTGACATATGTGCACTACAGGATGTGGCTTTCAGGAAAGTCAGCATTTGCATACTGCAGGCACCAGTTTAAGGGACCTACAGGATTGTGCTGAATGCACATTTTATAAAGTCAGTACATAGCAGCACCCGGTGGTTCCTGCTATCCAATTTTAAGGTTTGTGCACCAAAGACAGGTATGCAGAAATGATGCACATAGCAAAACTTCCAGAAAATCAAAACAAAGGTCAAGGTGCAGTGATGGAAAATTTTATTAACATGGCAGTCTCCTAGTATACAGTACATGCTTTGTTGTCAGAGGTTGTTGGAATTATATAGCGAATGCACATGCTCCAATCCTGAAGCTTAGGTCAACACAAAAGTAATGGTACTTGGTAATCTGGGAGAAATAGATCTGGGAAAACATACAGACCTGAAACAGGTATGTCGAGTTGACAGCTATCTGGATCCTTGTACAAATGTTCTCTGTAGGTTGACCCTTGATAATTGCAGACAGCGGGTAACAAGTGTTCCTGTTGCTGAGCTGTGAGAACACAACTTCCTGAGAGCTCACACACCTCCCTGTGGATTCCACACTGGGTCAGACGTGGGAAGTGGCTGGTGTCAATCAGAGATCAGGTCAGGGGAAAAAAAACAGACCATTTCCCAGTCACTGGATATCAGATCTAGAAAGATACTGACATCTAGACCTAGATATGAGTGGAGGAGTACAGACACTCTTCACTCTTATTGCAGATAGTGCTCATTCATAAATAATATTAGAACTTACCATATATTGCTTCTATGTTATTAAAGGGGAATACCGCCAGTTTATACTACACTGTTTTTAAAAAAAACACAGTCACTTCCAACGCTAATAGTTCTTACAAGGTGAGGAGTAACAGATGTCCGATAAAATGGTGGTGTGAAAGGTATATATAGTATCCCAGAACTAGGTGGATGCTGCCTTCCTCAGATGGGGTAATCTGAAAGGAACTGAAAAAAAAACAGGAATGGAAGGCGCACACACCTAGTGCATTACCAAAGATAATTTAATAATAAAAGATTTTTATATAAAAGTGGGTACTCACAAAATGTAACTGACAAAAGGCCATAAAAACAGTGCATGGACATGCACAGTGCACGGGGTACATTACATATCCCTGTATGTTGCGGTCATTCAGGTGAAATACAGCTAACGTGTTTTGGGGGCGCACCCCCTTCCTCAGAGCTGGGCTAGTCTTGTACACCATGGGTAAGCACTTTTATAGGGAATGGTGGAATTGAAAATTGTGTGTTAAAAAAGCCACATCCTTAAAGGGACGGGAAAGAGAAAAATATATAAATAAAAACAAAAAATAAAACAAAAAACAATGTTTTTTTTTGTTTGTTTTATTTATTTTTTGTTTTTATTTATATTTTTTTGTTTTTCTTTCCGGCCCCTTTTGAGGGCGTGGCTCTTTTTTACACACAATTTCAAATTCCACCATTCCCTATAAAAGCGTTTGCCTATGCTGTACGAGACTAGCCTAGCTCTGAGGAAGGGGGTGTGCCCCCGAAATGCGTTAGCTGTACCCCGTGTTCTGTGCATGTCCATGCACTGTGTTTATGGCCTTTTGTCAGTTGCATTTTGTGAGTACCCACTTTTATATAAAAATCTTTTATTATTAAATTATCTTTGGTAATACACTAGGTGTGCGCGCCTTCCATTTCTGTTTTTCTTGTAGTACACTGTTTTTAAACTATATATAATCTCCCAAACACTACATTTTCGTAATAAGTATGGCATAGCTCCCAACTGTCCCTGATTTCGAGGGACTGTCCCTGATTTGGAGCAATGTCCCTCTGTCCTCCTCATTTGTCCCTCATTTTGGTCTGATATAGTTGTATCTAAAATGCACTTTTTATCTATTAAAAAGTGTTTTCCAGCACTAAACCTTTCATCTGATTTTTAAATTGCAACATCTGTAAATTCCAAAAGCCAATATAAAGGAATAGTAGTGGTAAAAAAAAGTACTTGTGGGTTTAACCAATCTTGTTTTTTTTTTTTGTACAATTCTCCTTTAAGGGGGCGTGGCAAGGGGTGTGTCCCATGCCTGCATACTTTTGCTGATAGGTGTCCCTCATTCCCATCTCAAAAAGTTGGGAAGTATGAAATGGTAATAAGCAAATTATGCTATATTGAATAAAGTACATAACAGAGACCCTTTTTATTATTATCTGAAGCTTTGAATCAATCCACTACTATTCATCAGCAACACAGGTTCCAATGATAAAATGTAATCTAATCCTGACTCGATCACAAAAAATTCTTCTGTGAACAGTAATGTCACATACTAGAACAACACGGGGTACATATTTGCTGTAACGAAGGTGTATTGTATACAGTGATGCTAAGAAGCTATGCTATACAGCAGGGATATGCAATTAGTGGACCTCCAGCTGTTGCAAAACTACAAGTCCCATCATGCCTCTGGGTGTTATGCTTGTGGCTTCTCAGAGTCTTGCTATGCATCATGGGACTTGTAGTTCTGTAACAGCTGGAGGTCTGCTAATTGCATATCCCTGCTATACAGCATTATAAACAGTAATTCACCATAAAATATGATTGTTTTATACCCCTAATAGACCAGTTTAAATAAAGCCTCTATGGGGCCATAAAGCATTTCCCTTTTTCCAGGCTGTTTCTAAGCAGGTGTGAGCTTGGATGTCACTCACTGAGAGTATAACTGAGCAGTGTTTAGTATCACTGGGGATAATCTGGCCAATCACCCTCTGAGATTATCAATGACTGATCGGCTGATGAGTGATAAAAGAGTAAAGCGGATTATATCTACTCTGGAGAGCTGGAGAGGAAGTGACGATACTTTGGGACTTAGAAAGACTCATTGCTGTTAAGCACATGGTCATGCATGTGGAAATTTGACTGAGCGATCAAAGGTTTGATTTTTTTTGTCATATATTTACAAATTAACCAATGACAAAAAACTGTGGCCTTGATGGGTTGCATGGAGGTGCAATGGAAATGACCCAAATCGCACAAGAATCGAATTTCCTCTTATCATTTCTTTCAAAAAAATGTAATACATTGACAGAAGTTGTAAAGACAGAAAAGTTCATGTGAATCGACAGTGCTTCTCAAACTATAGTGGGGTTTTGTTTAGGAATAGTATATATTATGTATTTTGGAAATAAACATAATAAAGATTAGGCCCCTTAGGGCTCTTTCACATGGATGGACTCCGCCAGCGGATCTGCCTGCTCACCGCCTGTCCGTTTACATCTGACTGTCATCCGATCCACCAGACGCATGGGGAATTGATCCCCCATCCATCTGTTTTTGGTGGATAGGATGGGATGTCGGCGGGTATAAATGGACAGATGGAAATGCGGGCAATGGATAGTCCAATCGGGTCTGCCTAAAAAACTGACAGGCGGACCAGATCGTTCTGCCTGTGTGAAAGAAGCTTTACACACGGGCTCCGTTGGAGTCTGCCTGCTCAGCGGGGAATCTGTCCGCTGATCCCTGCTGAGCAGGTGGATGGCTGGTCTGTGTCTGCTCCACTTATGCAAAGCAGACACAGACACAGCCCATTCTCCTCTATGGGCGGTCGGATGTATAACATACCCGACCGCCATCCAATCTGCCAGACGGATGCCCATCTGTCTGTTTGTAATGGATAGGATCGAATTGGATGTTGGCGGGTGTCAATGGACACATGTCAGTTGACACATGCCGCTCCACAGAAGAGACTGGAGGGCTCGATCAGGTCTGCCCAAAAAACTGAGCCTTAAGAATTTTAGGTGGACCCTAAAGCAAAATGTAAGCCCCCTTGTAAAAACACAATAAAAAAAAAACCACAGTAGAAGTAGAAGAACATGTAAAAAATATACTTAAAATATATATGTTGTATGCTCTACAGCTGCCTGCGGTGCCTCCCTTCTCATTGGCCTGCCTCTCCATAGGCTATCCCCTCTTCAGTCTATCATGAATGCTGCTGCCAGACTTATCCACCTTACCAACCGCTCAGTGTCTGCCAACCCTCTCCTCCAATCCCTACACTGGCTCCCGATCACCCAGCGAATTCAATTCAAAATATTAACCACAACATACAAAGCCATTCACAACTCTGCCCCGAGCTACATCACTAATCTTGTCTCCATATATCACCCAAATCGTCCTCTCCACTCTTCTCAAGACCTCCTACTCTCAAGCTCTCTCGTCTCCTCCTCCAATGATGGCATGGCCTTCCAGCGAGATCCTGGGAATGCTAAGGATTCCAGATCTTTACGAAGACTTTTCTTGTCGGACTTTTCTTGTCGGAAGGCCCTTCAGAATCCGGATGTAAGGTAAGTATGTTTTTTAACATTTTTCTAAACCTATTTTGTTTGTTCATTTTTTTTTTTTATGGCAGCAATTTTCAATGGGGAGCAGGGAGTCTAAATACTAATAGGCTTTACATTTCGGTACAAGGTCCACTTTAAAGTATCATTAAAGGCAAAACTTTTTTTCATTTTAGATATAGTAAGGCAGGGTTATATATATATATTTTTTGTTTTTTTTGCCATCTGTGTCCCATTGGGAAAATTTTTCTTCACTTCTTGTCCCATAACCAGAACAGGAAGTGAGAGGAAGTGAGCGAATCCTGGGGTGTCACCCAAACTAATGTCCCCATTGGAAAGTCTCCCTTCTATTCCTGTTCTGATGTTAACCCAAAATTTGGGGCTTTCTTTTACTTTTGATGATAACAGTAAGGGGACAGACAGCAATAAAACCTGACAAAAGTTTTATTCTCTCTCCAATCTATCCAAAACTGAAAAACAAAATTTGCCTTTAGTGACAATTTAAGCAAAGAAGTTATCACCCACACATAAAAAGAAAAGCTATACCTAAAAAAGTTTTTTATGATATGTGCAAAATGTGCCTTCAAATTGCAATATATCTGTGTTTTGGGTTTTTAAAAACTATCTCTGTCATTGTGAACTCCGAGAAAGAAACTGGTGACCAAATCTCACAGTGTGAGTCACTTCAGCCCAACTTGAATGTACAGTACAGTGGAACCTCGGATTGCGAGTAACGCAGTTAACGAGCATTTCGCAATACGAGCACTGTATTTTTAAAAATTAAATTAATTTTTAAAAATTTTAAAAAATATTAATTAAATTAAACGAGCAGGATTTAGGCCAAAGCGGTGTGCAGTACCGCTTTTGGCCAGAGGTGGGGGGTGCCTGAGCCGAGCAGAGCCGAACGTCATATTCGGAAATGCACGGAAAGGCCCGAGTACAGCACAGCTGACCTCAGCAAATCTCGGGTAGGAAGTCTTTCTGAGGTTTGCCGAGGTCAGCCGAAGTGTCCTCGGGCCTTTTCGGCCGTTTCTGAGGCTCTCCGGCGCCCCCCCGCCTCTGGCCGCATGCGGTATTGCATCCCATTGAAGTCAATGCGGAACAAATTATTTTCCTGGAACGGGATTATGCTCGTAATCCGAGGTTCCACTGTATATTTATTCTACATCACTTCTTATTGAAATAAAATATCAGTTCAAAATGTTGCACATTAAAAAGGCACACAGGCCCAGTATACATGGAAAATAAAGTCATTACTGGCTGATGGTATGTAGTGATGACGTTGCTTGCTGGAATTTACGGGTACAGTACAGGACTAGCAGGAATCAGGTTATTCAGCACCACTGTCACAACTGTCTATTGGTGGAGGACAGCACAGGGAAGACGTCAGCAATGTGATAAAGACACAAAGTCACAGTGTACTTAGCAGGCAGATGACACATAATGTTGCAAAACCGCAATAGGAAATAGCAATGTCACCTTCCTGGCCATGTGGTTTGGCCGGGGGTGTGAACCACAAGAGTGGCTGAACAGAATTAAAAATATTTTACCAAAGTAATTCATATACTAATACTGTATGTATGCAAACTGTGTTTTAGCTAGCTGGCTAGAATTTTACCATAAAAGGTTAAAGAGGAACTGTAGTCTGCTCACATAATTTGTAATTAAAACATCTTTGCCATTCTGAAGCTTCCCGCCAATCACTTTGCATATTATTTTATATATACTGTGATTCTGTACTTGCCAAATATGCTGCAGAAATCTCCCTCCACTGAGTCTGTCTGCATCAGTGTTGCCAACCTACCAGATTGAAATTTACTGACACGACACCCAAAATTTACTGGCACCGCCACGTTTTTACTGGCAGTTCCAAAAGTTACAAAATTACAGTTTTAAGTGCAAATTCCAGTAGTTAGGCTACAAATAAGTACAATATGTAATTAGCAATGTGATTTAGGGTAGATATTAAGGCAAAAAGTGTATTTCTTATTTTATTTTTATTTTTAATATAGTAAGTAGCTCAGGGACAGGACTCAGGAGGGCAATACATTAGAATGGGTGATGCACACATGAAATTGACTCTCACGCAAATAATGACCACAGTGTGCAGCAGCACAGATCACAGACACGACATGCCCCCTCCTGAGTCACAGTGACATTCTCTCTCCATGCCAGGTGGTCCCTTCAGTCCACTCCAGTCCAAACAGCACTGACAGTCCCGCTCCTGACTGGCTCCGCTCGGCTCCCTTGCACCATGAAATCACACGACACGCTCAGACACCGCCTCCACCTGACCCACCCCCCCGCCGATAGTCTCGGTCGGCTCCAGGCCCGAGCTGCGCATGCGCAATTCCGAGCCAAGCCTCACCACCATATTTTTTACTGGCAACCTTTTTCTCTTACTGGCATTTACTGGCAGGAGAAAAGTGCCTATTTTTTACTGGCTGCCAGTAAAAATACTGACGATTGGCAACACTGGTCTGCATCCATTTTAACTGTGGGCAGCTGAAGCTGCTGCCTGTTCACTTCCTGGATTTACACAGACACACACCTCCAGCTCTGCAGCTCTCATTGGCCCTCTTATGACTCTTCCCCCCTCCCTTCCTGGCAAACTTTCACATGAATAAGAGAAAGAGCTGTGCATGATGTCATAAGCCTAGACTTTTTACCAGACCAGAAACAGGAAGTGGGCTGTAGAAGGTATTTACTGGAAAAAAAAAAAAAGTTTTACTATCCAAAGTTAAAACAACAAGGGCAGAAGATTTAATAGATGGAAAGTTGAAAAATGACTGATGTTTCACTACTGAATTATTTTAGCACAGGCTGATTAAAACTATTTTCTTGGGAAGTGGTCATCAAGTATCAAATTAAAGCTGAACTCCAGGCAGATATAAAAGACAGAAATAATTGCAGCTCTGTATTCATGAGTACACTATTAAATATATTCTTTTAAATGCAAGCAGCGTAAGTAACATAATTCCACTTGGTATAAGACCTGGTTCACACCTATGCAGTTTGCTTTTGATCATTTTCTGCAGTGCGTTTTGCATTTTTTTTTTGCACGCATGTTTTTTATGCGTCTTTCATGTTTTTTTTTAATGCTTTTTTTTTGGCCAATTTGTTGTTGGGCAGATTAAAAAAATGCAAATCGTGGCAAAAACGTACTACATGCTTTTCTGCGGCATTTCCATTGAAGTCTATTAAACCAAAAATGCATCATTTTGTGTTTAAAAACGTCCCTGACCCTTTCCAAAAACACAGTGGCTAAAAAAAGCATAGATATGAACGTGTCCCATAGGAAACAAGGTTAAATGGACTGTAGTGTGTTTCTGCAAAAAGCAATAAAAAAAGGCATAGGTGTGCACCAGGCCTAAGGCTGGCCAGACATGGAGCGAATTTCTTTCCTGCAATCATGGGTTGCAGGAAAGAAATTTGCTAGATTCCCCCATCAACACAGAGAGTGTTGATGTGGGAAAATAAAACCAAAGAAATTCCCAGCTCAACCTACCGACCAGCTTGCAACCAACCAAATTTTCGGGTTTAGTTTGCACACATTTGCAAATACTTGAGTAAGCTACAGAGCCCTTGATGGACCCCCAGTATTTTCTGTAGTCCTTACTCTAAATTTTGAGAGCCTCCACAGTGGAAACACATGCCTTATAATGGATAGGCAGAGGGCCCTGGACACCCAGCATACAGCACCATGGCAGCAAAGGTGTCCAGTGCGTCCCCTCACCAGTATTCCAGTAGTACAAATAAATCCACTGCCCCACCTATAATTGGTCTTTGCAGCAAGGAGCACATGGAAGGGCAACACATCCAAAACAAAACCAAAGAAAATTCCCATCTCAACTTACCGACCAGCCTGCAACCAACTTTATTATCCAGTACAGTATGCGTTACAAACAGGGGTTTGGTTTGCCCCGTCAAGGCACCCCATTATTTTCTGTAGTCCTAACTCTAAATTGTTGATGGCGGGAATCCCTCCTGCCGGCCATTGTCTTCTCCTGGCGCAGGAGTGGGGGAGGGAGGGGGAAGCCGTCCCCGCCGGAAGAAGACAGTGATTATTACTAGTGGCTTTAGCAGCCACTAGCGATAATCGCAGGTAAAACTTGGCATGCTGGGTGTACCCAAGCTGATCGATCAATCAACATGGTACATTCAGCCTGCCCATACATGGTTCAAATTTTGGCCAGTTCCTGCTGAGATTAAAACTATGTATGGCCTGCCTAGTCCTTTGCAGTCCTCTGTACAGCAGAGCTGCAAATGGGCAAGGGAGAAGCAGCAAAAGGAGCCAATCAGTTATGCTGTAGTGCAAGAAACATGAAAAAAGGAAGAGACAGCAGAGTGACAGAGAGGCAAGCTTATCCATCTACTGCTTCTCCTTTCACTGTCCAGTCACAGGGAAGGACAAGACCTGTGTTTCTGCTGATTTTTGTCTTCAGATTTACCAAAACCATGTAGCGCAAGGGCCTGCCTGATTGCATACAAATTGAAACTCCTAAGGTTTGACCTCATATTATATGGTTTTGGTAAATCTGAAGGAAAAAATCAGCAGAAAATCTGATAGTGTGTATGGGGCTTTAATCTCAATACTGCATGGACAGAAGTACAAATTCGTTGATACATAAAACAGCAACCTTATAGGTAATCTAGCTGTATATTTAGTTTTGCCTGGAGTTCAGCTTTACTATGTTAAGGAATGTTGAGAAAGAGCGGAATGAATGAAAATCAACCCTGCTAAGCTAGCAGATGTCTCTGTGTCTGTAGGTGGAGCCCTTACATCCCATGGCAATTTATGGTATCCCTCGCCCACCAGCAGTGCACACCCTATGGTATATCCACTATACTTCTTACTACAGAGCTATGTGAGGATCGAGCAGCTGCATTCCATCTTCCTCCTCCGCTCTCCTCCTGGCTAGTCAGTATCGGACAGCTTGCTAGGACATATTGGATACTAACCCTAAATAACATAAATTCTATATGTGTATAGATAGACACTGGGAGGTGACATAATATTGATTACACAGAATCCCCTTTCAGCAGACGCAGTACTGATAACCAATGAAAACTGTATAACAGAATTATTCAGGCAACCATCGTTACTTTTTATTAGTTCTCAAGTCTGCCTTGGCATCTTTCCTCCCTTGGCTGGCTGAGAGGGTCAAAAGTATCCTCCAAAGAGACAAAAGTTTTTATTTTTTGGAAAAAGCTGGTGACTCTTCTCCAAACACAGCACAATTCCAAGGTTATTTGAAGAAGTCAATAGTGACATTGCAAGGACTCTCTGGAGCAGCCTTTTCAACCAGGGTGCCCAGGCACCCTGGGGCACCTTGAGGTTTCTTCAGGGGTGCCTTGGCAAAATGCCTAAAAATTGCCGAAAATTGTATACAAGCCGGCGTGTGGACGAAGGCTGTATCTTTTAGTTACACTAAGCCACAGGTTTACATTATGCACCATTACATCTTTCTAGCTGTCGGCATCCTAATGACCAATGGCATCATCAGTTGATAAGGAAGATGTCAGTCGTTTGCTTAGCATCCTTGTTTGACCTTCCCCTGCCCCTCTCCATCAGCACTGGGGCCACATTAACGGAATGATGTAGAGTGAGGGGGAAGAGAAACATTGGTACACTAGTCAGTACCGGTTTGCACAAGTATATTTGCTTTGGAAGAATAAATCACCTATCACGTTGGGTGTCCTACTTGGACTTGTGGATGTTGCTGCATTATATAAAACTATTAGAATAGTTTTTATATTTTAGAATGGGATGCCTCAGGACTGTCCATAATTTTTAAAGGGTGCCTTGACTGAAAAAAGGTTGAGAAACACTGATCTGGAGGATGTCAGAGGCCACACCCAGCAGCATTGAAGCACTTTTGTAGCAGCTGAAAAAAACTGGAGGAACAGACTCTAAATCCTACCTGCCATGAGACAGTAAGTGCCGGTTCACACAGGGGCGACTTATCAGGCGACATAGCCGCCTGACAAGTCGCCTCCCGTTCTGTACAATGGAACCATTCTAATAGGAGCGACGCAAGTCGCTCCGACTTAGAAAAAGGTTCCTGTACTACTTTGGGGGCGACTTGAGGCGACTTGCATAGACTTCTATACAGAAGTCGTTTTGCAAGTCGCCGTGGAAGTCGTGTGCAGGTCGCCTCGGTGAGGCGACCTGCAAGTCGTGCCGCCCCTGTGTGAACCGGGGTTTACATATAAACTATGGTTACAGCAGTTACAGGGCTTCTTCTTCACTCGGGGTCGAGGCCATTTCCTCCTTTGCAAAACTGTGTAGCGAAGTTACACTGCTGACCCTTCTCCATGCATCCCCCCCAACCACTACCCTTCTTCATGCAAACGTCTGTTGATGTACCACATGTACTGTTAAATATACACAATCAGCAATTACATGCTTTCTGTGCAGATGTGGGTTTAAAGGGGATTTCCAATGAGAATGGAAACTCCCCAATCTACTAAGCCTTGTGTGTGTATACGTTTTTTCACTTCCTATATTCCTTATCATGAACCAACAAAACCTCTGTCCTGATGTTGCTTACATTGCTTGGAGGACCAGTGCCTTCTCTGTGAAATGCTGTGGATCGAATAAAAAAACTATTGTAAAGCTCCAGTCCAATTAAACATGTTTTATACTTTAGCTTTTAATGACATAGCTGTTCACATCTCTAAACAGAACCCACTAAGAATTTTGTCAGTGTCTGAAACTAGGAGGGATCCAAATTAGCTGATATTTTAGACCAGGAATCCAGGCAATAAAGGAAGTTCCAGTTTGTTCTTGGGAGTTATTTTTCATTCCTGATTCAGATGTGCTGAGAAGGAGAGACCGAACATGTCCTATATTTTTCCAAATGTGTAGGACTACTAGAGCCATAGGGATCCAATGAATTACACATTTTTCATACAGTATTGTTTACTTTTCTGATTGACATTGACAGTTTAAAGCCCATCTCCGGAAAAAAAATCTATTCCCCTTCTCATTCCCCTCTAACTGGTGGTTGGCTGTAAAAAAGAAATGTCCTTACCAAACGCTGCAATAACCTGATCCTACAGTCATGAGTCTTCTTTCCTTACATCAAGCTAGGTGTTATTCCTTGGGTGTCCACATCACTCTCTTGGAAAGAGGTCACTACCAATTGGCTGTCCAATGGTGGATCCTCTCAGGGTTCCAAAAGAAGAGTGACATCATTCCAAAAGGATGGTAGGGGACCAGGCAGCTAGGTATCATCTGCAGTGTTGGATTAGTGATTCTCTGCACCCAGAACCTGTGCCAGTGAGGGACCTGGACAGGGGCGCTACCCCCTTTGGAGAATTGTCCCTGGAACAGGTGTCCTCATTGGAAGATTCACATTGCTTGTTCTGGAGACAAATCTAACATTTTGGATATCCCTTCACTTTCTTTCTCAGTGATGGTCAGCAGGACAAAAAAATAAAACGTTTTTGCCTAGAGATACACATTAATGGATGCACTGTAGGACCAAATTTTGCCAACAGTTACCCTGTTTCCCCGAAAATAAGACCTAGCGTGATCGCAGTGATGGCTGCAATATAAGCCCTACCCCTCAAATAAGCCCTACCCTGTTTCCCCGAAAATAAGCCCTACCCTGAAAATAAGACCTGCAAGGACTTTAACTAGGGCTTATTTGGGGGGTAGGTCTTATATTGCAGCCATCACCGACAATCATGCTAGGTCTTATTTTCGGGGAAACAGGGTAGCTTGTCTGGGCAGAATTTTTTCTCTCCCTAAGTACAGAAAGGGGACTCTTATTAAATGGAGGGTAACAGGAAAACTGGAAATTCCCTTTAATCTAAAGATGTTTTTGATGATCAGTCCACTTTTCGACACCAGTATTTATGTCATTGTCCTTGGTGATATCTTGGTAATAATAAGGTCTGCTGAGAAGCAGTTACATTGTCCTCACAGATTGTTATTCAGGGTAATTAAGTCACCCCTGAGTCACCTCTTTCCAGAGTAATAAACGGTATCCTTGATAATATCTGTCTTCTTAAAGCTTCCATTACACATAATTATTTTGTAGCTTTTTTTTGCTCCTGCAGTGTTCCTCTATGTAGAAATGTATAGCGACTAGTACTGCTTTAGTACTTTTTCCTTTTACTTTACTCTTCGGACGAAACCTGTCTGTAATAATAAACTCGCTACAGGCCGGGTGCTCTCTCATCGAGAATGACGGGTAGTGAGGTCTGCTTGTCCTTGCCTTGACTCTATCCCAGCGGGACCCACTGCATCTTTCATTGCTGTATCAGGTGATATTTGACAGCCATGCAAGGACAGTGAAAGTATCATCTTCTTAGCCTAAAAACTATACAGAAAAATCTGTTATCTGTTGCAAGTTTTCTGTGTGATCTCTAAAGAACTTATCTAAAGCTGACACATGGCCATTATTGCTATCAGTTAGATTTCCCCTTTTGGGGAAATCTACACAGCCAGGGCTTGGCTGTGAGCTTAAAGTTTTGCTATTTAGATTATGGTGTCACTGACCCCTTAATGGATTCTTCATAGGATTATAGTGTGTTCTCCAGACAGTAAACCAGGAATTTCAGGTGAAAATGAGTCCCATTACATCTGTTTTGCGGATTGGTCATGGAGAGCAATAAAGACCAAGTGAGGATAAACTCTGCCTCAGTTCTGCTTTAACCACTTTAGTCCCAAAAGATTTGGCTGCTAAATGACTGGGCCATTTTTTGCGATGCTGCACCCAAACAAAATTGATGTCCTTTTTTTCCCACAAATAGAGCTTTCTTTTGGTGGTATTTGATCGCCTCTGCAGTTTTTATTTTTTGCACTATAAACAAAAAAAGAGCAACAATTTTGAAAAAAAAAACCACAAAATTTTGTACTTTTTGCTATAATAAATATCCCCATTTAAAAAAATAATAAATTCTCAGTTTAGCCCGATATGTATTCTCCTATTTAGGCCGTTATGTTTTCTTCTACATATTTTTGGTAAAAAAAAAATCGCAATAAGCGTATATTGATTGGTTTGCGCAAAAGTTATAGCGTCTACAAAATAGGGGATAGATTTATAGCATTTTTATTATTATTTTTTTTTTACTAGTAATGGCGGCGATCTGCTATTTTTATCGGAACTGTGACATTATGGCGGACACATCGGACACTTTTGACACATTTTTGAGACCATTGTCATTTATACAGCGATCAGTGCTATAAAAATGCACTGATTACTGTAAAAATGTCACTGGCAGGGAAGGGGTTAACACTAGGGGACGATCAAGGGGTTAACGGTTTTCCCTGTGTGTGTTTCTAACTGTATGGGGAGGGGACTGACCTAGAGGAAATGACAGATGTGGTCCCTAGCTATTAGGAACTCACGATCTGTCACTCATCACAGAACAGAACAGGGATTTGTGTGTTTACACACACGTCCCTGTTCTGCCTCTCGTGCACACGATTGCTTGTGGTCGGCAGTCATCGCGACCGTCGGCCACGAGCATCGGCACCCCGCAGTGCAGCGGGCGCATAAGCGCCTGCTATCCTGATCCCGCGAGCCGACGTATAGCTACGATGGCTCGCGGGGTCGTGCCGACCTGCCGCAGTAAAATGACGGCGGCTGGTCGGAAAGCGGTTAAAGTGGTTCTAAGGCCTGGACATTTTTTACCTTAATTAGTTCCCTTTATTAAGGTTATACATGTCCCCCTCTTTCTCTCTCTCTTCCTCCCCCTCTCGCTCACCCTCTCTCTCCCCCTCTCTTTCTCTCTCTGCTGCCAGGAGTCATTTTAGGGGGGGGGTTGAGGTTATGTACTAGACTACTAGGGGGTGCTTTGTTTCGGGTTAGAAATGACTTTTGCTAAAAGGAGGGGGGAGATTTGACATTTAACCCCGCCGCAGCACAATTTATCTTCCCTCCCAAAGCACCCCCTAGCACATATCCTTTAACCCCCACCCCCCAAAATCAAAGATCCCATCTCAGCTCCATTCATCCCCCCTGATCCTATCCCTGCTCTATCCACTCCCCGATCCCATCCCAGCTCCATCCATCACGGCTCCATCAACCCCCCTGATCCCATCCCGGCTCCATCCACCCCCCCATCCATCCCAGCTCCATCCACCCCTCCCATCCCATCCCTACTCCATCACTCCATCCCGGCTCCGGGGGGGTTGTGACACCATGTTTTACCGCACCGGGTGACACCAACCCTAGTGACGCCACTGGCCTGGATCACCAGTGGGGGACCCATAAAGAGGTGGTTCGGGGCTGCTCTGTGCAAAACCACCACATAGAGCAGATACGTATAACGTTTCTTATTTTCATTAAAAAAAAAATTACCTTTACAAAGACTTTAGGCTTATACATCAATTGATTAATAAAGTGAAGCTTAATATGATTTCTTGCAATAATAGGCCAGTGTATAGCTGTCCTTACCTGTGTGTCCCTTGTTTTTGGGCAGAATTATGAATTATTAATATAGATATATAGAGGCTGTATGGGATGTGTGAGAGTTGTTTGCCCAGTGTAACTATAAGACAGTGTCTTTTACAGGTAAAATTGCAGATAAATGCACAGAAAAATCAATCATTTTAAAGTGGTTCTAAAAGCACCGCTCCTGCTATCTAACTTCTTCTGCATCCCTGTGCTCTCCACCTTTCCCAGTGCTCTCTGCCCCCAGCACTCTCCAGCTCCTCCCTGTTTTCACAGACTGGGACATGGGGCACAGGAGGGGCTGCAGACAGGGACAGGGCTAGGCATCTCTCTCACCTCCCTTTCCCTCACCCCCCTCTTTCTCACCCCTTCCTCTCTCTCCCCCCTCACTCCCTCTCTCCCCTTCTCTCTCTCCCCCTTTTACGCCCCCTCTCTCTCCCCCTCTCGCTCACTCTCTCTCTTGCTCCTCCTCTCGCTCCCCCTCCCCCTTTCCCTCCCCCTCTCTCTCTCACACTCTCTTTCCCTCCCCCCCTCTCTCTCTCTCCCCCCTCTTTCTCTCTCTCTTCCTCCCCCTCTCGCTCACCCTCTCGCTCCCCCCCTTTCTCCCCTCTTTCTCCCCCTCTCACTCACAATCTCTTACTCCCCCTCTCGCTCCCCCTCCCCCCCTCTCTCCCCCTCTTTTTCCCTCCCCCCTCCCCTCTCTCCCCCCTATTTCTCTCCCCCTATTTCTCTCTCTTCCTCCCCCTCCCCCTCTCTCTCCCCCTATTTCTCTCTCTTCCTCCCCCTCTCTCTCCCCCTATTTCTCTCCCTTCCGCCCCCCTCTCTCTCTCTCCCCCCCTCTCTCTCTCTCCCTCCCTCCCCCCCTGTCTCTCTCCCCCTCTCCCCTTTTCTCTCTCTCCCCCTCTCCCCTTTTCTCTCTCTCCCCCTCTCTCTTTCCCTCCCCCCTCTCTATTTCCCTCCCCCCTCTCTCTCTCTCCCCCTATTTTTCTCTCTCACCCCCCCTCTCCTCCCCCCCCTCTCTCTCTCCTCTCTCTCTCCCCCTCTCTCTCTCCCCCTCTCTCTTTCTCTCTCTCTCTCCCCCCTTCATGTGTAAGTTTTGCCTAAGGCCTCACAAAGCCTAAAGCCGCCTCTGCTAAGTATAATGGGAATTGTAGTTGCTGAACAACTGGAGGGCCGTAGTTGGGAGACTCCTTTGAGAATGCAGATAGTTTGGTCACGCAGCTGCATTTTCTAGTGTAAGACAAATACAGTATATGAAAAGTATACAGCATATAAAATCAAAATGTTTTGCTTTATTTTGTAGGAATATGGAGGCATTAGAACTCCTGTCGGGTTTACTGCCTGTGTCCCCACCAGAGAGAGTTGTCCTGGTAATCATTGGCAAGATTTTACAGTTGTCACCAGACCAGGAGACAAGGATAAATCTTCCATTGGGGACACCTGTTCCTGTGACAACTGTCTAAGAGGGGATTCCCCCTCACTTTGGAGAGATTTCCTCCCACTGCCTGTTGTGTCTAGGGATAAGAAAATCAAGGGAAATTCCCCCAGTGGGACGCAAACCGCAAAAGAAAAAAAAAAAAAAAAAGAAGAAAAGCTGACCGAGGTTCGAACTTGTCCCTATTTAAAACTGAAGTTTAGGTACATTACCCTGCCTGAGGCTTCCTCTTCTCAGCAGTTAGTCCAGTTCATTACAGATTTTGCCATAGACAATGACAACCAAATCTGACAGCTAAGGGCAGCCTTGAAGACTAAAATCATCCCATAGATGTGAGATCTACACAGACATAAAGACAGCCATCAATCATATCTTCTGTTAGAAGTGAGTGACACCTAAGGAGATAACTATTGGTCAGGAACGTTGGGGAAATTCATGAGTGATCAAGCTGCTCCAAAGCTTTCTCTGGATATAATCTACATCTCTATGGTCACTGTTATACACAAGAGCATACGGCGTCCTAAAAATGGAGCGTGGTTTATAGCTTCCTGCAGACCTCTCTCTGATAACCAAGCAATGTGTGCAAGGCTGCCAGGTACAGAGGATATTCCTGCCTGTTAATCTGCAATCCCAAAAACACTTTAAAATGTTAGGAAATAATAAATCATATGTATAACAAATCTACATATTTGTCTTTATTACAGCGCTTCCTAAATGTGTATAAATGTTTTCTAAACACTTCAGGCGGCACTTGGAATAAGCAAACACACACCAGGGGGTACTTGAAATGCAGTGACTGTTGTAAAGGCATACATAATTTAAAGCTGAACACCATGCAAATAAAAAAATGATATTTATTCCAGCTATGTGTTCATTAACAGATCATTAAATGTACTTTTAAATACACTTTGCATGAGCACCTGAATGTATCTTTGTATTACCTCCCTGGCACCCCCTGCACAGCAGGGATCCAGATTACTGTGAGATCTCGCTACAATAAAGGTAGCTATCTATCATGACAATTAAGCCGGCCATAAGCAGATCAAATCCAGTCCGCTAGCAATAATCACTGCTCCCCCTGCTGGGAGAACACAATAGCTATGTGGGTGGGATTCCCCCTACTGATTGCGTTGATGGGGGAATGTTCACTGTTCCCAATCCATCTCCTGATAAGACAGAGCTTTTGGTGTCACTCTGCACGTGCTCAGTTTGATGTGTGTTGCTGGGAAGTTTTTTTTTTTTTTCTTGGGAGGGTGCATGTGATTGGTACAGGGCCAATCAGCACTGTCCTGACAGAGGGTCAGGGGTCCTGCATCCTCATAGGACAATCAGAGGAGAATGAAAACGCCTCCTACAAGCGTTAACCAGTGTTCAGCTGGACACTGACAGACGTCACAAGACTGCTATATACTGCTGACATAGGTGTGCGCAGCCTATTGCATTAGGGTGTGCACCCCAAAGCTCAAACATACATGAACGCCACCTGCTGTCACAGGGAGGAGGCTCTGATGGTGGGAGACAGTTGATTGGGAGCATATTGCCTTACATCCTAAGTATAGGTGTAATGTGTTCCTAGTTGAACCTAGCCTTTAATATAATAGGGGCATTTACACTGGCCACCGGCACCCCAACCACCCACCTGGTGCCACCCCTGGATAATGCTAATTCACATGGGGTGATTAGGGTGTGCCCAGGCACACCCTGTGCACACAACTATGACTGCTGATGAGAAAAGGTATTTAGCAGTTTATATTTACTAAAATAATTGCATTTCCATGTTCTGTGTACTGTGGGAGACCAGATATAGTAAATGCAGGGTCCTGGGTTTAGTAACACTTCAAGAGTAAAGCTGACCATACATTATGTAATTTTCTTATTCAATTTGCTTTAGATTTACTTTAAACTATGTAGTGCAAGGGTCTGCCTGATTGCATACAAGTCGAAAGTGTTTAGGTTTGACCTCATATTATATGGTTTTGGTAAATATAAGGAAAAATTTACAAGGAAATTGAATAATGTATGGCCAACCTAAACATTACAGTCAAGGGGTAGAAGTGCAAGTGTTAAGCTGGCCATAGATGGATCAAACTTTTGATCCACGTTTGGCTGTGCCTGTTAGACAGAAGTTGATTGTAAGGCTCCATAGACATTTTTTCTTGATTAGCTGGCTGCAACTGCTGACTAGTGTACTCTGACAGTGGAGAGTCCTGCTGTCAGAATACAATGCCCCAGCAGGGAGGATTCCTTCACCAATTTCGCTTGTGTGGATGGTTTAGTGGGTTAAATAAATTGTTCGGTTTTGGTGTTCATTTTAGGTGTTAAAAATTAACTCAATGCAATTAGCTATATGCACAGACGAAAGACGTTTTGCCTGCCAAAGGATTTCTATTTATGTCTATTCAATTCTAAGATTTACACAGCTCTGCCACATAGCATAGCCTTGACTGGTAGGGCAGAAGACCTGATTTTCTCTACTAGGTAACAGTTACGGGTCTTGTCCCTTCCCAGCCTATGATTGGACAGTAAAAGAAGAAACAGCAGACTCCATGCTTCCATCACTCTGTTCTCTCCTTCAATCAGCATGCCCCTTGTTAGCACATGAGCACTGCTGCACAACTGATTGGCTCCTAGTGTTGCTGCTCCCTCTCATTGTCTGAGCTTTGCTGTATAGGGACTGCAATCGGCTAATACCAAATAATACCAAATTCTGGTACTTACACTGATGGTATGAAAAAAAAAATACCATTATGTAATATTGATTACAAAGCTTCATTAATTATTATTATTTTTTTGGATGAAGTGGGGAAGGGTTTTTAACCACTATCAGGTTTTCCTGCTTTCTGGGCTTTGTTAAAAAGATTTCCCGTCACTTCCTGTCCTGCCGTCAATGTTTTACCAGACAGGAAGTGAGGGGAACTCTCCAGCAGCCAGAAAAGTGTATTGTGTATGGTCGGCATTAGCCTGGAAAGTGGTACTTTCATTCAAACAATCTATTTAATATAATGAATGTGGCTCCATCACCTCTGTTCACAAATTTATGAATTGAATTGAGTAGCATTTAACTCAACAACTCTCCATCTTGTCTACCACCCTTCTAGGTATTCTTAATATCTATTATTGGTGGTATCCAGGGCCGGGACAAGGGGCAGCAGTGTTAATTTTGGCAGCAAATTTTGATTTAGTTTTAGTCTTTTGACTGAAATGGCATTTTAGTTTTAGTCCCATTTTAGTCTTCTGCAATTGTTTTAGTTTTAGTCGTATTTAGTAAACTAAAATGTCCTACATTTTAGTCGACTAAAATCTCCAGCAGATTTTAGTCGACTAAGCCCTGGTTCACATTGATGCGATTTGACATGTCAAATCGCATGCCAAATTGGCAGCAATTGCCGACAATGGCACCGTCCGAGTCAGTGCAACACAGCATTTGTGGCGCCGCACCGATTCCCAAAAGAAGTTTCTGTACTACTTTTGGCGATTTGGGGGTGTGATTTCCATTGACATCTGTGCAGAAACCCACACAGTTGTCTCTGAAATCGCCCCCGAAGTCAGGACTGTCATTCAGCTAAACTCGGACAATTTCATTCCCCCAGTCAGTGTGAACCAGGGCAAAAAATCTCATTTTAGTCGTCTAAAATCTAATGGGTGTAGGTAAATTGTAAAGCATTATTGAAGCATTGCTCTACAATTTCCAAACTCATTATTTACTTCTGGAGTGAAAAATCGAATATGTTATTATTTATGGTATTAAGGTTTGAACATACACTACAGATCAGTGTTAATTTTGACGTCAAATTTCAATTTAGTTTTAGTTATACTATTTTGACTAAGATGGGGTTCACACTTATGTGAATTGGATGTGGGTTTCCTTGCATCCAATTCACATGACAGGAGATTGTGACTGGCTCTCTATGGAGACGGTTCACATATCTCCGGGACGGCTGCAGAGCTGCTTGCACAGGGGTCCTGTGCATCTTTGGCTCCGTTTCAGGGCCAAATTCAGCCAAAAATTTGGGCCCGATTCATCCCTGAAACAGAGAACAGAGACGCACCGGACCCCCTGCTGTGAGCCGCAAACATCGGAGGTGTGAACCCAGCCTTAAAGTGATTGTAAAGCTTTGATTATTTTAAAAAACAAACTAACAAACATGTCATACTCACCTCCACTGTGCAGCTCGTTCTGCACAGAGTGGCCCCGAACAGCGTCTTCTGGGGTCCCCCGGCGGCTCTCGCGGCTCCTCCCCACATCAGATAACCCCCTAGGAGAAGCGCTCTCCTTGTTACAAGGGTTACCTTGCAGGCGCGCTCCCGAGTCCATCATTCGTCCTCCATAGCCGCCGAATGTATGACTCGGCCCCGCCCCCTGGCGCCCGCGTCATTATATTTGATTGACAGCAGCGGGAGCCAATGGCTGCGCTGCTATCAATCTATCTCATCAAGTGCTGAGAATCCCAGGCAGAGGAAGAGCGCGTCCCCACTGGATGAAGTTCCAGGGTTCGGGTAAGTAAAACGGGGGGGGGGGGGGGCTGGTCACTGCCAGGTGTTTTTTCACCTTAATGCACAGGATGCATTAAGGTAAAAAAACACAAGGTTTTACAACCCCTCTAAATACCATTTTATTTATAGTCATATGTGAGTCCTTGGACTAATATGCCATTTTAGTTTTAGTCGTATTTTAGTCATCTCGATTGTTTTAGTTTTAGTTGACTAAAATAGTATTCATTTAGTCGATGAAATTAACACTGGTGTGCAGGAGGGACGGCTGCCTGGGTGAAGCGGTTTACTGTATGGATGGGGGCGTCAGTGGGCTCATTCTTATACAAGGCATTTTGACAAGTGGATGACTGCTGGGGTAGCATCCCCTAAGCTCACACATAATGAAGGGGGATGGGGGGCGCAGATTGGATTCTTTGCCCTGGGCGCTGGATGATCTTGTCCCGGCACTGGTGGTATCCATCTGGTCCAACACATGGGTTACCTAGAAGAAGCAAACAAAGATTGGGGGGGGGGGGCACACCCTAAAAAATGCATAAGGTGTTTTTAAATAGCCTTGCAGGAGTTAAATGTCAATTTTGTATGTGTGCGCTTTAATCTTTTTTTTCTGTCTGTATGGTCTTATGGCTGCACCATCTTTTATGCATTTTTTAGGGTGTGCTCCCCAAGTATTTGTTTGTCTATTGTATGGATTTTGACCAAATTCCTTTGGGCTGGAGCACCCCCCCCCCCCCCCCCCCCATCATTGCCTCTTATTAGTGTCCACCTGTATTATAGGAGGAGTCCTTTTTTTTCTCCTATTGTTCAGAGAAGCAGGATCTTCCATTCTATGAATACTGTAGGACCCGCTGATATTGGGGTACTTTGACATAGTAGTGGGCTTAGCACTATATGGCCATATGGTGTAACTAAATCCCCATATTTTCTGAATATGCTTCCGGACCAGCCGCCGCGGTTATACTGCGGCAAGTTGGCTCCCCTGCGCGAAACCACGTAGCTATACGTTGGCTTGCGGGGTCTGGATAGCAGGAGCTCGCTGCACAGCGGGGGTGCCGATACTCTTGGCCGCCGGTCGTGATGACCGCCGGCCACGAGCGATCGTGAGCAGGAGAGACAGAACAGGGACGAGTGTGTGTAAACACACACTTCCCTGTTCTGTTCTGACAGGAGTGACACATCGTGTGTTCCTGTTAGCTAGGAACCACGATCCATCACTTCCTCTGGTTAGTCCCCTCCCCCTTCACTTAAAATCACCTCCCGGGCAACACAGTTAACCCCTTCACTGCCAGTGACACTTTTACAGTAATCAATGCATTTTTAATCGCACTGATCGCTGTATTAATGCCAATGGTCCCAAAAATGTGTCAAAATTGTCTGACATGGCCGCCATAATGTCGCAGTCACAATAAAAATTGCAGAATGCCGCCATTACTAGTAAAAAAAATAATAATAATAATAATAACAATGCTATAAATCTATCCCCTATTTTGTAGACGCTATAACTTTTGCGCAAACCAATCAATATACGCTAATTACGATCTTTTTTACTAAAAATATGTCAAAGAATACACATCAGCTTAAACAGAAAAAATTAGCTTTTTTTAAAAAAAATTAGGATATTTATTACAGCAAAAAGTACAAAATATTGTGTTTTCTTCAAAATTGTCGCTCTTTTTTTTGTTTATAGCGCAAAAAAATAAAAACCGCAGAGGCGATCGAATACCACCAAAGAAAGCTCTATTTGTGGGGAAAGAAAAGGACATAAATTTTGTTTAATTACAACCTCACACATCCGCGCAATTGTCAGTTAAAGCGACGCAGTGCCGAATCGCAAAAAACGTTCTGGTCAGGAAGGGGGTAAATTCTTCCGGGGCTGAACCGGTTAAATAGCCTTGCAGGAGTTAAATGTCCTTTTTGTATGTGTGCGCTGTGATCTTTTTTTTTTTTCTACCTAGAAGAAGAAGCCATCTCCTTTTTAAGATCCTTCAACGCCGATGCTCTAAATCTACGGCATACCGCCCCTGGTCGTGCTAGTAGCTTTAACTTTCTCTGGAAAAGGACCAATAGCCGCTATTACTCATAATTGTTAATTAGAGAAAACCGATACTTGTTTTAGGATCATGACCTTCGACGACCAGGCTGGACAGTACCGCAGGGGGACCAAGAGAGCGAGCGCCCTGCAAACAAAGTGATGGAATAGTATTGATGTATGTAATGGGTTAAGAGAGCGTTCCCGTATACACACACGTATGATCTAATCATAGCGGCATGTTTAATTGGTTAAAGGAGCAGTCCTGCATAGGAACAAAGTGATTGAACAGTGACATGTGTAGCAGTGAATGGCTGGTTCCTATGTGTAGCAGTGAATGGCTGGTTCCTATGTGTAGCAGTGAATGGCTGGTTCCTATGTGTAGCAGTGAATGGCTGGTTCCTATGTGTAGCGGTGACTGGCTGGTTCCTATGTGTAGCAGTGAATGGCTGGTTCCTATGTGTAGCAGTGACTGGCTGGTTCCTATGTGTAGCAGTGAATGGCTGGTTCCTATGTGTAGCAGTGAATGGCTGGTTCCTATGTGTAGCAGTGAATGGCTGGTTCCTATGTGTAGCAGTGACTGGCTGGTTCCTATGTATAGCAGTGAATGGCTGGTTCCTATGTGTAGCAGTGAATGGCTGGTTCCTATGTGTAGCGGTGAATGGCTGGTTCCTATGTGTAGCGGTGAATGGCTGGTTCCTATGTGTAGCAGTGAATGGCTGGTTCCTATGTGTAGCAGTGAATGGCTGGTTCCTATGTGTAGCAGTGAATGGCTGGTTCCTATGTGTAGCAGTGACTGGCTGGTTCCTATGTATAGCAGTGACTGGCTGGTTCCTATGTATAGCAGTGAATGGCTGGTTCCTATGTGTAGCAGTGACTGGCTGGTTCCTATGTGTAGCAGTGAATGGCTGGTTGCTATGTGTAGCAGTGACTGGCTGGTTCCTATGTGTAGCAGTGAATGGCTGGTTGCTATGTGTAGCAGTGAATGGCTGGTTCCTATGTGTAGCAGTGACTGGCTGGTTCCTATGTGTAGCAGTGACTGGCTGGTTCCTATGTGTAGCGGTGACTGGCTGGTTCCTATGTGTAGCGGTGAATGGCTGGTTCCTATGTGTAGAAGTGAATGGCTGGTTCCTATGTGTAGCAGTGAATGGCTGGTTCCTATGTGTAGCAGTGAATGGCTGGTTCCTATGTGTAGCAGTGAATGGCTGGTTCCTATGTGTAGCAGTGAATGGCTGGTTCCTATGTATAGCAGTGAATGGCTGGTTCCTATGTGTAGCAGTGAATGGCTGGTTCCTATGTGTAGCAGTGAATGGCTGGTTCCTATGTGTAGCAGTGACTGGCTGGTTCCTATGTGTAGCAGTGAATGGCTGGTTCCTATGTGTAGCAGTGAATGGCTGGTTCCTATGTGTAGCAGTGAATGGCTGGTTCCTATGTGTAGCAGTGAATGGCTGGTTCCTATGTGTAGCAGTGAATGGCTGGTTCCTATGTGTAGCGGTGAATGGCTGGTTCCTATGTGTAGCGGTGAATGGCTGGTTCCTATGTGTAGCAGTGAATGGCTGGTTCCTATGTGTAGCAGTGAATGGTTGGTTCCTATGTGTAGCAGTGACTGGCTGGTTCCTATGTGTAGCAGTGACTGGCTGGTTCCTATGTGTAGCAGTGAATGGCTGGTTCCTATGTGTAGCAGTGACTGGCTGGTTCCTATGTGTAGCAGTGAATGGCTGGTTGCTATGTGTAGCAGTGAATGGCTGGTTCCTATGTGTAGCAGTGACTGGCTGGTTCCTATGTGTAGCAGTGACTGGCTGGTTCCTATGTGTAGCGGTGACTGGCTGGTTCCTATGTGTAGCGGTGAATGGCTGGGTCCTATGTGTAGCAGTGAATGGCTGGTTCCTATGTGTAGCAGTGAATGGCTGGTTCCTATGTGTAGCAGTGAATGGCTGGTTCCTATGTGTAGCAGTGAATGGCTGGTTCCTATGTGTAGCAGTGAATGGCTGGTTCCTATGTATAGCAGTGAATGGCTGGTTCCTATGTATAGCAGTGAATGGCTGGTTCCTATGTGTAGCAGTGAATGGCTGGTTCCTATGTATAGCAGTGAATGGCTGGTTCCTATGTGTAGCAGTGAATGGCTGGTTGATATGTGTAGCAGTGAATGGCTGGTTCCTATGTGTAGCAGTGAATGGTTGGTTCCTATGTGTAGCAGTGACTGGCTGGTTCCTATGTGTAGCGGTGAATGGCTGGGTCCTATGTGTAGCAGTGAATGGCTGGTTCCTATGTGTAGCAGTGAATGGCTGGTTCCTATGTGTAGCAGTGAATGGCTGGTTCCTATGTGTAGCAGTGAATGGCTGGTTCCTATGTGTAGCAGTGAATGGCTGGTTCCTATGTGTAGCAGTGAATGGCTGGTTCCTATGTGTAGCAGTGAATGGCTGGTTCCTATGTATAGCAGTGAATGGCTGGTTCCTATGTATAGCAGTGAATGGCTGGTTCCTATGTGTAGCAGTGAATGGCTGGTTCCTATGTATAGCAGTGAATGGCTGGTTCCTATGTGTAGCAGTGAATGGCTGGTTGATATGTGTAGCAGTGAATGGCTGGTTCCTATGTGTAGCAGTGAATGGTTGGTTCCTATGTGTAGCAGTGACTGGCTGGTTCCTATGTGTAGCAGTGACTGGCTGGTTCCTATGTGTAGCGGTGAATGGCTGGTTCCTATGTGTAGCAGTGAATGGCTGGTTCCTATGTGTAGCAGTGAATGGCTGGTTCCTATGTGTAGCAGTGAATGGCTGGTTCCTATGTGTAGCAGTGAATGGCTGGTTCCTATGTGTAGCAGTGAATGGCTGGTTCCTATGTGTAGCAGTGAATGGCTGGTTCCTATGTGTAGCAGTGAATGGCTGGTTGATATGTGTAGCAGTGAATGGCTGGTTCCTATGTGTAGCAGTGAATGGTTGGTTCCTATGTGTAGCAGTGACTGGCTGGTTCCTATGTGTAGCAGTGACTGGCTGGTTCCTATGTGTAGCAGTGAATGGCTGGTTCCTATGTGTAGCAGTGAATGGCTGGTTCCTATGTGTAGCAGTGAATGGCTGGTTCCTATGTGTTGCAGTGAATGGCTGGTTCCTATGTGTAGCAGTGAATGGCTGGTTCCTATGTGTAGCAGTGAATGGCTGGTTCCTATGTGTAGCAGTGAATGGCTGGTTCCTATGTGTAGCAGTGAATGGCTGGTTCCTATGTATAGCAGTGAATGGCTGGTTCCTATGTGTAGCAGTGAATGGCTGGTTCCTATGTGTAGCAGTGAATGGCTGGTTCCTATGTGTAGCAGTGACTGGCTGGTTCCTATGTGTAGCAGTGAATGGCTGGTTCCTATGTGTAGCAGTGAATGGCTGGTTCCTATGTATAGCAGTGAATGGCTGGTTCCTATGTGTAGCAGTGACTGGCTGGTTCCTATGTGTAGCAGTGACTGGCTGGTTCCTATGTGTAGCAGTGACTGGCTGGTTCCTATGTGTAGCAGTGACTGGCTGGTTCCTATGTGTAGCAGTGACTGGCTGGTTCCTATGTGTAGCAGTGACTGGCTGGTTCCTATGTGTAGCAGTGAATGGCTGGTTCCTATGTGTAGCAGTGAATGGCTGGTTCCTATGTGTTGCAGTGAATGGCTGGTTCCTATGTGTAGCAGTGAATGGCTGGTTCCTATGTGTAGCAGTGAATGGCTGGTTCCTATGTGTAGCGGTGAATGGCTGGTTCCTATGTGTAGCGGTGAATGGCTGGTTCCTATGTGTAGCAGTGAATGGCTGGTTCCTATGTGTAGCAGTGAATGGTTGGTTCCTATGTGTAGCAGTGACTGGCTGGTTCCTATGTGTAGCAGTGAATGGTTGGTTCCTATGTGTAGCAGTGACTGGCTGGTTCCTATGTGTAGCAGTGACTGGCTGGTTCCTATGTGTAGCGGTGAATGGCTGGTTCCTATGTGTAGCAGTGAATGGCTGGTTCCTATGTGTAGCAGTGAATGGCTGGTTGATATGTGTAGCAGTGAATGGCTGGTTCCTATGTGTAGCAGTGACTGGCTGGTTCCTATGTGTAGCAGTGAATGGTTGGTTCCTATGTGTAGCAGTGACTGGCTGGTTCCTATGTGTAGCAGTGACTGGCTGGTTCCTATGTGTAGCGGTGAATGGCTGGTTCCTATGTGTAGCGGTGAATGGCTGGTTCCTATGTGTAGCGGTGAATGGCTGGTTCCTATGTGTAGCAGTGAATGGCTGGTTGCTATGTGTAGCAGTGAATGGCTGGTTCCTATGTGTAGAAGTGACTGGTTAGTTCCTATGTGTAGCAGTGACTGGCTGGTTCCTATGTGTAGCAGTGAATGGCTGGTTCCTATGTGTAGCAGTGAATGGCTGGTTCCTATGTGTAGCAGTGAATGGCTGGTTCCTATGTGTTGCAGTGAATGGCTGGTTCCTATGTGTTGCAGTGAATGGCTGGTTCCTATGTGTAGCAGTGAATGGCTGGTTCCTATGTGTAGCAGTGAATGGCTGGTTCCTATGTGTAGCAGTGAATGGCTGGTTCCTATGTGTAGCAGTGAATGGTTGGTTCCTATGTGTAGCAGTGAATGGCTGGTTCCTATGTGTAGCAGTGAATGGCTGGTTCCTATGTGTAACAGTGAATGGCTGGTTCCTATGTGTAGCGGTGAATGGCTGGTTCCTATGTGTAGCAGTGAATGGCTGGTTCCTATGTGTAGCAGTGACTGGCTGGTTCCTATGTGTAGCAGTGACTGGCTGGTTCCTATGTGTAGCGGTGAATGGCTGGTTCCTATGTGTAGCAGTGAATGGCTGTTTCCTATGTATAGCAGTGAATGGCTGGTTCCTATGTGTAGCAGTGAATGGCTGGTTCCTATGTGTAGCAGTGAATGGCTGGTTCCTATGTGTAGCAGTGAATGGCTGGTTCCTATGTGTAGCAGTGAATGGCTGGTTCCTATGTGTAGCAGTGAATGGCTGGTTGCTATGTGTAGCAGTGAATGGCTGGTTGCTATGTGTAGCAGTGAATGGCTGGTTCCTATGTGTAGCAGTGAATGGCTGGTTCCTATGTGTAGCAGTGAATGGCTGGTTCCTATGTGTAGCAGTGAATGGCTGGTTCCTATGTGTAGCAGTGAATGGCTGGTTGCTATGTGTAGCAATGAATGGCTGGTTCCTATGTGTAGCAGTAAATGGCTGGTTGCTATGTGTAGCAGTGAATGGCTGGTTCCTATGTGTAGCAGTGAATGGCTGGTTCCTATGTGTAGCAGTGAATGGCTGGTTCCTATGTGTAGAAGTGAATGGCTGGTTCCTATGTGTAGCAGTGAATGGCTGGTTCCTATGTGTAGCAGTGACTGGCTGGTTCCTATGTGTTGCAGTGAATGGCTGGTTCCTATGTGTTGCAGTGAATGGCTGGTTCCTATGTGTAGCAGTGAATGGCTGGTTCCTATGTGTAGCAGTGACTGGCTGGTTCCTATGTGTAGCAGTGACTGGCTGGTTCCTATGTGTAGCAGTGAATGGCTGGTTCCTATGTGTAGCGGTGACTGGCTGGTTCCTATGTGTAGCGGTGACTGGCTGGTTCCTATGTGTAGCGGTGAATGGCTGATTCCTATGTGTAGCAGTGAATGGCTGGTTCCTATGTGTAGCAGTGAATGGCTGGTTCCTATGTATAGCAGTGAATGGCTGGTTCCTATGTGTAGCAGTGAATGGCTGGTTGATATGTGTAGCAGTGAATGGCTGGTTCCTATGTGTAGCAGTGAATGGCTGGTTGCTATGTGTAGCAGTGAATGGCTGGTTCCTATGTGTAGCAGTGAATGGTTGGTTCCTATGTGTAGCAGTGACTGGCTGGTTGCTATGTGTAGCAGTGAATGGCTGGTTCCTATGTGTAGCAGTGAATGGCTGGTTCCTATGTGTAGCAGTGAATGGCTGGTTCCTATGTGTAGCAGTGAATGGCTGGTTCCTATGTGTAGCAGTGACTGGCTGGTTCCTATGTGTTGCAGTGAATGGCTGGTTCCTATGTGTTGCAGTGAATGGCTGGTTCCTATGTGTAGCAGTGAATGGCTGGTTCCTATGTGTAGCAGTGACTGGCTGGTTCCTATGTGTAGCAGTGACTGGCTGGTTCCTATGTGTAGCAGTGAATGGCTGGTTCCTATGTGTAGCGGTGACTGGCTGGTTCCTATGTGTAGCGGTGACTGGCTGGTTCCTATGTGTAGCGGTGAATGGCTGATTCCTATGTGTAGCAGTGAATGGCTGGTTCCTATGTGTAGCAGTGAATGGCTGGTTCCTATGTATAGCAGTGAATGGCTGGTTCCTATGTGTAGCAGTGAATGGCTGGTTGATATGTGTAGCAGTGAATGGCTGGTTCCTATGTGTAGCGGTGAATGGCTGGTTCCTATGTGTAGCGGTGAATGGCTGGTTCCTATGTGTAGCGGTGAATGGCTGGTTCCTATGTGTAGCGGTGAATGGCTGGTTCCTATGTGTAGCGGTGAATGGCTGGTTCCTATGTGTAGCGGTGAATGGCTGGTTCCTATGTATAGCAGTGAATGGCTGGTTCCTATGTATAGCAGTGAATGGCTGGTTCCTATGTGTAGCAGTGAATGGCTGGTTCCTATGTGTAGCAGTGCATGGCTGGTTCCTATGTGTAGCAGTGAATGGCTGGTTCCTATGTGTAGCAGTGACTGGCTGGTTCCTATGTGTAGCAGTGAATGGCTGGTTCCTATGTGTAGCAGTGAATGGCTGGTTCCTATGTGTTGCAGTGAATGGCTGGTTCCTATGTGTAGCAGTGAATGTCTGGTTCCTATGTGTAGCGGTGAATGGCTGTTTCCTATGTGTAGCAGTGAATGGCTGGTTCCTATGTGTAGCGGTGAATGGCTGGTTCCTATGTGTAGCGGTGAATGGCTGTTTCCTATGTGTAGCAGTGAATGGCTGGTTCCTATGTGTAGCGGTGAATGGCTGGTTCCTATGTGTAGCAGTGAATGGCTGGTTCCTATGTGTAGCAGTGACTGGCTGGTTCCTATGTGTAGCAGTGACTGGCTGGTTCCTATGTATAGCAGTGAATGGCTGGTTCCTATGTGTAGCAGTGACTGGCTGGTTCCTATGTGTAGCAGTGACCTGGCTGGTTCCTATGTGTAGAAGTGAATGGCTGGTTCCTATGTGTAGCAGTGACTGGCTGGTTCCTATGTGTAGCAGTGAATGGCTGGTTCCTATGTGTAGAAGTGAATGGCTGGTTCCTATGTGTAGCAGTGAATGGCTGGTTCCTATGTGTAGCAGTGACTGGCTGGTTCCTATGTGTAGCAGTGACTGGCTGGTTCCTATGTATAGCAGTGAATGGCTGGTTCCTATGTGTAGCAGTGACTGGCTGGTTCCTATGTGTAGCAGTGACCTGGCTGGTTCCTATGTGTAGAAGTGAATGGCTGGTTCCTATGTGTAGCAGTGACTGGCTGGTTCCTATGTGTAGCAGTGAATGGCTGGTTCCTATGTGTAGAAGTGAATGGCTGGTTCCTATGTGTAGCAGTGACCTGGCTGGTTCCTATGTGTAGCAGTGAATGGCTGGTTCCTATGTGTAGCAGTGAATGGCTGGTTCCTATGTGTAGCAATGAATGGCTGGTTCCTATGTGTAGCAGTGAATGGCTGGTTCCTATGTGTAGCAGTGACTGGCTTGTTCCTATGTGTAGCAGTGACTGGCTGGTTCCTATGTGTAGCAGTGAATGGCTGGTTCCTATGTGTAGCAGTGAATGGCTGGTTCCTATGTGTAGCAGTGAATGGCTGGTTCCTATGTGTAGCAGTGAATGGCTGGTTCCTATGTGTAGCAGTGAATGGCTGGTTCCTATGTGTAACAGTGAATGGCTGGTTGCTATGTGTAGTAGTGACTGGCTGGTTCCTATGTGTAGCAGTGACTGGCTGGTTCCTATGTGTAGCAGTGACTGGCTGGTTCCTATATGTAGCAGGGAATGGTTGGTTCCTATGTGTAGCAGTGAATGGTTGGTTCCTATGTGTAGCAGTGACTGGCTGGTTCCTATGTGTAGCAATGACTGGCTGGTTCCTATGTGTAGCAGTGACTGGCTGGTTCCTATGTGTAGCAGTGAATGGCTGGTTCCTATGTGTTGCAGTGAATGGCTGGTTCCTATGTGTAGCAGTGAATGGTTGGTTCCTATGTGTAGCAGTGAATGGCTGGTTCCTATGTGTAGCAGTGACTGGCTGGTTCCTATGTGTAGCAGTGACTGGCTGGTTCCTATGTGTAGCAGTGACTGGCTGGTTCCTATGTGTAGCAGTGACTGGCTGGTTCCTATGTGTAGCAGTGACTGGCTGGTTCCTATGTGTAGCAGTGAATGGTTGGTTCCTATGTGTAGCAGTGAATGGTTGGTTCCTATGTGTAGCAGTGACTGGCTGGTTCCTATGTGTAGCAGTGAATGGTTGGTTCCTATGTGTAGCAGTGAATGGCTGGTTCCTATGTGTAGCAGTGACTGGCTGGTTCCTATGTGTAGCAGTGACTGGCTGGTTCCTATGTGTAGCAGTGACTGGCTGGTTCCTATGTGTAGCAGTGACTGGCTGGTTCCTATGTGTAGCAGTGAATGGTTGGTTCCTATGTGTAGCAGTGAATGGTTGGTTCCTATGTGTAGCAGTGAATGGCTGGTTCCTATGTGTAGCAGTGACTGGCTGGTTCCTATGTGTAGCAGTGACTGGCTGGTTCCTATGTGTAGCAGTGACTGGCTGGTTCCTATGTGTAGCAGTGAATGGTTGGTTTCTATGTGTAGCAGTGAATGGTTGGTTCCTATGTGTAGCAGTGACCTGGCTGTATCCTGGGACTCAGCAGACACAATCAGGCGCAGTGCCTCCTAGCAGGCTGACAGTAACCCCTTCACTTCCAGCTGCTGCCTAAGAATATAAACATTGCCTGGGAGAAATTCTGCACTAATAGCATTTTTTTTTCTTTTTACTCATCTGGGAAATACATTTTAATGTGATTAATTGGTGTTTATTTAAGACAGGCTGCTGTCCTCATCCTAAACTGTGCGGATACATATGTAATGTATATACTGTTTGTATGTGTTTGTTGCAAGTTCTCCCACGGAACTTATCTCTATCACTACAGAAATTCTCCAACCAATCGCCGCCCATTTCCCCGTGAAGCGCCGCTGTAATTGGCCAGTGCGCATCCCTCCAGGTGTACGTGTGGCTGATGCCTGGATTGTAATTGGCTGCAGCGGACCTCTTGCTAGCCAATCAGGCTTTCAGCCTGCCTCGCATCCAGGGTCTGTGTCTCTGCAGCAGATTAGCCCTGTTCAGGAATCAGAGCTAATTAGGATAATCCCATTAGTGCAGCTCAGCCTTGCCTGGACCACAACATATATTCACCATCCTGCTTGTAAAAGCCACAGACCTTCCAGGAACTGGGCAGCCCAGCACCGGCTGCAGAGACTGGGTGTCACCCATGTGCTTGTTTACCGCTCTGTGTCATTTAACCCTTTATTGCATTTCACATGAAACATGCCGCTGACATTAAAACCTCTTCTTCTGTCAACATGAGACGAACACTTTAATAAAACATTCCTGCCATTAGATCACTGTGATTGTTCAACAATATTCCTTTAACCTATTAAAGAATTCACTATGGGGGGAGATTTACTAAAACTGTAGCACTCAGAATCTGGTGCAGCTGTGCATGGTAGCCAATCAGCTTCTAACCTCAACTTGTTCAATTAGGCTTTGGCAATAAAAGCTGGAAGCTGATTGGTTTCTATAGTTGCACGAGATTTTGCCCTCTCCAGCTTTAGTAAATAACCCCCTACGTCTCCATCCTATTTTGGGCTCTTCATTTAATCCATTAAAGGCGTCACAGTCATTTAATCACATGATTTATCTTGTTTATAGACCTAATCCATGAACTTGCCACTGTAACTAAATTAATTTTTACCCAACATGGGAGTGATCCCTTAATTATTAACACTGCCACTGGCTATGCTTCTTCTGTCTAGGAATGATTCATAAACACTTACCTACGGGTCATTCAGCACAGGGGAGAAAACCACTTCTAAATCCATCGACATAAGAAGTTAGGTCACGCAGGCACGGTCCGACATTCTTCAGATAAGTGTCTCTCCCAGCATGCACACAAACAAGGTTCAGCCAGAGCATTCATATGTAAACAAGATTGTCAAAAGTATTGGGACGTCTGCCTTTACACACACATGAACTTTAATGGCATCCCACAAAGCAAGGTCCATAAAGATATAGATGAACTAGTTTGGGGTGAAGGAACTTAACTGGCCTGCACAGAGTCCTGACATCAACCCGAAAGGACACCTTTGGGAAGAATTAGAGCGGAGACTGTGAGCCGGGCCTTCTCGTCCAACATCAGTGCCTGACCTCACAAATGCGCTTCTGGAAGAATGGTCAAACATTCCCATAGTCACACTCCTAAACCTTGTGGACAGCCTTAACAGAAGAGTTGAAGCTGTTATAGCTGCAAAGGGTGGGACAACTCAATATTGAACACTATGGACTAATGCTGGCCATACACTATACGAAAAATCGGCCGAAAAGTCGTTCATATAGACACTTCGTTTGTTTTTCGGCAAGTTAATGGATACAAATCAATAATCGTTTGTGACGTTTTTGTGGAAAAAAAACGAATGGCAAGTTTGGAAAATTTCTGCCGAACGTACGATAAATTGAAAGGTTAATGTGTTTCCCGTCCGAACTGTCTGCACTAGGTATATGTAAAAAAACTAACAAAAAAATAAATTATGTCTACTGAACGATTTCTCGGTCATTACATGATGGCACGATCGTTTGCGCTCACGGTTGAACGTTTGTTTTTCGAAAATGGGTTCGGCCGATTTTTCGTATAGTGTATGGCCAGCATAAGACTGGGATGCCATTAAAGTTCACGTGTGTGTAAAGGCAGGCGTCCCAATACTTTTGACAATATAGTGTATACCTATAGAGTGAAGAGGAGAGAAGAATAGGTAGACAGGATAGGTAGACAATTTTGTGAAAAAACAGCAGCAGAGAACAGATCGGGTTTTAAAGCTTGTCCAATCAACCAGCAACTTCTGTCCCTATAAACATGAGATTGCTGCCCAATCTGTCCGTTTCAAGGACTGGCATTTCAGGCCAACTTAAATTGTTACTAAACCCAGGACTCTGCATTCATTATATCTTACATAGTTACATAGTTAGTAAGGTTGAATAAAGACACCAGTCCATCCAGTTCAACCTGAGTGAGTGATGTGTCTACAATTGCCCCTATCCCTGTACATTGTTTCTCATTAGGATGCTCATCTATTATATTATTATTTATTTAAGGTACCCATATAGCACCGTCAATCTTATCCCCCTCAGTACACAGAACATGGAAATGCAATTATGTTAGCAAATATAAACTGCTAAATACCTTTTCTCATCAGCAGTATATATCAGTCTTGTAACTTCCATCAGTGTCTGTGAAAGCTTGTAGGAGGAGTTTTCATTCTAGTCTGACTGTCCTATAAGACTGCACAACCCCCGACCCTCTGTCTGGACAGTTCTCATTGGCCCTGTGCTGATCACATGCACTCTCCAAAGAAAAAAAAACTCTCTAGCAATACACACCAAACTGAGCATGTGCAGCTTGTCCCCTTCCCTCTCTAATATCCAGAGATGAGTTGGAGACACTGGAAGAAGGGGAGGATCAGAAGAGACAGGATCAATCAGCCTTTATACACCATGCAGAAGATTAACCCATTAGGTTCCACAGTGAGTATAACAAGCATGCTTTACTGCATATACAGACTGAGTTTACCGTTGTGGGTTTAGTAACTTTTTAAGACTCAATAGTTATAGTCAGCTTCACCTTGGCCAACTACAGATGTTGCAGTGTACACAGAATTCCAGGTTTCCATCCGATCCCAACATGACGTGAGTACAAATCCAGACATATTTGAAAAGTCCTGAATGCAAGCTTGGCTAATTCGAAGTACTTGCTGCTCAATGTGTATGATGAACCGCAAAGTGCTTTTTGGTCAATCCCACAGCAGTAGGAGAAAAAGGTAATGAACACTGGTACTAGCACACCAGCACAATGCTAACGTCATTAGAGAGGGTCATTGCCTTTGGTAATATATATATATATATATATAAATAAAAAACAATAAATGTATATATAACTCAACAAAGTGTTTTTGTTTGTTTTTTTATTTGTAGTATGTGGTCACATCCACTACTAAAACACTCCTAACTGTTTTTTTCAAGCTGCTTTTTTCCCCTTATAATATGCAATCAAAGATCTTAGTACAATTATAGGCAATTCCTGCTGCAATGGCCAAAATTCAAGCCCTGGGTGTTCCTCGACAAACTTTGATTTAAAAATGAACTCATTTAACCCCACGGGCTAAACGGGAGATAACTGAGCCGTGTTCCGTTACTTTCACCGGGGAAGGTTTACAATGTCTAATGCCGTGTACACACGACCGGAACTTTTCGACCGGACTGGTCCGACGGAACGAATCCGTCGGACAATCCGATCGTGTGTGGGCTTCATCGGACCTTCAGCAGACTTTTTCTGTCGAAAATCAGACGGACTTTAGACTCGAGTCCGGTCGAAAAATCCGTTCGTCTGTATGCTAGTCCAACGGACAAAAAGGACGCTAGGGCAGCTATTGGTTACTGGCTTCGAACTTCCTTATTCTAGTCCCTTCGTATGTCATCACGTTCAAACCAATGGACTTTCGAACGGACGGCAAGTCCGGACGTCCGAAAGTCCGTCGTAACTCTGGCAAGGGGGTTCCCATGGTTTGCTCTACTGCTCTATCTTGTTATTACCAATGATTGTTATCATCCTGCCCCTATTGATTCCTTGGTAGCCTCACCTGTGTTTACCTTTGTGTCATTTTCACCAGTTTCAATCTTACATGCCATGTTTCTTATCCTGTCACTAGGTTTTATCAATACTATGGTCAACCCTTCCCAAATGGTGGTCCAACCCCATTTATGGGTGGGTGGCTGTGGCTGGCCGGTGGGCCGTCCGGCCTTTGCCTGCCCGGGAGCTGCGATGGGCACTGCCGGCCTCTGGGCCCCCCCCTTCCTCCCCCGCCCGCCTCCCCTGGTGGGCGTGTGTGTGGGGGCGGGGCTTGCCGCCACTGCCCATCGACGTCACGTCACCAGCGGTGGACGTGCGCCGCGCCTCCTGGCGCCGCCGCGCCCTTTACGCTGTGGTTGCTATGCTCGCAGGCTTGGTGGGTTGGTCCCAGCGGCCGCCGACCATTGGTCGGCTTCCCGCTCTGGCTCCTCCCACCTTTGGCCGTGCGGACGTGACGTTGGCGGGCCTCCCCGCGGCGGCGCCTATATATGGGCGCCTTTGTTCACCTGGGGCGGTGCGGCGCTCGAGGTACACTACAGCTACACATCAGCATGGTGGTGGTCGCTCCACACCACCCTGTCACACAGGTAAGGCCACTCCTTACCCTGGTTGCGCACATGTCATCCTCCAGCCTTCCCATTCCTCTTTCCCTCACTCCTTTCCTCACTCTACCCACTCACTCACCCACCTCCACATCACGCTCACCTTCCTTCCCCCCCCCCCTCCCCCCCCTCTTACCTTCACTCTCCCCACTTTCCCCCCCCCCGCTGCACACACACTCCCTGCATTATCACTCATCTTCCACTCTCAACTCTAGGGTGCCTCGTGGCTCTGCATCGCCCTGGGGGGGATTGCCTGTTTCGGTCGCCGCGGCGGGGGGGCCCGCCTCAGCTCCCGGCCCGGCACCAGTCCCGGATGGTTGCCGTACCTGGCCATTCACCATTTACCCATAGTTGCCGTGAGTTCTTTTCTATTTTTGGGGGATTATTTGGCCCTCTGTACCCATTGTTACCTTGGCCCTTGATATTATTATTATTTTATTTCCAGAAACATGACATGTCTGCTCCTGATGAGTGGTCTTGAACCACGAAACGCGTTGAGCTACCGGTTGTCCCTTATTGTCCCAACCCATGCTATACAGAGTTTTACCCCTTAACAGGAATTTGAGGCCAGCTATCAGGCAGGCATTACCTTGTTTTAACTATTTACGCATTCTGACACCTGGTGATCCCTGGTCTATCTTCAATAATATTGCTTATACCCATGTTATTACCCATGTTACCTGCATATCTTTTATATCCTTGATAACTATACTAATGGTCCTTATGTTGATCTCTGGTTATCATTGTTAACATTTTACCAAGTGTTATATTGATATTGTTTGATACCATTGTTTGTATGAATATGCAAATAAAGAATTTTATTGACCCACCGTTTGTGTCGGCTTGCAAACCATTGGCTTCATATAAAGTCCCACCTCCTCCTCCTTCACCCACTGGCTTCTGCTTGTGGGTTTACTAGATATTCCGTCGTAACTCTGTCGGAAAGACCGTCGGACCTTTGATGCTGAAAAATCCGCTCGTGTGTACACGGCATAAATGTTTTTAATTCCTGTCTGTGTCTTTCTGTCCCAGTGACCATCTTTTCTAAAGGCTCGATTCACACCTATGCATGTTGCTTTTGAGCGTTTTTGGAGGTTTTTTTTTCATGCTTGCCACGTTTTTGAGCCGCGTTTTTGCCGCGATTTTGCCGCGATTTGCGTTTTGCGTTTTTTTTTTTTTTTTTTTACATTTTTTTTTACAGTCTTAAAAAAAATTAAAAAAAAAAAAAAACGGCAAAAACGCATCAAAAACGCATCAAAAACGCTGCAAAAACGGTGCACTTGCGTTTTTGATGCTTGTCCATTGAAATCCATTACATGCAAAACGCTGCATTTTGCATGAAAAAAAGTCCCCGACCCTTTCCAAAAATGCAGAGATACAAAAAGGCATTGATGTGAACATGTTCCATAGGAACCCATGTTAAAAAATTCCCGTGCATTTTTGCAAAATGCAAAATGCATCAAAAAACGCGCTAGTGTGAATGGAGCCTTATGGCCCGTACACACTGAAAGAAGATCAGAAGTAAAATTTTGTATGTCGAACAATCGCCCGATTATCTGATCGTTAGTACAGTGCTTTCCACAGCCGATTCCGACTTTTCGGATGACAAAACCTTAAGGTGCAGGCTAGAAAATGTTTATTGTAAGTGAACACAATGTCAGGTTTTCGTTTAACCACTTAAGGACCGAGCCTCTTTCTTAGATTTGTTGTTTGCAAGTTAAAAACAGTTTTTTTGCTAGAAAATTATTTAGAACTTCCAATCAGTATACATTTTTTTTCTAACACCCTAGAGAATAAAATGGCGGTCGTTTCAATACTTTCCGTCACACCGTATTTGCACAGCGGTCTTACAAGCGCACTTTTTTTGGAAATAATACACTTTTTTGAATTAAAAAATAAGACAACAGTAAAGTTAGCCCAATTTTTTTTTTTATATTGTGAAAGATAATGTTACTTCATGTAAATTGATACCCAACGTGTCACACTTCAAAATTGCGCCCGCTCGTGGAATGGTGACAAACTTTTACCCTTAAAAATCTCCATAGGTGACATTTAAAAAATTCTACAGGTTGCATGTTTTGAGTTACAAAGGTTGTCTAGGGCTAGAATTATTGCTCTCGCTTTACCGATCGCGGCGATACCTCACATGTGTGGTTTGAACACCGTTTTCATATGCCGGCGCTACTCACATATGCGTTCGCTGGATTGCCTGGAGTTAAGCTGCAAACAAATACACCATTTAGCCCACGTTTACACGTTATTTGGCAGGTATTGCCGGCAATGGCACCGTCCAAATTGGTGCGGTGCTGACTTTGCGTTTTCCCAAAAGTAGTTCCTGTACTACTTTTGGTGACTTCAGGGGGCGATTTGTATAGAGATCTGTGCAGGAACCCGCACAGATGTCTCTGAAATCGCTCCTGAAGTCGGACTGACACGCGGATATGAGTGTGTGAGTTCAGCTGAACTCGCACGATTTCTAACCTGCAGTCAGTGTGAACCTAGGCTCAGTCCAGTATCCCATCCATTAAGAAATAATATGATCAATGCTAGTTGAATTGAAGTGGAAATAAACCCTATCAATCAAAAGTAACTATTTCTAATTGTTATGCTGCTAGCATTAGTAAATAAATAGAAAGGTATATTATATTTACTTGTTTTTTTTTTTTATTTCTTCAGTTACTTCCTGGTTTCTGGCCTAGGCCAAAATGATGTCATACATCTCATGAGTCTTCATGGGCAGCTCCTGTCTGCATCCCTGAGCTAAGGGCAGATGAATTCTAGGAAGTAAATGCTAGGAATGTAACTTGAAATGCTAGGGGGGGCATTTTTCAAAATGATTTCTCAAAAAAATAAAGCACAGACACATGGGTGGATGGGTGAGTTTGTGTTCATTATTAAAAATGAAATAATATTTTCAGTTTGTGGTGCTCAGATACAGTTTAGTTCCACTGTAACTGAACTAATGAAATGAATTCTCTATAATCCTCTGCACACCAGAGGCCTTTACTGCATTGCAACATGTGTCAGACATTGGAGGGGTGGTGTTTAGGCTTACAGAAAAAAAGGTACATTAAGGCTCCATTCACACTAGCGCGTTTTTTGATGCATTTTGCATTTTGCAGAAATGCACAGGAATTTTTTAACATGGGTTCCTATGGAACATGTTCACATCAATGCTTTTTCGTATCTCTGCATTTTTGGAAAGGGTCAGGGACTTCTTTTCATGCAAAATGCAGCGTTTTGCATGTAATAGAATTCAATGGACAAGCATGAAAAACGCAAGTGCACCGTTTTTGCAGCGTTTTTGATGCGTTTTTGATGCGTTTTTGCCGTTTTTTTTTTGTTTTTGTTTTTTTTTTAAATTTTTTTTTAAGACTGTAAAAAAAAAAAAAAAAAACGCAAATCGCGGCAAAAACACTGCAAAAACGCCGCAAAAATGCTGCTCAAAAACGTGGCAAGCATGAAAAAAAAACCTCCAAAAACGCTCAAAAGCAACATGCATAGATGTGAATCGAGCCTTATGTGTATTTTGATGGACACAAGCAGGTTGAAGGTAGCAGAGTGAGGCTCGATTCACATCTATGCATGTTGCTTTTGAGCATTTCTGCAGTGCTTTTTGCTTTGTTTTTTACCGCGATTTTGCCACGCTTTCTGTTTTTTTGGGGGGGAAATTTGTTGTTGGGCAGATTTAAGAAACGCAAATCGCACCAAAATCGTGGTAAAAACGCACTATATGCTTTTCTGCAGCTTCTCCATTGAAGTCTATTAAACCAAAAAAGTAAAAAAAAAGCACCGTTTTTGCATTAAAAAAAAGTCCCTGACCCTTTCTAAAAATGCAGAGGCACAAAAAATGCATTGATGTGAACATGTTCCATAGGAACCCATGTTAAAAAAAAAGGTCCTGCGTTTCTGCAAAAAGCAAAAAAGCAGGAAAAAAACGCATTGGTGTGAATGTAGCCTAGCACAGCTATATGGTGTAGCAGGTGTGTGTGAATGATAAGAGTGGCTGAACAGAATCACCAATATACTGGTGGTTAAAACAGTTCACATACAGTACACCAATTTAGACTTTTTATTTGGAGTTCTATTATAAAGCTGAACTCAAGGCAGATATAAAAGACATAAATGCAACTTTGTATAATACCATCTGAAGTTGTATATTTAATTTAAATGTAAGCACCACAATTTAAACTCATATCAGCCTACTGTAGTCTCTGTACATCAGAACTCAGACTGGGAGAGGGA
Source organism: Lithobates septentrionalis (assembly GCA_037952835.1). Lineage (NCBI taxonomy): Eukaryota > Metazoa > Chordata > Amphibia > Anura > Ranidae > Lithobates > Lithobates septentrionalis. Next base: position 416,614 of record JBBDGP010000625.1, on the reverse strand, counting down.
GACATAGCATAAGCAGCCAGTCAGTTGTACTGAAGTTCTTATACGCTAAGGCTCCATTCACACTAGTGCGTTTTTTGATGCATTTTGCAGAAATGCACGGGAATTTTTTAACATGGGTTCCTATGGAACATGTTCACATCAATGCCTTTTTGTTTCTCTGCATTTTTGGAAAGGGTCAGGGACTTTTTTTTCATGCAAATGCGTTTTTGGTGCGTTTTTAATGCGTTTTTGCCGTGTTTTTTATTTTTTTATTTTTTTTAAGACTGTAAAAAATAAATGTAAAAAAAAAAAAAAAAAAAAAAAAACGCAAAACGCAAATCGCGGCAAAATCGCAGCAAAATCACCGCGATTTTATAAAAAATATAAAAATTAATTAAATTGTGTTTTTGGTTTGTGGTTCTCAGATGCAGTGAAGTTTTTTTTTTTTTTTTTTTTTTTTTTTTTTTACATTTTTTTTTTTACAGTCTTAAAAAAAATAAAAAAAAAAAAAATTAAAAAAAAAAAAAAAATGGCAAAAACGCATCAAAAACGCTGCTAAAACGGTGCACTTGCGTTTTTGATGCTTGTCCATTGAATTCTATTACATGCAAAACGCTGCATTTTGCATGAAAAAAAGTCCCTGACCCTTTCCAAAAATGCAGAGAAACAAAAAGGCATTGATGTGAACATGTTCCATAGGAACCCATGTTAAAAAATTCCCGTGCATTTCTGCAAAATGCAAAATGCATCAAAAAACGCGCTAGTGTGAATGGAGCCTAACAAGAGAGATGCTGATAGGAGAGAGTGACAGATGGCCTCATTCTGCAGCTTTTCTTTTTATGTCCAGTCAAAGGCTTGGGGAGGGGCAGGACCAGAGTTACTGAACTGCAAGAGAGAGAAATCAGATCTTCTACACTGCCAGGCATTGCTGTGCTGTGTAAGGCTCTGTTTCCACTACTGCGAGTTGTTGTGCGACTTGACACATGTGAAGTCGCATGAAAAGTCAAAACCCATGTATTTCAATGGTCCTTGTTCTAATTGGTATGACTGAAGTCGCAGCGACTCCAAAAAAGGTTTTTTCACTACTTTGTTCCCACTTCGGTGCGACTTGTTCTCACCGGTCGCATGACCTTGCAAATCGCATGACTTTAGGGTTTCAATAGTGGAAACAGAGCCTTAATGGCAGAGTTGGATGAACAGATATGCAGCTCCCTTGGCAGGTAAAATAGCTCCCGTAAAAGTACATATAGCCAGAGCTACAATGGAATGGTTTAGATCAGTGTTTCTCAACTCCAGTCCTCAAGGCGCCCCAACAGGTCATGTTTTCAGGCTCTCCATTATTTTGCACAGGTGATTTGATCACTTTCACTGCCTTAGTAATTACCACAGCTGTTTCATCTGAGGGAAATCCTGAAAACATGACCTGTTGAGGTGCCTTGAGGACTGCCGTGACGTGGCTCTTGCATGCGTTTGCAAATGTGTGCGGACTAAACCCCTGTTTTTAACGCTTACTGTTAGATAGGTCAATTTGGTTGTCTGCGAGCTGGTGGTAAGTAGGCTTTGGTTTTTTTCCTGGGCATTCCCCGGGCTTTGTTGTTACCTGGAGTTGAGAAACACTGGTTTAGATCAAAGCATATTCATGTGTTAGAATGGCTCGGTCAAAGTCTAGACCTAGATCCAATTGAGAATCTGTGGCAAGACTTGAAAATTGCTGTTCACAGACGCTCTCCATCCAATCTGACAGAGCTTGTGCTATTTTCTAAAGAAGAATGGGCAAAAATGTCACCTTCTAGATGTACAAAGCTGCTAGAGACATCCCCAAATAGACTTTCAGCTGTAATTGCAGTGAAAAGTATTGACTAAATACAAATACACAACACACTTTTCACATATTTATTTGTAAAAAAAAAAATTTGAAAAATATTTGTAATTTTCCTTCCACTTTACAAATATGTGACACTTTGTCTATCACATAAAATCCCAATAAAATACATTTATGTTTTTGGTTGTAACGTGACAAAATGTGGAAAATGGCAAGGGGTATGAATACTTTTTCAAGGCACTGTATTTAGCTGTTAGCCTTGAGTTCAGCTTTACCTGACTCCTTCCTTATTTTAAACCTGTATCTTGTTTTCTTACTTAGACCTGAGGTTTTTTCTTACTCATTTACATCATTTTATATTAACAAGGGACTGACCTTCTAACCATTAGATCACTGTGTTCCTACAGCAACAAGTGTCATCTCTGTGTTTACATCACCTGAATCTGTGTCATCAGCTCCACTCGGTGCACCAGTGAAGGAAGTTACACCTACCTACAAAAGGAAGACACGGCCAAAAAAAGGTTAACAAACAAAACCTGTACAATGAACATCATAAATCAGATGATCTCAGCTTCACATACTTTCACAACTGTACATTTGCCTTTGCAAACAGAAAATATATAATTGATTGACTGATCAAATGTTGAAGAACGAAGGCTAGCTATGGACCATTCAAATTTCAGCAGATTCCTGGTGAACTGTGCGAAACTCGGTCCATGGGTGGCACTGCAAGCACCACCCGGTTCAAGAAAAAATAATTTCAAAATTCGGTGGAAAATGACCAAATAAATAAGGACTGCATCCTATCAGATGCAGTCACTGTTTGGCATCCCCAGCAGACAAGGGAGCTGATGGCGCAGGGGGTGTGCCAGGTGTGCCTTGGCACACCCTAATCACTCTGTGCGGTGTCGATTCCCCCTACTGCCTGGGCTTCCTCCCGTGTTCCCCCCCCCCCACACACACACACACACACACACACAACCGCAGTGCTGCTGGCTTCCCTCCTATCCCCCGGCTGCTGCGAGGGATGTTCCAGGATGGAGAGTGGGGGAAGGGGCTAATCAATATGTCATTTACCTGCCCCCTCCTTTTCTAAATGAACACTGTGAATACACTCGCTCACTGTGTTCATCATAACTGAAGCATTGTAAACAATTTACTATGCTTCAGTCTGTAAATGAACAGGAAGTCGCTCAGCACAGTGCATTACCCATTCAGTCACTGTCCAGTGCAGCTAAGGCTGCAGAGAAAGGCATGTCCGGAGCTATCACTAGGCAAAATAGGCAGCCGCCTAGGGCGCACTGCTGCCTAGGGCGCCCGGCCACTGGTGTTCCTACTCTCTTCTCTCTGCAGCAAGCAACTAAGTCTCAGCATCAGCAGGCAGCTTTCGCACATTGCACATAAACTCCCGAATGAATGGAAGCAAGCAAACATTTATTGATGGGCGCTGGTAGGCTGCATTAATGGGTGCTGGTAGGCTGCATTGATGGGCTCTGGTAGGCAGCATTTGAAGGGCGCTGGTGAGACTGCATTTGATGGTGAGGCTGCATTTGATGGGCACTGGTGGGCTGCCTTTGATGGGTGCTTCATTAAAAAGCTGGGGTATACATGGGCAGGGCAAAGGGCGTGGAGTCAGGGGTGTAGCTGGGGGGGGGGGGCAAAATGAGGTTTCGCCTAGGGTGTCAAAAATTATTGCACCAGCCCTGCATGTGTGTTTGAGTTTTGGGGGTGCACACCCTAATGCAATAGGCTGTGCACACCTATGATCCACGCTTTTTAGCAAGGGGGAATCAAATGGTTTTCTCTCTGTCATCTATGTCCAGCTTGAGGCGTTGTTTACATTTGCCACGCCCTCTAAAGAGCAAACTGCTTTTCAGAGGGTGTTTGACAGGCAGCTGGGAGCTGTTCTGTTCCTAATTCACTGTCTGTTCTAACTCTGTAAAGCCTGCACCAGCTCTTGCATTGCACGCAGTTGCAGGAAGATTTCGGGACAGTCCAATTCACTTGAATAAGTCACATTGTAAAAAGCGGTACTGCCCACCAAATGTGATAGAGGCATCATTTTTGCCATCGCTGTGAAAGCAAAGCATGGCAGCCACAGCATGGGTACGACCTCCTCCAGTTTCTTTGTTAGATTAAGGCCCCTTTCACACTGGGGCGGTAGGGGGCGTCGGCAGTAAAACAGCGCTATTTTTAGCGCTGTTTTACCGCGGTATTCGGCCGCTAGCGGTGCGGTTTTAACCCCCCGCTGGCGGCCGAAAAAGGGTTAAAACCACTCTTACAGCGCGGTATTGCCGCGGTATAGCCGCGCTGTCCCATTGATTTCAATGGGCAGGAGCGGTTTAGGAGCGGTGAATACACCGCTCCTTCACCGCTCCAAAGATGCGGCTTGCAGGAGATTTTTTCTTCTCCTGCCAGCGCACCGCTTCAGTGTGAAAGCCCTCGGGCTTTCACACTGAACAAACAGCGGCGGCTGTTTAAGGGCGGTTTGCAGGCGGTATTTTTAGCGCAATAACGCCTGCAAACCGCCCCAGTGTGAAAGGGGTCTAAGTAAAATAGCGGCTCAACACACTTGTTTTTACTGCCCCTTGAAGGACAACTCCACTTTTGTGGGGGGAAAAAAGCATTAAAAAAAATGAATATAGCGTATACAATTGCTACACAAGTCATATTGTAATTGAAGGTTATTAATAATAATTACCTTTCTTTGTCAATCTGCAGCTCTGTAATTTTCTGTAAATTAAATGCAATATGGCAACCTGGAAATGATGGCTTACAGAACGCCCCCCAGATATGTCATTTCCTGCTTGTGTGATTGGCTTACTGATTTTCCCAGAAGTCTACACTATGATACAAGTCAGATTTTGGGCATCCCCTGCAACAAAAAATTTGTTGTTGGTGAGATACTCCCAAAGATAAATCATGTCTGAAGGGACTTGCCACTTTCCTTGTTAGAAACCTGCGAGTGCAGCAGCTGATTGATAATTATAAAGTCCCCTCCATCCACATTAATTTTGCACATGGACATAGACAAACCGCTATTTCTTCAGAATAAAAAAAGGCAGGAATCTGCAACAAAGTTTGCTAAAATCCCTGCAATGTGCATAAATTACCCGGGGGGGGGGGGGGGGGGGAGTTTTTTTTTTATATATTTTTTTATTTTTTCTTCTTAACAAAAGTGGAGTTACTCTTTATACTAGGTCTTAGCCTAGCCAAAAGTATCTAGGTACTAGTGAAGGGATCAAATGACTATGGGTTAGTATTATACTGTAGGCAATGGCATTTATGTTTTCCTTCTGTGTTTGTAAAGCAGTTTAGAACACAATGTTTTTGAAGCAGTGTCATCTTTATTGCTGTGTTTGCTTCACATATTGGTAAACAGAGCATTTTAATACCTACCAATGTTCTAAAGAAAGAGGGACATCTTTTAGCACAAAGTTTGTTGTGGGAAGACAATAACAAATTCCCAACATGTCCACAGTTACAAGGACTGTATGCACCAATAAGCCATACTTTTAAGGCCAACCACCTAATATTAAGTAGGCCCCCTTTTTACCACCAAAAGCGCCCTGATCTGTCGTGGCATGGACACCACTACACCTCTGAAGGTATGCTGAGGTTTCTGGCACCAAGTCACCAGTAGCAGATTATTAAAGCTGATTTTTTTTTTTTTTTTTTTTTTTTTTTTTTTTTTACCATGCAGTGGCACTGTGCCTGCACTGCATGGGTTAACTGGTGGTCATTTTGGTCTAGGGCAGGGATATACAATTAGCGGACCTCCAGCTGTTGCAGAACTACAAGTCCAATGAGGCATAGCAAGACTCTGACAGCCACAAGCATGACACCCAGGGGCAGAGGCATGATGGGACATGATGGGATAGATTTGCAACAGCTGGAGGTCCACTAATTGCATATCCCTGGTCTAGGGGTTCGGAGAGCCGAGATACAGTGCCTTGAAAAAGTATTCACACCCCTTGAAATTTTCCACATTTTGTCATGTTACAACCAAAAACATAAATGTATTTTATTGGGATTTTATGTGATAGACCAACACAAAGTGACACATAATTGTGAAGTGGAAGGAAAATGAAAAATGGTTTTCAAAATTTTTTACAAATAAATATGTGAAAAGTGTGGCGTGTATTTGTATTCAGCCCCTCTGAGTCAATACTTTTGTAGAACCACCTTTCACTGCAATTACAGCTGCAAGTCTTTTTGGGGATGTCTCTACCAGCTTTGTATATCTAGAGAGGGACATTTTTGCCCATTCTTCTTTGCAGAATAGCTCAAGCTCTGTCAGATTGGATGGAGAGCGTCTGTGAACAGCACCTTTTAAAATCTTGCCACAGATTCTCAATTGGATTTAGGTCTGGACTTTGACTGGGCCATTCTAACACATGAATATGCTTTGATCTAAATCATTCCATTGTAGCTCCGGCTGTATGTTTAGGGTCGTTGTTCTGCTGGAAGGTGAACCTCCGCCCCAGTCTCAAGTCTTTTGCAGACTGTAACAGGTTTTCCTCTAAGATTGCCCTGTATTTGGCTCCATCCAACTTCCGATCAATATGATCAGCTTCCCTGTCCCTGCTGAAGAAAAGCATCCCCACAACATGATGCTGCCATTACCAAGTTTCATGGTGGGGATGGTGTGTACAGCCTTTTGCTTTTAGGCCAAAAAGTTAAATTTGGTCTCATCTGACCAGAGCATCTTCCATATGTTTGCTGTGTCCCCCACATGGCTTCTCGTAAACTGCAAACGGGACTTCTTATGGATTTCTTTCAACAATGGTTTTCTTCTTGCCACTCTTCCATAAAGGCCAGATTTGTGGAGTGCACGACTAATAGTTGTCCTTTGGACAGATTCTCCCACCTGAGCTGTGAATCTCTGCAGCTCCTCCAGAGTTGCCATGGGCCTCTTGGCTGCTTCTCTGATTAATGCTCTCCTTGCTTAGCCTGTCAGTTTAGGTGGACGGCCATGTCTTCGTAGGTTTGCAGTTGTGCCATACTCTTTCCATTTCCGGATGATGGATTCAGTGGCGGCTTGTATTTTTTTTTTGGGGGGGGGGGGGGGTTGGAGGCGGCAAACAACCCCCCCTTCCTGATTGGCAGGGAGAAGATGTAGTGTGACAATATTCATTCGCTATTGTCACACAACCGGGTGGGATCGGGGCCCACCCTTTTTTTAAGCCTATTAGAGCCTCTGGCTCTAATCACAAGCTTCAATCCCCCCTCCCCACCATTGGAATCCATAGTCCGGTGCCCTGTATGTAGATCAGGGGGCCGGACACATGGATAGGGGGAGCGCCACCCGTGCGCCCCTAATGGACGGGCTGCCACTGGATGTATTGAACAGTGCTCTATGAAATGTTCAAAAGCATGGGATATTTTTTTTTATAAGCTAACCCTGCTTCAAACTTCTCCACAACTTTATCCCTGACCTGCCTGGTGTGATCCTTGGTCTTCATGATGCTGTTTGTTCACTAAGGGGCTTCACAGAACAGGTGTATTTATACTGAGATTAAATTACACACGGATTAAGGACAGGTTCACACCTATCCGAATTGGATGTGGGTTTCCCCGCATTCAATTCGCATAGCAGGAGAATGTGCCTGGGTCCCTCTGGAGCCGGTTCACATATCTCTGTTGCGGCTGCGGAGAAACTGCACAGAAACGCTGTGCGCTTTGGCTCTGTTTCAGGGCCGAATTCGGGCATAAATTCGTCCCTGATTCGGCCCTGAAACGGGGAACAGGGACGCCCAGCGCTCCTGTGCGATCTGCAGCCAGTTCTAATGTGAACCTGGCCTGACTCTATTTACTAATTAGGTGACTTCTGAAGGCAATTGGTTCCACTAGATTTTAGTTAGGGATGTCAGATTAAAGGGGGCTGAATACAAATGCACACCACACTTTTCACATATTTATTTGAAAATGTTGAAAACCATTTATCATTTTCCTTCCACTGCACAATTATGTGCCACTTTGTGTTGGTCTATCACATAAAATCTCAAATAAAATACATTTACATTTTTGGTTGTAACATGACAAAATGTGGAAATACTATGAATATGAATATTTTTTTCTAAGGCATTGTATACTACCCTAATCCTCTGATCCTCCCAGGACAAGCCCAGACGCTTGGGCTCCTGCCCCTTCACGGTCCAGCAGCCTGGTGCGGTGGACTGTTTCTAATTTCATCATGCCCAATGACTGACTTTGTATGTAAAGACGTCAGGAACATTCCACTGCTGGACATGAGGGGGCACCATTTTCCAGGGTATTGAAGGATTGGGTGAGCATAGGCATGGTGTTCACCCCTAGAGAAAATGAGCAGTTAACCCAGCCAGGCACAGCCCCACTGCATGGGAACTTTTTTTTTTGCATGAAGTTGGGCTTTAAGTCCTGTAAGTTGTGTGGTGAGGTCTCCATGGATCAGACTTGTTTTTCCAGCACATCCCACAGATGCTCAATTGGACTGATATCTGGAGATTTTGAAGGCCAAAAAACAGGTTGTATTCCTCAAACCATTCTTGAACCATTTTTGCATTGTAGCAGGGCGCGTTATCCTGTTAACAGGCCACTGCCATCAGGTAATACTATTTCCATGAAGGGGTGTACCTGGTCAGCAACAATGTTTAGGTAGGTAGAATGTGTCTGTCCAGTAACATCCACATGAGTAACAGGACCAAAGTTTCCCAGCAGATCATTTCCCAAAGCATCACACTGCCTCCACCAAATTGTCTTCTTCCCATAATGCATCCTGGTGTCATCTCTTCCTCAGGTAAGTGACACACACACACACCCAACACACACACACACACACACACCCAAAGAAAATGAAAATATAATTCATCAGACCAGGTCCTGTTCTGATGCTCACATGCCCATTGTAGGAGCTTTTGGCTGTGAACATGGCTCAGCATGGGTACGGCTACGCAGCCCCATTCACGGCAAACCGTGACACCAATTTTTTTTTTTTTCTGCTTTCAACACATCATCTTCACGGATAACGTGTGAACGAGCTCTCTCTAAATTAAATGTTTAGTATGGTATAACAATTTGGATAGTTAAATAGTACATTTAATGAGGTTTATACATTAGACCAGGGGTCTCCAAACTTTCTAAACAAAGGGCCAGTTTACTGTCATTCAGACTTTAGGGGGGCCAGACATCGGTATCAATGGGAGAAATAGTGCCCCATTATTGATGTCAGTGGGAGGAATAGTGCCCCATCATTGGTGCTAGTGGGAGGAATAGTGCCCTATCATTGGTGACAGTGGGAGGAATAGTACCCTATCATTGGTGACAGTGGGAGGAATAGTGCCCTATCATTGGTGACAGTGGGAGGAATAATACTCAATCATTGGTGACAGTGGGAGGAATAATACTCAATCATTGGTGACAGTGGGAGGAATAATACTCAATCATTGGTGTCAGTGGAGGGAATAGTACCCAATTTTAGGTGCCAGTGGAAGGAATATTGCCCAACTGTTGTATCTTGTATAGGTGAGAAGAACAGTGCCCCATGGGCCAGATAAAGGCAAGAAAAAGGCAACACCCGGGCCACAGTTTGGAGACCACTGCATATTATACCAAAAGGAGGGAACAAAGGGGCTTTGTTTCAGTTGAGGTTCAGTACCTACATGGGAACCATTTCATTCTGCTTCATTAATTGTAAATGCACATACATTACACATGGATAGGAAAAAGTATACAGAGGGGACCAGGCATTCAACACTTAAGATTTCTTTAGCTACTGTAGCTGTTCAATATGTGAAGATCAGCAATGTGGGTAGCCGGACAGGTATTAAAGCTGAAGCCCATGCAAGCACAGGGAAAACATGAAAACTAATTTCCCATACTTTTGTTATGGAAGGTTCTCTTTAATACATGCCCATTTCATATCGTGCAAAGAACATCATTTGCTGTAATACAGTCACTGTAGTTTTATAGATTATTCATTTACTATGTCTAATACAATACCACAACAAACCACTTTTGTGGTTTCCTTTAATGCTGGCATTGAATATTATTGATTACTATAGGCCACAAAACTAGTTTTATTTATCTATTTTTATAAATGAAAAAGTTACATTTCAGTTCACAAATGAGCTAAAAGCCAGTAATGTAAGCATTTTACTGGGTCCACAATCCGGCCAATGGTGAAGGAGTTAAGTACAAGAGCGGCGCCACATATCACATCCACAACATCAATCACTGTTTGATGGGATCTGCGGATTTCACATTCCCTTTCAAATGTCTGCAAAGCTTCTTCAGAAATCAATTACAAAGCGGCTTTTCATGAGGTCCTAAAATAAATAAATGTCCCCGGGCATCAAGATATCCGAACCTTGGTGTCAAGAACAGTCTTCGGGCCCGTATCCTCTAAAAATGTCCTCTCGTTGGACCACCCTGCTTGAATACAAGGTTATAATATTTTTATCTAATGCATAAATGTATCTCTGAAGGGTCAGTCCACCCAAAACTGATGCGATGTCAGTTGTATGTTGATGATGGTGGGGTCATTAATCCACAGTATTCTAATAACTCTTGGGGACAACAGCGGTGAGTCTCCACAAATCCCACTTCTTCTAACCTGCTTTACGAGGCACATGAGGTCCTATTTATAGAGAAAAAACTACGTAAAGGACATTTCACATCTCTACCGCATCTTTAATGTGGTTTCCAGAAAACATATCTTCCACAGGGGTGAGCAATACTGCATGTAAAATACTTCTGAACCACAAAGCACAACCCCAGCTTTACAGGAGAAAAGCTTTATAATATATAAAAACAGGTTCGATTTAAAAAAAATAAATAGAATAAAACTATAAAAGCGTTAATTCACCTTTTCATAAAAAATGATAAAGTGAACTAGCACCACATACCCTTCCCAACCCCCTGGTCTCTCCTGTACTTACCTCCATAGGTGGTGACCTGTCAGCGTTTAGACAGATGGTGCCGCAGTCCAGGGATTTTAAGTCTCCGCTCTTCTCCTTCTTCTCTGTGCAGTGCTTCCAGGACAGACCAGAGTAATTCTGATTGGTCAGTGCCGGCACAGAGCATTGTTCTGATCCGTCCCACAGTGGTAAGTACACCAGGGGGAGGGTGTAAAGTGTTAGTTCACCCTTTCACTTTTTTCAAAAAAGGTGAACTAACACTTTTTAGGCTCCTTGCACATGGGCTTCATAATTTACTGATGCTTGCTTAGGAACTTGTGACGCCCGTGTGCAAGGGGCCGACATCGCTGGATTCCAGGACAGGTAAGTGTCCTAATATTAAAAGTCAGCAGCTACAGTATGTTTAGCTGCTGACTTTTAATTTTTGGAGGGGGAGGGCGGAACACCGCTTTAATACCGAAGCTTACTAGCCCTTAGATGTGGTGTCTGTATTAGGCCTGTTGCACACGGGAGTAAAAAATGCTGAGTTTTTTTATTGATCTGAAATGAGATGCCTTGTTGTCTTTTGGACATTGAACACAGCTGAGTAAAGATCAGTAATACAGTGCTGAATACAGAGCAGTAAAACCTAAAGTGCAGTAATGTACTTTCGTGTTAACTCGTTTATTGTTTACGTGAGTATAGAGTATATTACAATACTGGCAATGAAGAAGAAAGTCTATACGCTTGTACACCTTCACTCGCCTATACTCAACATTACATAGGTCTTTACACACAGTTTTTGGCCCCCTGCAAAAAAAAGATGTCTACCCAGATCGACGAGAGGCCTGCCCAGTCTATAACAAAATGACGTTGAACTGGTTAACTTGACCAAATCTAGGAGGCTTGTGGGCAGGGGCGTCGCTAGGGGGTGGCTTTTGGGGCTATAGCCCCGAATCTGGGGCCAATAGCCCCGAGTCTCTGCAGGGGTCCCCAAGGGGAGGGGAGGCTCTCTGGGGACTCTTATGTAAGTGGGGGGCTCTCTGGGGACCCTGATGCAAGGGAGAGGCTCTCTGGGGACCCTAATGTAAGGGGGGGGCTCTCTGGGAACCCTGATGTAAGTGGGGGGCCCTCTGGGTACCCTTATGAAAGGATACGGGGGGGCTCTCTGAGGACTCTGATGTAAGGAGGAGGCTCTCTGGGGAACCTGATATAAAGGGGGCTCTCTGGGGACCCTGATGTAAGTGGGGGGCTCTCTGGGGATATATACACACACACACGTATATTACTGTATATACATGTGTATGCTCGCCCAAGCGTATGACTTTCTTTACTACGCTGCTATGGGCTCTAGCCCCAGATCTTTTGTAGACCTAGCAACGCCCCTGCTTGTGGGCGTCACATATTTCTGAGCAAACATCAGTAAATTATGACGCTGTGTGCAAGGGGCCTTAGTTTCCTTTTCTAAAGGCTTTGTTTCCTTTATTTTCATGGTATAGAGGAAAAAATGGTACAGTGCATATGTATGTATATATATATATATATATATATACTGCGGCAGGCCGGCCCTCCCGGGCAAAATCACGTACCTGCATGTGATTTCTATTTCCGGGTATGGGGCACGCACGCGCACTCCTGGCGACCCACTCCCGCTCTGATTGGACACAGCCAATCAGCGGGTCCGGTGGACCTGATGTTCGCCGGCACCCTGCGATCATTCCCGAGGATGATCACGGGAGGCAGATCGTCGTTCTGTGAAAGGGGAAGATGGAGATCCTGTGCTTCTGCTAAGCAGAAACACAGATCTCTGTCTTCACTCTGTCAAAGCATCCCCCCCCAGTTAGAAAACACCCCCAGGGAACATATTTAACTGTTTGATTGCTCCTCCATTTTTAACCCCTTCCCTGCCAGTGTCATTAGTACAGTGACAGTGCCTTTTTTTTTAGCACTGATCACTGTATTAGTGTCACTGGTCCCCAAAAAGTGTCACTGATCAAATAAAAAAAAAAAATCCATGATCACCACCATTAGTTGTAAAAAAAAATTCAAAAATAAAAATTCCATAAATCTATCCCATACCAAAAATATGTAGCAGAATACATATTGTGTATGAAGAAAATAGATTTTTTAATTTTTTTTTAATTGGATATGTTTTATAGCATAAAGTAAAAAATATAGTTTTTTTTTTCAAAGTTGCGTAAAAAATAAAAACCGCAGAGGTGATCAATTACCATGAAAAGAAAGCTCTATTTGTGGGGAAGAAAAGACATCAATTTTATTTGGGTACAGTGTCGCACAAACGCGTCAGTTAAAGTAACTCAGTGCCGTATTGCAAAAAAATATCCTGCTCATGAAGGGGGTAAAACCTTCCGGGGCTGAAGAGGTTAAAGAGCTAAACCAGCCTTATATCTGGGGGGTCATCAGCCCAGCACAAGTAGACAAAGTATAAGACCCCTCTCACACTGGAGGCGTTTTTCAGGTGCTTTAGCGCTAAAAATCGCACCTGTGAAGCGCCTGAAAAAAGCCTCAGCTGCAATCCCAGTGTGAAAGCCCGAGTGCTTTCACACTGGGGTGCTGCGCTGGCAGGGCGTCACGAAAAACCGCTCCTAAAGTGTCCCTGCCCATTGAAATCAATAGGCAGCGCCGGCAATGAGCTACTGCAGCGGCATTTTGCAGGCAGGTTTTAACCCTTTTTAAAAGGGTTAAAAGTGCCCCGCTAGCGGCCGAATAGCGCCGCCAGAACGAGGGTAAAGCGCCGCTAAAAATAGCGATGCTTTCCTGCTGACGCCCGGGCGCTGGCAGTGTGAAAGTGCCCTTAAGGGAAAAGAAAAATGGGTGTGTAACGACGACCACCTGATATAGTTACTGTCAACACAATAAACAGCATTTAAAAGGTCACATCTTTATTACAAAATATATAAAAGGGGCGTTACACATCAAATGGCCAAAACATAGCCCCTATTAATAATAAACAGAGCAAAGGGAAATCGTCAGACTCTATGTAGAGCTTGCCAACGCATTGCGCAGTCATTAGTCACTTCGTCATGGCTTTGATCTCTTATTGTCTGACTTAATACCTGACAAACAATCATAATGAGTACAAGTACACAAATTCATAAATAAGATAGATATATATATATATATATATATATATATATATATATATATATATATATATATATATCTATATATATCTATATATAGATATAGATATATAGATAGATATATATAATATATATATATACACAACCACAAAAAAAAAAAAAATCACACACTGGTCAACTGGGGATGGGCATTTATATAAGGTAAAACAGTGGCTGGGATAGCGATGTGTAAGATTACTAACCTACACCTAGGAAAGACCAAAAAATAGTTCCTCAGGGGTCACTTTAAACAGTACACGTTCATCATACAGCCCAATCAGACTAAAATGTAAAAATAAAAGTAATAAGGATGCAGCAAAATCACCCAGGATCACCTGAAAGTTCGGCCCCCTCCACCTTCCCCCCCGATGCCGGGTCATTTACAAAGCGCAGTGTGCTTCACGCATGCGCAGTAGGGAACTGGCTGTGAAGCCGCAAGGCTTTACTGCCGGTTTCCCTTACAAGCAGTGGTGACGGCAGCACCCAAGAGCCAATGGAAATATCGTCTGGGGTGAAGACACGGCTGGATTCCTGGACAGGTAAGTGTCCTAATATTAAAAGTCAGCAGCTACAGTAATTGTAGCTGCTGACTTGTATTTTTTTCTGAAGGAGCCTGGAGCTCCTCTTTAAGGCCCCATGCACATCTAGTGATTTAGGATCACAAGCAGGAGCTTCTTTTTGGGCAACAAGCTTCGCGTGATGCGATTTATCACGGCAAAACCGCACCACGTTTAGGTGCTATTGAAAATGAATGGTATCCAAACAAGTATGCTGTGTTTTGCCAGCATTGCAGTGTGACTTTGGAACTGTGGACAGAATTGCAGCAGGGAACTCAGCGGGGAACTGTGAACAGGGCCTCAGTCTGTGAGAATCTAAGTGGAAATTTCAGGCAACAAATAAAACAAGTGAATTAAACTACTAATGCTGTCCAGCAAACACTGCAAATGTGCTTAAGACAAAAAATTCCCCTAGTTAACCTTCATCTGAATTCTCCATAATCCACAAACCAGATATCACCGAGCTGCAAGTAGAATGGGTGGGTGCGCTTGCTGAAGAAGTGCCATAAATTTTCTTTTTTTATAACCAATTATATTGAAATTTCCTAGAGAGGTCTAAACCTCAACCTAAACCTAAACCTTGGTGACATTCTTTTGTAACAGACTTTCTGTATGTAAGAAACAGCAAGAAGCTTACAATGGGCATTCTCATAAATACCTCTCTGGCATCGCATGGGTTAAAAAAATTGGAGTTCCCATGTTATCAGATTATTGATACTTGGACTGGGCTTTAAAGCTCAGAAGCCGCACATATGTGTTTATGGACAGCAGAGGTTTTCTGTGCTGAGAGCACGCTCACTGCGCGCTCCAAGCACAGAGACCGAGCTGTCAAAAACAGCTCTTGGTCTGTAATAATGATCGGGAACTGGCGGGACTGGCCTCTAATCATGTTACATAGTTAATCAGGTTGAAAAAAGACACAAGTCCATCTAGTTCAACCATAAAAATAATTAAATAGATACAACATAATATCATACAATCCCATGTACACAATCTTATACCCACAGTTGATCCAGAGGAAGGCGAAAAACCCCAGCAAAGCATGATCCAATTTGCTACAGCAGGGAAAAAAAATTCCCTCCTGATCCCAGAGAGGCAATTGGATTTTCCCTGGATCAACTTTACCTATAAATGTTAGTACCCAGTTATATTATGTACATTTAGGAAAGAATCCAGGCCTTAAAGCAATCTACTAAGCTGGCCAGATCCACCTCTGGAAGGAGCCTATTCCACATTTTCACAGCTCTTACTGTGAAGAAACCTTTCTGTATTTGGAAATGAAATCTCTTTTCCTCTAGACGTAAAGAGTGTCCCCTTGTCCTCTGTGTTGACCGTAAAGTGAATAACTCATCACCAAGTTCCCTATATGGACCACTTATATATTTGTACATGTTGATCATATCCCCCCTTAATCCCCCCTTTAAAGAGTGAATACATTCAGTTTCTCTAATCTTTCCTCATAGCTGAGCTCCCCCATGCCTCTTATCAGTTTGGTTGCCCTTCTCTGCACTTTCTCCAGTTCCCCGATATCCTTTTTCAGAACTGGTGCCCAAAACTGAACTGCATATTCCAGATGAGGTCTTACTAATGATTTGTACAGGGGCAAAATGATATCTCTCTCTCTCTGGAGTCCATACCTCTCTTAATACAAGAAAGGACTTTGCTCGCTTTGGAAACCGCAGCTTGGCCTTGCATGTTATTATTGAGCTTATGATCTACCAAAACCCCCAGATCCTTCTCCACCATTGATTCCCCCAGTTGTACTCCGCCTAGTGTGTGTGATACATGCATATTCTTAGCCCCCAAATGCATAACTTTACATTTATCAACATTAAACCTCATCTGCCACATAGTCACCCAATTAGACAGTGCATTGAGGTCGGTTTGTAAATTGGAGACATCCTGTAAGGACGTTATTCCACTGCATAGCTTGGTGTCATCTGCAAAGACTGAAATGGTACTTTTAATCCCAGACCCAATATCATTTATAAAGATATTAGAAAGTAAGGGTCCCAGCGGCGCATCTCGGATCGGCAGGAGGGCTCTGTGATTGGCCCTCCTGATCACATGACGGCCGTGTCCAATCACAGCCGTCATGTGATGTAAACACAGCTGGTTGCTAGGCGATCAGCTCTCCTCTCCTCACACGGAAGTTGTCGCTGAGGAGGAGAGGAGAGGGGATCGCTGCAGCCGGCTGATGATCAGTGAGTATGAGCTGTTTTTTACAGCTTTTTACTCACTGATCGCCAACCTAGTGTCAACACACATGTAAATACATACATGTAAAACACACACATGTCCCCACATAATGTAAAACACACACATGTCCCCACATAATGTAAAACACACATGTTCCCAAAAAACATGTCCCCAAATAATAAAAAAAGCTGTCCCCCACATATGTCCCACTAAAATCACATGTCCCAATGGTAATCTGCACACATATGTACGTGATCACCTGCACACATCTGTACATGATCATTTGCGTACATATGTCCGTGATCACACAAACCAATTATTATACACTTAACAGGATTTTTTTTATCAAAAACATGTAGCAGAATACATTTTGGCTTAAATTTATGACAAAAAAATCGATTTTACTGGATTTCTTTTAAAACAGAAAAAAGAAAATATTGTTTTTTTTCCAAATTTCCACTATTTTTGCGCTTATATCGCAAAAAAAAAAAATAATGGAGTCGTGAATAAATACCACCAAAAGAAAGCTCTATTTGTGAGAACAAAATGATAAAAATTTCATTTGGGTACAGCGTAGCATGACTGAGTAATTGTCATTAAAAGTGCGAGAGCGCTGAAAGTTGAAAATTGGTCTGGGAAGGAAGGGGGCGAAAGTGCCTAGTATTGAGGTGGTTAAATCACACTTGTTTATTAATAAAAATAAAAAGGTAAATAGAGTAAGCATAGTCAAAGCATAGCCAGAGTCCAGTAACCGGATCGGGTAGTCAGCCAAGCCAGAGTTCAGTAACCAGATCGGGTAATCAGCCAGACCAGAAGTCAGGGATCCAAGTGGGGGAACAGCAAGGAGCCAGAAGGGATGTCAGCAAGCCAGTCTTTAAACAGGAACACAGGAGATGGTTTCTTGTGATGTGACCAGGCCGAAGGCAGGAAAGATGTGAGCTGGACGTCTTTAAGTAGGCGGGACTGACGAGCAGATCCACAACAGCTGGTTAACTGTGGAGAGAGAAGAGAGCTGTCAATTAGCCGACAGCTGAGCGGCCAGCTCAGAGAAGGAAGGGCTGAGCCAACCCTGACAGATTCCGAGCATGCCTGAACTTTGGTGCGAGGACTTGTGTACACACGATCGGACTTTCGGCCACCAAAGTGAAGTTGGCTGAAAATTTGAAAATCTGCTCTCAAACATTTGTGGGTGGAAATTCCGACAGCAAATGTTTGATGGAGCATACACACGGTCGGACTTTCCGACAACAAGCTCACATCCAACATTTCCCGTCGGAAAGTCCGATCATGTGTAAGCAGCATAAGAGTCATTAACCACTACTCTCTGAATTCTGTCTTTTAGCCAGTTTTCTATCCATTTACAAACTGATCTTTCCAAGCCTGTAGACTTTACCTTACACATGAACCGTGTGTGGGGAACTGTATCGAACGCTTTTGCAAAATCCAAGTATACCACGTCCATAGCCACCCCTCTGTTCAAGGTTTTACTTACCTCCTCATAAAAAGAAATCAGGTTTGTTTGACAACTTCTGTCTTTTATGAATCCATGCTGTCTGTTGCTTAAAATATTTTTTTCCAGCAAGAACTCGTCTATGTGATCTTTTATTAACCACTTGCTTACTGGGCACTTAAACCCCCTCCTGCCCAGACCAATTTTCACCTTTCAGCGCTGACGCACTTTGAATGGCAATTGCGCGGTCATACAACATAGTACCCAAATGAAATTTTTATAATTTTTTTCACACAAATAGAGCTTTCTTTTGGTGATATTTAATCACAGCTGGAATTTTTATTTTTTGCTGAACAAATAAAAAAAGATGGAAAATTTTGAAAAAAAAAATCATGTTTCATAGTTTGTTATAAAATTTTGCAAACAGGTATTTTTTTTTCCTTTTCTTTGATATGCGCTGATGAGGTGGCACTGGTGGGCACTGATAGGCTGCACTGATGGGGACAGATAAGGCGGTACTGATGGCCACAGATAAGATGGCACTGATGGGCCCTGATGGGTGGCACTGATGGGCACTGATAGGTACCACTGATAGATGGCACTGATGGTCACTGATAGGTGGCACTGATAGGTGGTACTGGTAGGTGACACTGATGGGCACTGATGTGCAACACTGTTGATAAGGGAATGATTGTGGGCACTGATAAGTGGCACTGTGGGCACTGATGGGTGGCGCTGGTGGGCACTGGTAGGCAGCACTGTTGTGTATTGTTGGTGGCACTGGCAGATGGAACAGTTGGGCACTGAGGAGCTGGCGGCAGCTCGTCGTGATCGGGACTGATGTCCCTCTCACGGCCGCCGGTGATCGACTTTTTTTTTTTTCTCCTCACGTTGTCAGCACGAGGAGATAAAGTAGCCGATTACCGTCTCTGTTTACATCACATGATCAGCTGTCATTGGCTGACAGCTGATCACGTGGTCAGGGGTCGGGATGGACCCCTAACTCCGATCTGTGATCCAGACTCGCTGTTCACAGAACACGCAGCTGCAGGGCATGCGCAGGTTGCTCAGGCACGGGAGGACGTCAATAGACGTACTCCCGCCAAAGCAGGTCCGCGCTGTAGCCGTCATTTGGCTATAGCGCGGATCTGAACAGGTTAAACTCTCCAGTAACTTTCCGACTATAGAAGTTAAACTAACAGGTCTATAGTTACTTAGTAAAGACTTTGTTCCCTTTTTAAATATGGGCACCACATTGGCCCTGCGCCAATCCAGTGGTACTATTCCTGTCATTAATGAATCCCTAAAAATTAGATACAATGGCTTTGAAATGACAGAGCTCAATTCTTTTAGGATCTGTGGGTGGATGCCATCTGGTCCTGGTGCTTTATCCACCTTTATTCTGTCTAAATATGTCTGGACCATATCACTTTTGAGCCATTGTGAATCATTTTGGGGCTGTGTCACTACCACCCCCATTATAGACATGAGCTCCCCCGTGCGCCTTTGTATACACAGAACTGAAGAATGTATTTAATAAATTTGCCTTCTCTTTGTCCCCAGTCACCCACTCCAGATTATTTTGTAAAGGGCCTACATGCTCAGACCTGACCTTTTTACTATTAATATAGTTGAAGAATTTTTGGGGGTTTGTCCTACTATCTTTTGCAATCTGTCGCTCGTTTTGAATTTTTGCGTCCTCGATTTCCTTTTTACATATTCTGTTATATTCCTTGTAACATTTAAACATCAATAGTGTTCCTTCATTTATATATTTTTTAAAAGCTGTTTTCTTATTGTTTATAGCTTTTTAAAATTTGGCTGTGAGCCACATAGGTTTTATTTTTAGCCTTTTAAACTTATTGCCCATGGGAATATACTTTGCAGTGAGTTCACAAACAGTCTTTTTGAAGAATTCCCATTTATGTTCTGTGCCCATTGATGCCAATATTCCCTCCCAGTCTAAGTCCTGGAGAGCAGCCCTCATCCTTGGAAAATGTGCTCTCTTAAAGTTAGGTGTTTTTATCTTTCCCGTATGTGTTTGGTCACTGCTACCCAAATGTTCCTTTTTATATGAACATTAGTAATAAGCTCTGCATGGTTTGAGATTACCAGGTCCAGCAGAGCATCATTCCTAGTTAGGGCCTCAATAAACTGGATCATAAAATTGTCCTGTAATAGGTTTATACATTTTTGCCCTTTAACTGTTCCAGCAGTGCCATTACTCCAGTCAATTTCCGGGTAGTTAAAGTCCCCTATTATTATCACCGTCCCAGCCCTTGCAGCCCCTTCCATCTGTGCAAGGAGCTGAATCTCCACCTCCTCATTAACATCGGGTGGTCTATAACAAACTCCAATGATTAATTTTGAATTGCGCACATCTATATGCAGTTCCACACATAATGCTTCAGACCTATCACACTCTCCATCAATTAGGTCCTCATTTACACTCACTTTGAGATCCCTTCTCACATAGAGACAGACCCCGCCACCTTTCCTTTTTACCCTGTCTCCCTGAAAGAGTGTATAGCCAGAAATATTAATAGCCCAGTCATGTGACCAAACAACCACAGTGGTCACATGACTAGGCAGGACTTCCCGCCCCCTGGGCATTCGAGCCCAGTTAAAGGGACTCCAGGGCAGGCAGGTAGGAGTTAAAATGACAGGACCTTTATCTTCCATTGTGGAATCCTGCAGAGGCTGTGATTCCATCCTCCAATCCCTATAACATTACAGGATTCAGCAGTGCCATAGGGGGTGGAGAATGGGACTTAAACTGCAGGTAAGGCACAGAAAAATCAAATTGGACTCCTCCAGCACTGCACCCTGCCTCTTTGCACAGCATAGCCCTCTCCTCATCTGGGAGTGTCTAATTATGGTCTGTGCTGGCCTGTCAAAGACTATACTCACCGAGGCCGAGATGCCGAGAGCGGCTCGCCCTTACGACCACGCGCACCCGACCCCTGGAGGTGATACAGGGAGTTGGGGGCACGCGGAGGCACGGGCTTCCGGTGGTGACTGAATTCCTGAAGGAAGTCCGTATAGCCGCTGGGCACTGGAGAAGCTGCAAAACAAATGGTTAACTGGAACCGGGGTATCAGCTCGGGCAAGTCCGTTATTCAGGCAAGGATCAGGGGTATCAGACAGGCAGAGAGCGTGATCGTTGAACAAGCAGGGGTCCGGGGTATCAGGCAGGCAAGAGTAGTCCGTTATATACAAGCAGAGGTCTGGGGTATCAGGCAGGCAAAGAGTAGTCCGTTATACAAGCAGAGGTCCGGGGTATCAGGCAGGCAAAGAGTAGTCCGTTATACAAGCAGAGGTCCGGGGTATCAGGCAGGCAAAGAGTAGTCCGTTATACAAGCAGAGGTCCGGGGTATCAGGCAGGCAAAGAGTAGTCCGTTATACAAGCAGGGGTCAGTACTGGTAACACACTGGAAGCAGGAAAATGACAGGCACAGGGGACAGGGTACAGCTGACGACAAACCAGCAACCCGACTGGGTGCTGGAGCCGTCAGAAGTAGCCCTCCGGCGAGCGCGTCACCGTGACGCGCCGCCGTGCACCCGCACGGTCACGGCGCGTACACGGGGACCGCCGTGCACCCGCGCGCGCCGCACCATTGGGCCGCGAATGGGTGTACGGCGCAGCGTGAGTCCTCCGCGCGTGCGCCGTGGAACCCGGCGGACGGAGGCGGCTTGTGCCTCCTGACAGTGCCCCCCTCCTAAGGGCGGACACTGGACGCCCAGACTGGACATCACCTCCGGGTGGTCTCGGTGAAAGGCTTGAATTAAACGTGGTGCATGTAGGTTCTTCGCGGGTTCCCAAGAGTTGTCCTCAGGTGGATAACCCTTCCACTGTATCAGATACTGCAGTTGTCTGCCCTTCTTCCTACAGTTAAGGATGGACTCCACCTCAAACTCATTTTCTCTATCCACCCTAACTGGTGGCGGAGGAGGCTCCCCTCTTTCCGGGAAAGTGCTGTCCACTACAGGCTTCAGTAAGGACACGTGGAAAACAGGATGGATTTTGAAAGTTTTTGGTAGTGCTAGCTCCATAGCCACAGGATTGATAATTCTTTTGATGGGGAAAGGACCTATGAACTTGGGTCCCAATTTCCGCGAAGGCACAGATAGTTTAAGATTGGTAGTGGATAGCCAGACCTCTTCTCCTAGTTTAAAGGTTGGATTCTCCCTCCTGCCCCGATCATACTGCTCCTTGTAATCCGTTTGAGCCCTTTGTAACATATCTTGAATTCTCTGGAAATTTGCCTGTAAAGAGGCTATTCTGTCCTGCACTGCAGGGACTGCTATCTCAGGAACATCGTTGGACAGAAAGGTGGGATGGAAACCACAATTCGCCCAGAAGGGCGTTTGATTAGTAGCAGCGTGAACAGAATTGTTATAGGCGAACTCTGCGTATGGGAGAAGACTTGCCCAATCATCTTGAGATCCCGAGCAGAAACACCGCAGGTATTGCTCTAGAGTCTGGTTCGTCCTTTCCGTTTGGCCGTTACTCTGGGGGTGGTAAGCTGATGAGAGGCAGACTTGGATATTTAAGGCTTTGCAGAGCTCCCTCCAAAATTTGGACGTAAATTGTACACCCCTGTCTGATACGATGTTCTTTGGTACTCCATGGAGCCTGATGATCTCCTTCAAAAAAATATTGGCAGTCTCTAGGGCCGAGGGGGTGCCCTTCATGGGCAAAAAATGGGCCATCTTGGAGAGACGGTCAACCACGACAAAAATAGTGGTGAAACCCCCCAAGGCTGGCAGGTCCACTATAAAATCCATAGAGACGTCAGACCATGGTCGTTCGGGAATAGGTAAAGGTCTTAGTAAACCCCAAGACTTGGCGTTTCGACCCTTGTTTCGCTGACACAAAGGGCAGGATGCCACATATTCTTTGCAATCCCGTCTCCACCCAGGCCACCAAAAGGAACGAGAGACCAGCTCGGACGTTTTCCTTACTCCAAAATGCCCTGCGAGTTTGTGGTCATGGCACATCTTGAGGGTTAGCAACCGTGTCTCCTGTGGTACAAAGATTTTTCCCCGGATCCAAAAGAAATTACCGTTTCTTTTCAAGGATTGCACCTCTGGTTCCATGCAAGAGTTGGATGATGTTTTAATGGATGACATCAAATCCACTTGTGTTACCCCAAGGAAGTTTTGGGACGAGAGGATTGTTCCAGGTTCTGAAGCTTGGGACTCTGCTGAGAACATCCGTGAGAGTGCGTCTGCCTTTCCATTCTTTGAGCCAGGTCTATAGGATATGTGGAAGTTGAAGCGAGAGAAAAAGAGAGCCCAGCGGGCTTGTCTAGGTTTTAATCGTTTTGCTGTCCGTAAATATTCGAGGTTTTTATGATCTGTAAAGATCATTACCGGATGTAATGCGCCTTCGAGCAGATACCTCCATTCTTCTAAAGCAAATTTTATGGCCAGCAGCTCCCTGTCACCCACGTCGTAGTTTAACTCTGGCGGGCTGAGTTTCCGAGAAGCGAAAGCAACGGGGTGAAGGATGGCTTTGGGCCCTTGTCTTTGAGAGAGAATGGCCCCTGTGGCAATTTCCGAAGCATCCACCTCCAAAACATATGGCTGAGAAGGATCGGGGTGGCGAAGAATTGGAGCCGAACAAAACAGATCTTTTAATTTTAGAAAGGCCTCTTGTGCGGCCTCACTCCACCGGAAAGGGTTGTGCTGACGGGTTAGCTGGGTGATAGGTGCTACAATGGTCGAGAATCCGATAATGAACTTCCGATAAAAATTAGCAAATCCTATGAATCGTTGGACCCCTTTTTTATCAGATGGAGCTGGCCAATCTTGGATAGCTTGTATCTTTTGGGGATCCATTGCGATCCCGCCGGCCGATATGATGAACCCCAGAAATTGTACCACTGACCTCTCGAATTCACACTTCTCCACTTTCAGATAAAGCTTGTGTTGTTTTAATATAGTAAGGACTCTTTTGACATGCCCCTTGTGTAGTTCCATCGTGGGAGAAAAAATGAGTATGTCATCTAGATAGACAACAAGGAAGTCATCCAGGTATTCTCGGAAGATGTCATTAACTAGGTGCTGGAAAGTAGCTGGAGCATTGCATAGCCCGAATGGCATCACCAGGTACTCGAAGTGCCCAAACCTGGACCTGAACGCTGTCTTCCACTCATCCCCTGCTCTGATTCTAATAAGGTTATAGGCACCCCGCAGGTCTAATTTGGAAAAGACCTTGGCAGATCGGAATCGTTGAAATAACTCCGGGATAAGTGGTAGTGGGTACCTGTTTTTAATGGTAATATTGTTGAGCTGCCGGTAGTCCACACAAGGTCTAAGGGACCCATCCTTTTTCCCAACAAAGAATATCCCTGCTCCCGCAGGTGAGGACGAAGGACGGATAAAACCCTTTTCCAGGTTCTCATCGATGTATTGTCTGAGCGCCTCCAGTTCGGTCTCGGAGAGAGGGAATATACGACCGAACGGGATCACTGATCCTGGCAACAGGTCGATCGGACAGTCATAAGGCCGATGAGGTGGTAGGCGATCAGCCATTTGTTTATTAAAGACCTCCTGGAACTCCAGATATTCAGAGGGAATCTGCTGCAGTTTGTCGGACGAAGTAGTAACCGTAGCACAAACCTTCGAGGTTAAAGGGAGGCAATGCTCCGAGCAGTATGGAGAGGAGAAGGACACCGCCTTGGTGCTCCATTGGATCTGCGGATCATGAGCTTGTAACCAGGGCAGGCCGAGGATGACTGGGAAGATGGGAGACTGGATGAGGTCGAGCCGTAGGAGTTCCTGGTGCCCGGAGTCAGTGGTTACTAGGATAGGCTGGGTCTCTTGGGTGATTGGACCAGACCTAGGTAGAGACCCATCAGCTAGGTGCACTTGTAATCCTTGGGTCTTTATTTGCAAGGGAATACGGAGGCTGCGGGCCAAGGCTGCATCCATGAAGCAGCTACAAGCCCCCGAATCAATGATGGCGGGTAGGCGAGACTCCCCTTCCGGTAGCTGCAAGGAAACAGACAACATCACATAAGACTTTGGAGCATCATTATCCTGGTAATTCATCAATCTAGGCTGAAAGGACTTACTGGGCCTAATTGGACAACCGCGCAGGAAGTGTCCCGCTCCCCCGCAGTACAGGCACAAATTGGACTGCCGTCTGCGTTGTCTCTCCTCCGATGTTAGCGGGGCCCGGACCAGGCCTAGCTGCATGGGTTCAGCTTCAGGAGGTGTGATGGAGGATGTTGACGGCATGGATGGAGTTCTGAATGGCGTCCACGAAGGACGTGGACCCTGAAACCGCTCCGAGCGGCGTTCTCGCAAGCGCCTGTCCAACTGTGTGGCTGCTTGAATGAGTTCTTCCAAGGTCTCCGGGGTCTCCATCCTGGCTAGCTCATCCTTAAGGAGTTCAGACAAGCCTTGACGATACTGGTAGCGAAGAGCCGGCTCGTTCCAGTTCGTGTCGGCCGCCCATTTACGGAACTCGACCGTGTAGTCTTCAATAGGCCTCCTTCCTTGGGACAAGTGGTGTAGCGTGGCTTCAGCGGTAGCCTTCCGTTGCGGGTCATCATAAAGTTTGGACATACCCTCAAAGAAGGTATCTATGGAATTTAACACAGGACTTCCCTGTTCCATTAAGCCGTGGGCCCAAGCCTGAGGTTCCTCTGACAGCAACGAGATAGCGAACCCCACCTTGACGATCTCTGATGCAAATGTCCGGGGCTGGAGGGCAAAGTAAAGAGAACATGCGTTCTTAAAAGCTCTGAATCTTTTACGGTCCCCTGAAAACCATTCGGGCGTAGGGACCCTAGGCTCGGGAAGCGCCATGACGACAGTAGGGCTGGCGGTGGCCTGGGGAAGCGGACCTTCATTGCCGGGTGCCGGAACTGCAGCGGCGGAGGGAAGTACTCCAACAATCTGTTGGAGGCGATTGTCAATCTGAGTATACCCCTCTTGTAACTTTTGGACTGAGTCGGCCAAGGTGGAGACCTGTTGACATAGGATCTCCAGAGGAGAGCGCGCTCTGTCGGCCTCGGACATCTGGCTGGTTTGTACTGTCAAAGACTATACTCACCGAGGCCGAGATGCCGAGAGCGGCTCGCCCTTACGACCACGCGCACCCGACCCCTGGAGGTGATACAGGGAGTTGGGGGCACGCGGAGGCACGGGCTTCCGGTGGTGACTGAATTCCTGAAGGAAGTCCGTATAGCCGCTGGGCACTGGAGAAGCTGCAAAACAAATGGTTAACTGGAACCGGGGTATCAGCTCGGGCAAGTCCGTTATTCAGGCAAGGATCAGGGGTATCAGACAGGCAGAGAGCGTGATCGTTGAACAAGCAGGGGTCCGGGGTATCAGGCAGGCAAGAGTAGTCCGTTATATACAAGCAGAGGTCTGGGGTATCAGGCAGGCAAAGAGTAGTCCGTTATACAAGCAGAGGTCCGGGGTATCAGGCAGGCAAAGAGTAGTCCGTTATACAAGCAGAGGTCCGGGGTATCAGGCAGGCAAAGAGTAGTCCGTTATACAAGCAGGGGTCAGTACTGGTAACACACTGGAAGCAGGAAAATGACAGGCACAGGGGACAGGGTACAGCTGACGACAAACCAGCAACCCGACTGGGTGCTGGAGCCGTCAGAAGTAGCCCTCCGGCGAGCGCGTCACCGTGACGCGCCGCCGTGCACCCGCACGGTCACGGCGCGTACACGGGGACCGCCGTGCACCCGCGCGCGCCGCACCATTGGGCCGCGAATGGGTGTACGGCGCAGCGTGAGTCCTCCGCGCGTGCGCCGTGGAACCCGGCGGACGGAGGCGGCTTGTGCCTCCTGACATGGCCCAACTCCTCTGCCTCTCCCCCTCATCTCCTTACAGTGGGTAAAGAAAAGAATCACCCTCCTTTTTAAAATAATCACATTTTGTTGCTTTGTAGCCTGAAATTAAGGCAGGCACAGTTTTTGTTTTATCGAGCTGTATTAACTCAGTGCAACTTATAACATCCAAGCAAAAGATAGAACGCCAACATGTCAGAAAAAAAAATTCAAAAACAGAATCAGAGTTGGAAAAAGGATCACACCCTTATGTCAGTATTTTATTGAACCACATTTTGCTTTCATTCCAGCCTTTAGTCTGTTAAGATATGTCTCTAATAACTTTTCACATCTAGACTTTGCAATATTTGCCCACTCTCCATTGCAGAACTGCTCAAGTTCAGTTAAATTTGATGGTGATCGTTTGTGGACTGCAGTCTTCAAGCCATTCCACAGACTTTCAATGGGGTTGAAGCCTGGGCCCTGACTAGGCCATGCAAGGACATTCACCTTTTTCTCCTTCAGCCACTGTGTAGTCATTTGGGTCATGCTCTGTGCTTTGGGTCATTGTCATGTTGGAAGGTAAATCTGCTTCTCATTGATAACTTTCTGGCAGAGGGGAGCAGATTTTCCTTAAGAATTTGATGGTATTTTGCCCCATCCATTTTTTCTTCTATCCTGACAAGTGCTCCAGTCCCTGCTGCAGAGAAACATCCCAATAACAGCATATTACCACCTCCTATGCTTTACTGTAGAAATGGTGTTATTTGGATGGTGAGCTGTATTGGATTTCCATCAGACATATCATTTGGTGTTGAGGCCAAATATTTATATTTTATTCTCATCTGACCAGAACACCTTTTTCCATGTGGCCTCAGAATCTTCAAGGTGCTTTTTGGCTCAGAGCTCAGTTGTGACTGTGTGTGGCCTTTCTTGAGGAACAGCTTTTTTTCTTGCAACCCTCCCATACAAGCCACATTTGTGGAGAATTTGTGATATTGTTGTCACATGCACACAATGGCCACTCTGTCATAAATTCCTGCAACTGCTTCAGAGTTGCTGTAGGCCTCTTGGTAGCCTCCCTGACCAGTTTCTTCCTGGCTCTTTCATCCAATTTGGAGCGACGTCCTGATCCAGGGAGGGTCTGTTTTCTACCAAATATCTTCCACTTCTTAATAATAGACTTCACTATGCTTCTAGGCATTAATAAAACCTTTGAGATTTTTCTGTATCCATCTCCGACTTGTGGCTGTCCACAACTTTATCCTGGAGATCTTTTGGCAGTGCCTTGCCACACGTAGTTGATTGTTTGCCTCAGTTGCACTACCAGGGATTGAAATGCTCCAGAAAATCTCTTTTTATGCTGGGCTAATCAAAATGACCACAGCTGATCACAGTTGAAAGTCAAATGGCTTTGTGTGCCATTGAGAAGGTGATTAGCTACACCTGATTGAGTTTACAAGTAATTTTTAGGAGGGGGGTGATCCTTTTTCCAACTCAGGGATTCTGTTTTTGCAGAGTTGCACTGAGTAAATACAGCTGGATAAAACAAAAACTGTGCCTGTGTTCATTTCAGATGTGATTATTTTCAATGGGTGGGGGATCTTCTTTATACCCATCATATATAAACTTTTACATAGCCGCTGAGGGAAAAGCAATGGGGAATATTAGAGTATCACTTCAGTGACAGCTCAGTGTCTGCTGGGGCTGCTGACATCACATCTAAGATGGCAGTGTCCAGTAGCAGTCTCAGAGGTTTTGCATATCTATATAAAGGAGGCATTTACAGGTAAATAAAATGCCTATAAATGCACATATAACCTTATAGGAAGATTGTGGTTGAAATTAATAGACTAGAGACAGGGTCTCTTTAAAGCACACCTGTTACCACTGGTGCAGAAAGAAACAAGCTCCTAAATACAAACTAGGTGGAACATGCAGCCCATTAACCCTTTTTTTTCCCCCCACTCATGCTTACAAAATCAATTTTACACCTGAAGATTAGTTAAAGTGATACTAAAGTTTTGTTTTCTTTGTTTAAAAATAACAAACATGTTATACTTACCTGCTCTGTGCAATGGTTTTGCAGAGAACAGCCCTGATCCTCGCCTTCTTGAGTCCCTCACCGGCGCTCCTGGTCAATCCCTTCTGCTGAGTGCCCCCACATCAAACAGCTTGCTATGGGGGCACTCCAGACGAGCTGCTGCTCTGTGTGTCCATTCAGACACGAAGTCACTGGTCGGCCCTGTCCCCCTCTCTCTCCTTATTGGCTCGCTGACTTTGACAGCAGTGGGAGCCAATGGCGCCCACTGTGTGTCTGTCAATCAGGAGGGAGAGCCTCGAACAGCCAAGTCTCTTGTGCAACATCGCTGGATCGAGATGGGGCTCAGGTAAGTATTAGGGGGCTGAGGGGGGCTGCTGCACAGAATGCATTAGGATGAAAAAAACTGCCTTTAGAACCACTTTAAGACCCCCAAACATTATACTGTAATATTTTCTGTAAGCAGACACCCTGGGGAATAAAATAGTTCACTGGAAAATTAAAATGGTGGTAATTCCAATTTTTAATGTCACATGATTTTGCGCAAGTGTTTATCAATTTCAAATTTTCAGTTAAAAATACACTAACTTTAACTTTAGGATACCCAAACACAATGGGGTTGATTTACTAAGCCTGGAGTGTGCAAAATCTGGTGCAGCTGTGCATGGTAGCCAGTCAGTTTCTAACTTCAGCTTGTTCAATGAAGCTTTGACAAAAAAACCTGGAAGCTGATTTCTATGCAGAGCTGCACCAGATTTTGCACTCCCAAATTTTATTAAATCAACCCCAATCCATTACTTCAATTATAAACAATGAGGTTACTCTAAGTAAAAAGATACCAAACATGTAAACCTTTAAAACTGCACACGCCCCTAAAATGATGATAAATTTGAGTACCCTATATTTTCCATAGGTGACCCTTTAAACATCTCTAAATGTCATCACATTAGAGTTCACAGTTAATAATGACCCTAGAATGGCTCTCTCGCCAGCATATCTTGTGAATTGTAACATGTGTAGTGCAAGCAGCGGTTTCATACACAGGTGCCCCCTCCCTCCCAACGGGTATGTTTGTAAGGCCTGTATATGGGGGTGGGATCAAATCTTTTGGGGGGCGGGGTTTATGTGCTTGCGTGTAACTTTATTTTTTTGCCGCTTTTTTTTTAATCATTAAAATCTATATTTTTTATCACATAGGGGACCAAAATCCCCCCATGGTGATAGAATGCCCTTTTGACAGGTTCTGTTTTAACCCCTGATGTCTCACCTGCCCTTTACTGAAGCTAATGAAGTTCAGATAGAACTCTATTAGCTTCTTCTCTGGCCACAGCGGCCAAGGAAAGTGTCTAAAACCAGAAGTGATGTTATACCTGTCGCTTGGAGGTTCTTTGCAGCTAGGAGAGATCAGCGAATGGATGTTCACTGGTCTCCCTCCTCTCTACCCAGTGACACATGCCATGAGTTTCCACTGTGCAGGCGGAGTTTGTGAGGAAGGTTCAAGATGTGCTGATTTCATTGACAGGTAACAGAACCTATGGCAGGCTTTACCCCCCTCAAAGACTGGACTGTTGGGGGTGTGTAGTGGGCCTGGGACAACTGCCTATTTTTTTACTGTGATTAAAGAGGACCTATGTGCTTCTTAGCAGTATCATCAAGCATTTTCACTGCAATATGGACACAAAAAAGGAATTTATGTTCCTTTGGGCAACAAGAAGAATTTTTCTATTAAATGCATTGAAGAATAAAGCAATCTGTGACTTACAGTATACAGGTTAGACACCGCATATAATGGACACCGCGTTCTATGAGCTGTAGTTTTTTTTTTTTTTAAGGCAGATCAGGTCATGTATACAGAAGGTAAGACCTTGAAGTGTGCAGAATAATAGGAAGGTCTGGTTCTATAACTTTTCAGTTTGTATTGAAGACACAGTTATACAAGGAGTGTATACCAGGTAAATTGGGGGTAACAAAATAAAATAATGCGCGATGAAGAGATTGGCAGAAAAACAAAATGTAATATGTATAAAGTGAACTCCCTAGTCCTAACACGGGAATTAACTCGCACAAGACTTCCCATCTATAAAATGAGGAAGCTTCGATCACTCATTCTGGTCATTTCAGAGCTTGGGAAGAAAGCTTGGCGTCGGTTGCTGACCACAAGTCCTATGTACCCATGTGTTTCTGTTAAGGGTGGAGGCTGAGAAATAACAGTGAAGTAAAAGACAGCTGTGTGTCTCCGGAAAAAAAATGGGTGTAGCTGTTTTGTAAGAAGCTGTTTCTGTCAAAAAAAGTAAACATTTTAAAGACTTTGTTCCCTATTGTGTGAAGTAGTGACCGATGCGAAATGGTCAGGTTTTCTTGTTTATCCCTAAAACTTTCTATACAGCCATGTCTGAAAATGAGATGTGTGAACAGAAAGCAATCCAAGTTCCCAAGGGTCTTGGGGTGCACAGTCTCCGTTTATATCATTTCAGGTATGGATATTTTTTATAGTCACATTGGGCAAGCTTGGACCAACGTACGTATCATGCTCCATACTTGGCTAATCCTTATGGAAGCAGAGAATCGCAAATAGCCACGGCTACTACAGGGATCCTCGCTGTCCTCCAAGTCCCATGCCCTGCTGCATAGTGAAGAAAGGAGGTCACTCACTTGGCACAGGCACCATCCAGAGAATGACCTGTTCATTCTATAATAATAGGTGTTCTCTGATTGGAAAAGGTGGAGATGATGACGTCACTACCCCATATCTCCACCCCATCCAATCAAAACCACTTTGCTTTTATTGAGCAAATACAAAATGTTCTCTGAATGGCACCCGTGCCGAACAAGCAAGGCAGCTGCTTGGATCACTGTAGGTGTGGCAGCTACTAGAGTCATTCTCCGCTTCCACTGGGATCTCACAGGTATGGAACAACATGCATACTGTCAGGGTTGGGCTCAGCCCTTCCTTCTCTGAGCTGGCCGCTCAGCTGTCGGCTAATTGCCAGCTCCTATCTCTCCACAGTTACTCAGCTGTTAATGATATCCTGCTCGTCAGTCCTGCCTACTTAAGCCATTAAGTCCAGAGGAGCTCTGCCTTCGTCTTGGTCAACATCACAGAAATGATCTCCTGCGATCCTGTTCAAGACTTGCTTTGCTGACATCCCTTTTGGCTCCAATGCAGAGGGTTTCTCAACCAGGTTGAGATATACTTTGAGATGCTGCCCCAGGCATTTCCAACGGACAGAAGCAAAGTAGGTTCCGTGAGCCAGAAGGGATGTCAGCAAAGCAAGTCTTGAACAGGACCGCAGGAGATAATTTCTGTGATGTTGACCAAGGCAAAGGCAGAGCTTCTCTGGACTGGACGGCTTAAGTAGGCAGGACTGACGAGCAGGATATCATCAACAGCTGAGTAACTGTGGAGAGATAGGCGCTGGCAATTAGCCGACAGCTGAGCGGCCAGCTTAGAGAAGGAAGGGCTGAGCCCAGCTCTGACACGTACTTGTGTAACTATGAAAACATATCAATACCTGGAATTCAGCTTTAAGACCATCAGAATATCCAAATTTACTAATAAAAGCCGAGAGGATGAAGCAAGAAACACTTATGCCGCGTACACACGATCGGACATTCCGACAACAAAATCCATGTTTTTTTTCCGACGGATGTTGACTCAAACTTGTCTTACACACGGTCACACAAATCTTGTTGGAAATTCAAATCGTCAAGAACACGGTGACGTACAACACGTACGATGAGCCGAGAAAAAGGAAGTTCAATAGCCAGTGCGGCTATTCTGCTTGATTCCGAGCATGCGTGGAACTTTGTGCGTCGGAATTGTGTACACACGATCGGAATTTCCGACAACAGATTTTGTTGTTGGAAAATTTGAGATCCAGATCTCAAATTTTGTTTGTCGGAAATTCCAACGAAAAATGTCCGATGGAGCCCACACACGGTCGGAATTTCCGACAACAAGCTCCCATCAAACATTTCCCGTCGGAAAATCCGACCGCGTGTTCGCGGCATTATATGTTGTGGCGGAATGAGTTTGGTTTGTCCAAAACATGTAAGTATTATCTGACAAGTCCACTCTAATAAAGTTTTTGTTGACATTGGGATGTGTTGGTGATCTTTGTTCCTAAATAAAGTGGTAGAGATTGAGGCACTCACAGGTCTTGTAGTAAGGGAATATATTAAAAGCAGGTATTTACTGTGTCTGACATTTCAGTGGATATCAGCCCATCTTTATCAAGGCTGGGATCGGCTGAGATCCATCAAAACGTCAGACGCAATAATAACATGTTTTATTAAATTCACATCTCCTCCTGCTCCAAAACCTGTGAGTACCCCAACCTCCACCTGTTGATCTATTAATGTTTTTTAACAGCAGTGCACCCTGGCGGACCTCATCTAACATGTGCAATGACTACAACCAGGGCCAGCCCTACCATGGGACCCGATGGAGCCATGGTTCCAGGCGGCACTTTCAGGGGGGTGGCAAATTGCCACCCGCCAGCCAGCCCGTTCAGCCCGCTCCGCTGTGGATCCCACTGTGAGGATCCGCTGAGAAAGGTCCCCCATCGGATAGTGTCCGGCCACCCTGTACTGCGCAGGCGCAGCGCTTGTGCAGTACGGAGGACAAAGGATACGCCGAAAGTCTCCGAACATGAACAGCTGTTCATGAGCTCTGCGCGGCGCCTGCGCTTCAGAGTACATTGTGCCACACGCTCCCGCTGTTCATGTTCAGAGACTTTCGGCAGTACAGGGCGGACACTATCCGATGGGGGACCTTTCTCGGCAAAACACTGGGCACCTCACAGTGGGATCCGCAGCGGAGCGGGCGGAACGGGCTGGCAAGTGACAATCCACAATGTATGCCAGGTGGCGTGGCAAGTGACAATCCGGTACGTGTGGCAGGTGACGTGGCAAGCGACAAACCTGTACGTGTGGCAGGTGACGTGGCAAGCGACAATCCGGTACGTGTGGCAGGTGACATGGCAAGCGACAATCCGGTACGTGTGGCAGGTGACGTGGCAAGTGACAATCCGGTACGTATGGCAGGTGACGTGGCAAGTGACAATCCGCAATGTGTGACGTTGTGGCAAGTGACAATCCGCAGGTGATGTTGGTAAGTGACACGCTCGGGGCTCCCACTGATTCTGCATTATGGTGAGTTTAAATATTTTATTTTATATAACAATTTAATAATAGAAATATTTCACTTCAATCATTTTTTTCGCGATTCAGCACTGCGTCTATTTTACTGACAATTGCGCAGTCGTGCGATGTTGCACCCAAACAAAATTTACGTCCTTTTTTTCCCACAAATAGAGCTTTCTTTTGGTGGTATTTGATCACCTCCGCGGTTTTTATTTTTACAGGTCCTCTTTATACTTCTATATACATGTATAGAGCCAGGACAGGTCCACTTTAGTTACCATGATATAAAATAATGGATGTGGGGGCATTTTGGTGGGTGTGATTTTTTTTTTTTGGGGGGGGGGGGGCAGCATTTCATTCTTGGTACCAGGCAGCACAATGTCTTGGGCTGGCACTGACTACAACTGACAGATTTGTTCCTAGATATATATATACTTTTAATGCCATTATTATATATCACATTTTTATGATTGGAAGGTGAAGGTGGATCGCCTATTATTTTGGACACAGTGCAAGAATACAAAGTGAAAGGCTAGGACATCCAAGGGACCCATTTAAATATATATATATATATATATATACATACATACATACATACATACATACATACATACACACATATATATATAACACACACACACATACATATATATATATTATATATATATATATATATATATATATATATATATATATATATATATATATATATATATATATATATATATATATATATATATATATATATATATATATATATATATATATATATATATATATATTACAGTGGCTTGCGAAAGTATTCGGCCCCCTTGAACTTTTCAACCTTTTGCCACATTTCAGGCTTCAAACATAAAGATATAACATTTTTATTTTTTGTGAAGAATCACCAACAAGTGGGACACAATTGTGAAGTGGAACGAAATCTTTTGGATTTTTGAAACTTTTTTAACTAATAAAAAAATTAAAAGTGGGGCGTGCAAAATTATTCGGCCCCCTTGCGTTAATACTTTGTAGAGCCACCTTTTGCTGCGATTACAGCTGCAAGTCGCTTGGGGTATGTCTCTATCAGTTTTGCACATCGAGAGACTGAAATTCTTGCCCATTCTTCCTTGCAAAACAGCTCGAGCTCAGTGAGGTTGGATGGAGAGCGTTTGTGAACAGCAGTTTTCAGCTCTTTCCACAGATTCTCGATTGGATTCAGGTCTGGACTTTGACTTGGCCATTCTAACACCTGGATACGTTTATTTGTGAACCATTCCTTTGTAGATTTTGCTGTATGTTTGGGATCATTGTCTTGTTGGAAGATAAATCGCCGTCCCAGTTTCAGGTCTTTTGCAGACTCCAACAGGTTTTCATCCAGAATGGTCCTGTATTTGGCTGCATCCATCTTCCCCTCAATTTTAACCATCTTCCCTGTCCCTGCTGAAGAAAAGCAGGCCCAAACCATGATGCTGCCACCACCATGTTTGACAGTGGGGATGGTGTGTTGAGTGTGATGAGCTGTGTTGCTTTTACGCCAAACATATCGTTTTGCATTGTGGCCAAAAAGTTTGATTTTGGTTTCATCGGACCAGAGCACCTTCTTCCACATGTTTGGTGTGTCTCCCAGGTGGCTTGTGGCAAACTTTAGACGAGACTTTTTATGGATATCTTTGAGAAATGGCTTTCTTCTTGCCACTCTTCCATAAAGGCCAGATTTGTGCAGTGTACGACTGATTGTTGTCCTATGGACAGACTCTCCCACCTCAGCTGTAGTTCTCTGCAGTTCATCCAGAGTGATCATGGCCTCTTGGCTGCATCTCTGATCAGTCTTCTCCTTGTCTGAGCTGAAAGTTTAGAGGGACAGCCAGGTCTTGGTAGATTTGCAGTGGTCTGATACTCCTTCCATTTCAAAATGATCGCTTGCACAGTGCTCCTTGGGATGTTTAAAGCTTGGGAAATCTTTTTGTATCCAAATCCAGCTTTAAACTTCCCCACAACAGTATTACGGACCTGCCTGGTGTGTTCCTTGGTCTTCATGATGCTCTCTGCGCTTTCAACAGAACCCTGAGACTATCACAGAGCAGGTGCATTTATACAGAGACTTGATTACACACAGGTTGATTCTATTTATCACCATCAGTCATTTAGGACAACGTTGGATCATTCAGAGATCCTCGCTGAACTTCTGGAGTGAGTTTTCTGCACTGAAAGTAAAGGGGCCGAATAATTTTGCACGCACCACTTTTCAGTTTTTTAATTGCTAAAAAAGTTTAAAATATCCAATAGATTTCGTTCCACTTCACAATTGTGTCCCACTTGTTGGTGATTCTTCACAAAAAATTAAAATTTTATATCTTTATGTTTGAAGCCTGAAATGTGGCAAAAGGTTGAAAAGTTCAAGGGGGCCGAATACTTTCGCAAGCCACTGTAATATATAATATATATATATTTATATATATATATATATATATATATATACATACATACATACATACATACATACATACATACATACACACACACAATATATATATATATATATATATATATATATATTATATATATATATATATATATATATATATATATATATATATATATATATTTAAATGGGTCCCTTGGATGTCCTAGCCTTTCACTTTGTATTCTTGCACTGTGTCCAAAATAATAGGCGATCCACCTTCACCTTCCAATCATAGAAATGCGATATATAATAATGGCATTTAAAAGTACTTTGCACCGTTATTGCCCCTATTTGGACATAGTATAAAAGCAGTATCAGACAAAATAGGGGTAAGCCTGTAAAAATGAAACAGAGCACCTGTAATACCATATGCAGAATAAATCATAATAGAAAATTTTTTTTTTGAATGATTCCCTCAAAAGTGGAGTGGAGGAGAGTGGATCTGTGTTCCTTCTCCCACAGCGGATCACTTTGAATATCACTTTATGCAGTGGTGAAGAGGGCTAGTTCAAAATGGTTTGGTCTGCATCTGAATGCGGTTGAGCTATCTCACCAGAAAGCTGTCACTGGCAATCCAATGACACACAGAGCACAGAGCATGGCTCGGCTCTAAACCCCCCCCCCCCCCCCCCGCTCCCTCCTCAATGGCTGTGATTGACAGCAGCGGCAGCCAATGAGCCTGTGAGGGACAGCACGGAGAGAGCTGCTGCTCTTGTTCACACCGCTGGATCGAGATCAGGCTCAGGTAAGTATAAGGGTGGTGCTTGGGGCGAGGGGCTGCACTCAGAAGGTTTTCACCTTAATGCAGAGAATGCAGTAAGGTAAAAAAAACCTTCGGCCTTTAGAACCACTTTAATAGCGCTCACTTCTGCTCTCTGTTCTTTTGCAGGGTGACTGGTCTTGTCTTCACTTCTTCCTGTAGTTTTCTGCAGGCGACCTGTAGTGGGTGGGACATGCTGGATCTCTCCCACAGCTCTGATTAAGCCCCGTACACATGATCAGAAAATCGTACGAAAAATACCGCTTTTGAAGCGATCGTATGATAATCGAATCGTTAGTACAGAGCTTTTTGAGAGCCGATCATGACAGTTCATCTGATATTATCCGATCGGACATGCACGAAAACGTTTTTCATATGATGCCAGAACGTACCATTTTCGTTTAATCAGTACAGTTGTCATTCGAAAATGCAATACAAATTACAATTACAACACTTCTAAATTTTTATTCTGTCGTACTAGAGTTTTCATGACTTTAGTAAACTCTTCAGGTTCCATCTGAGATTAGCATGCAAAAAAAAAAAACAGACGATCATTCGTCCGATCTCCACTCTCCAATCTCATTGCATGTACCTGGTATTACGCTATGTACAACACAGTGATGAAATGACTGCTACTTTTACTAGGTAATAACTGTGTTTGCAAACATTTAGTGCACAAAACCAGAAACTGTTCCTTGGGGTGGTTGAGGAATATATTTAAATGAATGTTGTTGTTCCTAGAGTACCCCTAATTGTATATTTTTCTTTAATATCTGTCTTTTGGTGCTTTTTGCTAGAGCGCAGTGCAGCAGTTACAATGAATTGTCTGTGAATTATCCGCCACTAAACACTTGTTTTGAAAAAGCAAACACACAGCTTCAGGCTTTGAAATCTGGTGGTCAGCCAGTCTGGGATTTCAGTAATAAATGCAATTGTGTAAGCCAATGCAGCGCTATAATCGCCACATCTGTAATTGATTTCCAGAAAGTCTGCTCTGCAGGTCTGGCAAAGTAGACTACAGAGGTAGTTAGTGTGTTATGTGCTAGTGACATCTAGTGGTGGCTTATATCATTTCTGAACAGCAGTCTGAAGAAAAAATGAAATGACAATGGGGCTGATGGAAACAAAACCTGCAAAAATAAAAAAGTACATGTGATGTATAAAACGCGCAATCAACCCGCAGGAGAAAAATTGTAGCTGTAATTAGATAGATAAAAACTGGCACTGGTTCACTCCTCCTTACTGCTCTGGAATTACCTGTTTCAGTTGTTTAAACACCTAGAATAGCTAATAGGAGATGATCTGAGTGGCTCTAGAATATCACGCACCTAGTGAAGATCAAGAATGTAGAGGATTGGGATTATTGCGGTGCTTGCAATAAATGATACATAAGGAGTTAAATAATAAAAAATATAATTTCTTTATTGGTACAAAAAAAAGAGCAAAAATTTCAATTAAAACCAATATAGAGCATATACATACCGGTAGTACAGGTACTGGGTCGCTGGTGTCCCAAGAAAGGAAGGTCGTCACAGATAGATGTTGAGTCCCAACATGTTTCGCCAATGATGGCTTCCTCAGGGGATAACGTGGGACCACCACAAATAATCCAGCTTTAACACAGAATACAAGGCAAAATATCAATGATTATACAAATAATGACCATGAATGTAAGAGAAACAAACTTTTGTCATGACTTCAGGGAAATATATGGCACATACCTTGATCAATCCTGAACCAGGAGATAAATTGGTAGGACCACCCCAGAGGAAAGAGGGGGGTTTAAGTGTCACAAAGGCCCCAGCCAGGGTTAGCACAAGGGAGACCGTGCACGGTTGCAGGAGGTAGATAAGAACCCAGCTAAAGTATGTAAAGACAGACCAAAAAACGGAAAATTGTATACTCGCCTTTCCGTCATTTTCCTTTCCTGACGCATCTTTATGGTAGCATACACTGGGTTGTGACTCCGCCTCCTCAACCTGACAGGATTGGTCTAGCTATAAAAGTTGAAGAGAGATGCCCCCCACTATTCTCTGTATATATCATCTAGGAACAGGGTGGGTTTCTGTGTGCTGCCATGAAGATGCATCAGGAAAGGAAAATTACGAAAAGGTGAGTATACAATTTTCTGTTTTCCTGTAGAGCTGTAGAATTGGCTCTAATGATGGATCTGCCAAAGTCTGCCGTTGTTAGCTGAGCAGAGCAGTGGCAGCTGGTGAAGTTTTAGGATGGGGGGGCGCCAGACCCCGCCCTTCCTTTTTGACCCCTCCCACTTGGTGAAAATGGGTGTGGTTTCAGCGAAATAGTGGGCATGGCTCTAAGGTGGTGTGGTTAGCGTCTGAGATGAACGAGGGATAGAGGGAGAGGGAGAGAGGGACAGCAGGCCAAGATCCTACACAACAATAGAAATGTGTATTCTAGAAAGTTTAACAATCAGCAGATAAAGATATTCCAAACACCTGGTGTTAGCACTTAAATCATCCTGGCACCATGGTTGTTATGGTGTCAGGATGATTGAAGCGCATTATTTCTATTATTACATTGTAATATAAAATTAAATCATTCAACTCACCATAATGCAGAATCAGTGGGAGCCCCGAGTGTGTCACTAGCCACGTCGCCTACAACCAGATGCCATCAGGCATCCCCAGCAGTCCGTCCTTACATCAGGTGCCCCCAGCGGAGTCCCTCCTTACATGCAGCCTGTGTCACATCAAATGCAGCCTCTGTCCCCCCTCCAAATGCAGCCTCTGCCCCCCCCCAAATGCAGCCTCTGCCCCCCCCCCAAATGCAGCATGCCTGTGTCCCATTACATGCAGCATGCCTGTGTCCCATTGAATGCAGCCTCTGTTCCCATTAAATGCAGCCTCTGTCTACCCCCAAATGCAGCATGCCCGTGTCCCATTAAATGCAGCCTCTGTTCCCATTAAATGCAGCCTCTGTTCTCCCAAATGCAGCCTCTGTCCCCCCCCCCCCAAATGCAGCATGCCTGTGTCCCATTAAATGCAGCCTCTGTCCCCCCAAATGCAGCCTCTGTCCCCCCAAATGCAGCCTCTGTCCCCCCCAAATGCAGCATGCCTGTGTCCCCCCCAAATGAAGCCTCTGTCCCCCCCCCCAAATGCAGCCTCTGCCTCCCCCCAATGCAGCCTCTGCCCCCCCCAAAGCAGCCTCTGTCCCCCCCAAATGCAGCATGCCTGTGTCCCATTAAATGCAGCCTCTGTCCCCCCAAATGCAGCCTCTGTCCCCCCCAAATACAGCATGCCTGTGTCCCCCCCAAAATGAAGCCTCTGCCCCCAATACAGCCTCTGCCCCCCCCAAATGCAGCCTCTGTCCCCCCCAAATGCATACAGCCTCTACCCCCCCCAAGTGCAGCCTCTGTCCCCCCCAAAATGCAGCTTCTGTCCCCCCCAAAATGCAGCCTCTGCCCCCCCCAAATATAGCCTCTGCCCCCCCAAAATGCAGCCTCTGTCCCCCCCCAAATACAGCCTCTGTCCCCCCCCAAATACAGCCTCTGCCCCCCCAATGCAGCCTCTGTCCCCCCCCCCCAAATGCAGCCTCTGTCCCCCCCCAAATACAGCCTCTGCCCCCCCCCAAAATGCAGCCTCTGTCCCCCCCAAAATGCTACCTGTCCCCCCCCAAATACAGCCTCTGCCCCCCCCAAATACAGCCTCTGTCCCCCCCAAAATGCAGCCTCTGTCCCCCCCCCAAAATAATGCAGCCTCTGTCCCCCCCCCCCAAATACAGCCTCTGCCCCCCCCCAAATGCAGCCTCTGTCCCCCCCAAAATGCTACCTGTCCCCCCCAAATACAGCCTCTGC
The DNA here is from genome assembly GCA_037952835.1 of Lithobates septentrionalis. NCBI lineage: Eukaryota > Metazoa > Chordata > Amphibia > Anura > Ranidae > Lithobates > Lithobates septentrionalis. The sequence goes on along the minus strand of JBBDGP010000625.1, from coordinate 375,581 downwards.
CCCCCCCAAAATGCAGCCTCTGTCCCCCCCAAAATGCAGCCTCTGTCCCCCCCCAAAATAATGCAGCCTCTGTCCCCCCCCCCAAAATGCAGCCTCTGTCCCCCCCAAAAATGCAGCCTCTGTCCCCCCCAATGTAGCCTCTGTCCCCCCCCAAAATGCAGCCTCTACCCCCCCCAATACAGCCTTTGTCCCCCCAAATTTAGCCTCTGTCCCCCCCATTCTCCACACAGCCGTACTTACCTTGGGTCTCCTGTGGTGTCCTCCTCCTCACACTGGCACCAACATTCTTCCTGTTTCCTCTCTCAGGCACAATGAGAGAGAGAATCAGGAAGTAACATCTGACTCAGGGCAGATGTCAATCAAATCTGAAGTGCCCAGTAGCTTCCGCCCGGCGCCTGTAGTATGTATTACTATGGCCGGGCGGAAGCTACTCGGCGCTTCAGAAAACGCCACAAGGCAGGCTAAACGCCCGCAAATGCAGCGCCACGTCTGCAATCTCGTGATTGCATAGACGTGACGCTTCCTATAAGTGCACTGTGTCCGGTGTCGCACTGTGTCCGGCGTCCGAACACAGTGCACTTAAGGACCTTTTTTTTCCTTTTTTTTTTTGCCCTGATGCCTTCCGGAATAGCCAGTTGAGGAATGGAGTATGCCTTCTTGATAGAGTTAACCATCCAGGATGCATTGTTCGAGAAGTTGCTGGATGACCTTTCCTATGCCCATTGTGGAATTATGAGGAGAGTATCCGACTTCCTGAAGGAAGCTGTGGCTTCCAGATAGTTATGCCAGTTTTCACATCCAATGCATGGGGTTCGCCTTGGTTGTTAGTGCATTATGGAAGGATGATATCCTGATTGTAATGAAAAGAGGATGATACTTTGGGGATGAAATGGTCCCAGGATCTCAGTACCACTCTTTCGGGATAGAGGATTAGATATGGTTCTGTTATCAATAATGCTTTAAGTTCCGAAACTCTTCTCACAGATGTAATGGCGATAAGGAAGGTTAACTTCAAAGTCAGGTTCCAGAGAGAGATTGACTCAGCCGGGAAAAAAGGAGGGTTTGACAGTGTGTCAAGTACCGCTGAGAGATCCCATGCCGGGAATGTTGTTTTTTTTGGAGGTCTGATTTTTAGGCAGGCCTTCATGAACTGGATTACCAGGGGGTGTAAAGCCCATCTAATGCCCGTTTTAGCCGATAGGGCGGAAACGTGAACTTTAAGGGTACTTGAACTCAGTTCTTTATTAATACCCAATTGAAGGAACTCTAGAACTTGCGGAGGTTCTGGTGCTTGAGTTCTTGCAGAGAGGTAATTATTTTCTCTTGGTCTGCTCCTTCCTGAAGAGATCTTTCAATATTGGAAGCCCAACCCGAGATGACTCTACCAACTTCTGCCATGGTGACTGCTGGTCTACAGGCGCCTCCTGCCGTGGAGTATGCTTTTTTTAGTTCTAGATCAATTTTCCGATCTAAAATGTCTGCATCTGCGTCCTCGATGGGTAGAGTGACATGTCTTGCCAAGTGCATTAGGGAAGCATCCACAATAGGAGGGGTTAAGGGGTTAACCCTAGGTTCTTTCAAGGGAAACATCTTTGTTAAGCTGGCCATACACCATACAATTTTCCTGTTCAATTTTCTTTAGATTTACCTTCAACTATGTAGTACAAGGGCCTGCCTGATTGCATCCAAATTGAAAGTGTTTAGGTTTGACCTCCTATTATATGGTTTTGGTAAATCTAAAGGAAAGTTGAACAGGAAAATTGAATAGTGTATGGCCAGCCTAAGCCTATTATTAAGGCTGGGCCTCTTGTCGGATCTTTCCCATTCGTCCTTAATTAAGTCTTCTAGTTCCTCAATAAAGGGGAAGGTTTCTGAATCCCTTTTTAAATTTGGAAAAGATTTTCGGGTTTTCTGAGGTGCTTGCTCAGATTCCTCCCAACCTATGGCCTCCTTGACTGACTTCGCAAAGGGTTCAACCAGAGCGAAGTCAAAACCCGCTGGCACTTCTGGATCCTTGCTCTCGGAAGGGGATTCTGGTTCTGCTGAGCGAGGAGGAGCCGCAGAAGAAGTGCTTGGAGCTGGTGTAGCCGGTGCAGGTGTTGCTGACTGCATTATGGATTCCCGCACGGATTCTTGGATCAGCTCGGTCACCTCTCTGGCATCCGATTCCTTTTCTCTTGTGGCCTCATTGAAGCATGTGCGGCATGCCAATTTATCTGGCAAAGCGGGGGCACCACATACCCAGCAGGCATTTGCTGCAGGACAGGTGTATTGGCTTCGCTCGTGACGTGGTGAAGGTGATCTTCTATGACGTGATCGGCTATGTCGCGAGAGTGACCATGGCATGAGTGACCATGGCCTGAATGACTATGGTGTGAGTGCCTATGATGAGATGTGGAGTACGGCCACACACATGTTCTACCCAGCAGCCATCCAAAGGTTGAGCTGTGGGCCGGCCCCCAAAACCAATGGTCAGGGAGAGAGCGGAGCGAGTGCCAAACATAGTGTGTATCCCTACAGGGGTTTTCACACCCCGGAAGGGCATAAACACATATCCTGAAGCGCATGACAAAAAAGGAAATATATATACTGTGGGTGCACGGCCGCCGTACCCCCCCATCCATGCGCCGTCCCCTTTCAGGACGCCGGATGCATCCTTTCAGGACCCAGGACGCATGGATTCCTATGGCGGGAGCGGGAGGGGGTGGTACTTTTTGAAGCACCTGATTAGAGCCAGGGGGTGCGCCCTTATCCCACCCATTTGTGTGACGATAGCAAATTAATTTTCGCTATTTTCACACTAAGCTTCCCCACCGCCGCTCTGGTGCACGGAGCTGCTGCCTGGCGGTAAGTGTCAGCGGTCTGTCAGAGCCGCGCAGGGGGGGGTTTGGGGGTGCCGCCAGAGCTGCACGTGCGGGGGGGGGTTGGGTGAGCTGTGCGCTGGGGTGTGTGTGTGTGTGTGCTGTCAGAGCCGGGGGGTGGGGGGTGGGGGGGGTGTGTGCTGCCAGAGCCGCACGCGGGGGGGGGGGGTGTTCTGCCAGAGCCGCGGGCCCTGCGAGTGGGGGGGGTTGCTGGGCACAGTGGCTCCATTTGATGGGCACAAGTGGCTGCATATACTGGGCACAGTGGCTGCATATACTGGGCACAGTGGCTGCATATGATGGGCACAAATGGCTGCATTTAATGGACAAAAGTGGCTGCATTTGATGGGCACAAGTGGCTGCATTGGCCGGGCACAAGTGGCTGCATTTTATGGGAATATGTGGCTGCATTTTATGGGCATATGTGGCTGCATTTTATGGGCACAAGTGGCTGCATTTGCAGGGCACAAGTGGCTGCATTTGCAGGGCACAAGTGGCTGCATTTGATGGGCACAAGTGGCTGCATTTGATGGGCACAAGTGGCTGCATTTGATGGGCACAATTGGCTGCATATGATGGGCACAATTGGCTGCATATGACGGGCACAAGTGGCTGCATTTGACGGGCACAAGTGGCTGCATATGATGGGCACAAGTGGCTGCATATGATGGGCACAGTGGCTGCATATGATGGGCACAGTGGCTGTGTTTGATGGCCACAAGTGGCTGCATATGATGGGCACAAGTGGCTGCATATGATGGGCACAAGTGGCTGCATATGATGGGCACAATGGCTGCAATTGATGGGCACAGTGAGGCTGCAATTGATGGGGGGGGGGGTTCAGTATTTTTCAGTTTGTTTGCGCCCCCCCAAAAGATTTTGAGCACCAACCGCCACTGATATATTGTGTAAAACAGACAAAGCAACAATGCCACACATTACATATTTACGCTCACGGTAACAAAAAAATATATTTAGCTAATCATAGAATGTATATATCTATAAAATAACATGGAAATGAATAGTAGCATACAAATAATAAGAGCATAGAGAAAAAATCATATGGTTGGATAGTTAAGTATGAAGACATTGGTTCATGTAAAAAGACAGACATAATCGAACAGACAGGATCGCATGGATTGACATGGGAGAAAGGCCAGAAAAAGATCAATAGCAAGTACAGTATTTATATTGACAACAGCAGTAAATATCGAACGATACAGAAGAAAAAATTGATCTAAGGATATGGCACAAGAGCTGTCACAAAGACACCATGTAACTGACACGTAGATAGTGTAAGTTATGGGAATGATTTGAAAAAATGTATTCATTAGGTCCTGGGTACGGCTCGGTTCACACTAGGGGCAGCAGACTTGCAGGTCGCCTCACCGAGGTGACCTGCACACGACTGCCACGGCGACTTCTGTATAGAAGTCTATGCAAGTCGCCTCAAGTCGCCCCAAAGTAGTACAGGAACCTTTTTTGCGTCGCTCCGATTAGAACGGTTCCATTGTACAGAACGGGAGGCGACTTGTCAGGCGGCTAGGTCGCCTGACAAGTCGCCCCCGTGTGAACCGGCTCTCACTGGTGGCATTAAAATTATGAATCCATTTAGTTTCCATTTGCAAAAGGGTGCAATCAATGCCACCGCCTCTTACATGTGAGGGCACATGCTCGAGAGTACTGAACTTGATCATATTAAGATCAAAGTTATGTTCAGAACCAACATGGCGGCTAATGGCAGTCATCATGAGCCTTTTGAAAATAGGGATAGTATGGTCCCTAATTCTTTTGAAAAAGGGTAGTTTAGTTTTGCCTATATAAAAACTCCCACATAAACATGAGAAAGTCTTGAAGCAGCGAAACATTGACCTGACTACCAAAAATATACAGAACTTTATATGTACAACCATCTCTAACGGTAAAAAGTATTTATTTATTATTTACGGTAGCTATAGTGGGGCATATGATCTTGACTGTGTCAACATTTGGATCTTGTCGAGCAGCTTATGCCTATATTTTATTCATGTATTTTTAATCCTTTTTAAAAAAGCACATATTATATACAATGGACTTTTGTGGCCTCCCATATTGAGCCTATAAAGTCCTACCCATTTAGGCGGAGCTTGAACTTCAGGCCGCAATTTGTTCTTTCTCCATTTAATTGAATCAGGCTTTGCTTGCTTCAGAGTCCTACATCAAGCAAAGCATAATCACGTGTGAAATATATATATCACAAATCACCAGGAGGGCCGTATTAAACTTGGACTTTGGACATGCCTGGTCTATGTGAATGACCCCAAGATCTCATTTACACACAGAGCTTTATTTATTAACTCAATACAGTTTTATCCTTTACATTTCGCATGAATTTTGTTGGGTTTGTGTCTGCTAATAATGATTTTAGTGTATTTTTAGCGAAAATATAATTTTGATACTTTTGGAAGGGGGGGGGCATAGCAGGTATGTTCTATGGCAGGGGTAGGCAACCTGGGGCCCTCCAGCTGTTGCAGAACTACAAGTCCCATCATGCCTCTGTGAGTAATTGTAACTGCCAGCCTTGCCATGCCTCATGGGAAATGTATTTCCACAACAGCTGGAGGGCCCCAGGTTGCCTCCCCCTGATCTATGGGGCCATGTGATTTTCTAACAGCAGCCCTGCACTCGTGTGAGGGCCGTGTTTTGCCTGTACAGGATGCACAGCTGTCCCGTGCATTTGCCTGCAGGCAGTCACTTTCATGTTTCATTCCATTAGGATGCAGTGGCTGCACGGATACAGCTATTGCCCACAATTTGACATCTGTGTTGGTGCTGGTCCCTGGACCCACACTGTCAGTGTTCAGGGTCACACACATCAATGTCAAATTGGAAGCAGCGACTGTGTCCATGCAGCTGCTGCATTCCAATTGATATGAATAGGACTGCTTGCATGCAGATGCACGGAAGACCTGTGCATCCCATGCAGGAAAAATACAGTCCCCACACGGGTGTACGCTTAAAGCGGAGGTTCACACAAAAATCGAACCTTCGCTTTTTGGAACCCTCCCCCCTCCGGTGTCACATTTGGCACCTTTCAGGGGGGGGGGGGGTGCAGATACCTGTCTAAGACAGGTATTTGCACCCACTTCCGGGCATAGACTCCCACGGGAGTCTATGCCTCTTCCTGTTCCGCCGCGCTGTCTGCTGGGACACACACGGGTCCCAGAGACAGCACGGACCATTCAGATTGCACTGCGCGGCTCGGGCATGCGCAGTAGGGAACTAGGAAGCGGCGACAGCATCCGAGAACCGAGGGACGGTTCAGCCTCGGGTGCCGACATCGCTGGACCCTGTGACAGGTAAGTGTCCATATTTTAAAAGTTAGCAGCTGCTTTATTTGTAGCTGCTGACGTTTAAAAATTTTTTTCTTCGCGGGACTCCCTCTTTAGGTACATCTGAGCAAATAAGGCCATAAAGGGGTTGTAAACCCTCGTTTGTTTTTTTTAAACAAAAAATGTCATACTTGCCTCCACTGTGTAGTCCAATCAGGACACGAGACACCAGCTAGTGCAAGATCGGGGTCAGGTAAGTAAAACGGGGGCTCGAGCTGCGGGCTGTCAGAAAGTTACCCCTCGCCTCCCTTTCTCCTGCCATTAGAGAAGAGAGAGCGGCTCTCTCACCCATTCGCGTCATCTGCAAATAACGCAAGATTTCAGCAGTAGGTGATTCGCAAGGACTTCTGGGATACATGACGCAGCTATCCCAGGAACCCTTGAAAATCGCCTAGGCGAGGAGGGGTGGAAGTCAAGAAGAAATAAAAGATAAAAGGTATTTCTAAGCAGAAAAAAAATAAAATATAAATGCCAATGTGAAAAGAATGAGCTAAGGAGATGGAATATAGAGAAAGTTCAGAAAATGGGTGGAACTCCGCTTTAACCACTTCAGCCCTGGAGGATTTTACCCCCTTCCTGACCAGAGCACTTTTTGCGATTCGGCACTGCGTCGCTGTAACTGACAATTGCGCGTCGTTGTACCCAAACAAAATTGAGGTCCTTTTTTTCCCACAAATAGAGCTTTCTTTTGGTGGTATTTGATCGCCTCTGCAGTTTTTATTTTTTGCGCTATAAACAAAAAAAGGACGTCAATTTAAAAAAAAAAGCAAATTATTTTTTACTTTTTGCTATGATAAATATCCCCAAAAATATATTAAAAAAACTATTTTTTTCCTCAGTTTAGGCCGACATGTATTCTTCTACATATTCTTGGTAAAAAAAAAAAATCGCAATAAGCGTATTTTGATTGGTTTACGCAAAATTTATAGCGTCTACAAAATAGGGGATAGTTTTATGGCATTTTTATTTTTATTTTTTTTTTATTAGTAATGGCGGCGATCTGTGATTTTTATCGGGACTGCGATATTATGGCGGACAGATCAGACACTTTGACACTATTTTGGGGCCATTGTCATTTATACAGCGATCAGTGCTATAAAAATGCATTGATTACTGTGTAAATGACACTGGCAGTAAAGGGGTTAACCACTAGGGGCGGTGAAGGGGTTAGGTGTGTCCTAGGGAGTGATTCTAACTGTGGGGGGGGCGGCTGGGCTACAAGTGACACAACAGCTATAACTGCTCTTGATGACAGAGAGCAGTGATCTCTGTCCTGTCACTAGGCAGAACGGGAAAAAGGTTTGTTTACAAAAGCATCTCCCCGTTCTACCACTCCGTGACGCGATCGTGAGCACCCGGCGGACATCGAGTCCGCGGGACCCGCGGTCACATGCCCACAACACCGCTTCTTAAAGGGGACGTACCCGTACACCCTTTTGCCTACCAGTGCCATTCTGCCTACGTAAAGTGGCGTGAGTTGGTCGGCAAGCGGTTAACGTGAAAAACCATGAGGGTTTACAACCCCTTTAATGAGGAAACTGATTTCCTCCCACTGTTACATTAATCACTGTTGTACACTATGTTCAGATGGGCGATTACGAATGGACAGAGAATTCCTACGGCAAGAATTAGCAGATTCCTGTAGTAGAAATCACAGGTTTATGTAAAAAGCTGCAGCCAGAAAGCCTGCACAAATGAATGACAGACTAACAGCGACCACATCTGTCTGCCTCTGCCTAAATGTAATCACACAGATGCAGCTGCTGTCAGCCTGTCAATCATTCATACAGACTTCCTCACCTCAGCTGTTTGGATACACCTGTGATTTCCACTGCACAAATCTGCTAATTCTTGCTGCTGGAATCCTCTGTCATTTTTAACTGCCTTTGTGAATGTAATCCGCACTCCAGTTGTTGCTCTTTAAATGTCTTCATTTTATTGAATAGCCCCAGTGAACAAACGCTGATTAAATCAGTTGAAGCGTTTCAGCCTGTAAGGCCTTAGTCATTTATGACTAAGGCCTTATAGGCTGAAATGCGTCAACTGATTTAACCACTTCAGATCCGGGCCATTGCCAAATGACGGCAACAACGCGGATCTACATTGCCGGGACGACGTCTATTGGCCAATCTCCAATTCGCATGACAGGAGATTGTGACCGGCTCTCTATGGAGCCAGTTCACATATCTCCGTTGCAGCTGCGGAGCAGCTTGCACAGGAACGTTGTGCATCTTTGTCTCCGTTTTAGGGTCGATTTCAGGCAAAAATTCATCCCTGATTCGTGTCTGAAATGGAGAACAGGGACTCACCAGACCCCCGCTGCGAGCTGCATCCGTCAGAGGCGTGAACCCAGCCTAAAGGTGAACTAGCCTTTTAAGACTGCAGAGCATTGCAGCTGAGATTAATGCACTGCAGTTGGCTTTTGCACTGTTTACAGCCCAGCCCCAGATCTGTAAAGAGGTACAGACCTTCTGTTATCGGGCTGGATAATGTTCATAATGGACTATGAGTGTGGTGACATCACTGCAGTCTGTGAGTCCCTGATAGGACTTTTAGTCTTCCTTATGAATGGGTCTGTAAATGGATGGCGCGGCTGTGCGGGCACAACCCGCTAAATTCAAACAACAGGATGCTCCAGGGAGAAGCATATTAGGCCATATTTGGTCAATGATGTCACAAGTATCCTTGCCCCTTTGTTACATGCAGCTGCAGAGTGGGGAACCTCCTGCCTGCAGTCCATTGGACTGGTGGGGATGCCATCATGTGACAGCTTTCCGTGGATTCGGGCGGCTGGGTTTGGACCAGGTTCAGATCTGAACCCAGCTCATTCCTACTGCTGATTTTTTTACACAACCCTGCACCGCTCCTGCCATCTGCATTCTAATGTGAACAGGGCGCATTAAAAACAATTGTTTTTTGTGTGCCCTTGCAGACACCAGTGATATTTTAGCACAGAAAAACACCGGTCTCAACACAAGTTTGATCAGTAAGTTATTTGTAAAGGAGGAGGGGACTCGGACAATGTAAGTGGAGGATTTGTTTTAAATGGTTTGTTCCAACTGCCCCCCCCCCCCCCCCCAGCTCATGGAAGGTCTGCTTTAAATGGTTTGTTCCAACCTCCCCAACTGTCGCTTCTACTGGTCAGGTTGGCCAGTGAAAAGAAGGTGACGCATAACAGACTTACCAGCCAGCTGAACAGGTAATACAACTATGTTACTGGAGGGGGGGTGCTGTGTTTTATGTCATTTATTATTTTGCCCAGGGCTCTACATTCATTCTATATGGTCCTCATAGCTGGGGCATACTCTCTTTCGGCACACCGCATCTGTTTTTCCCATTTCAGATAGATGGGGGGTATTTCCTGGTAGACAATATGGGGGAAATATGATGCATATGCATTTGGCCATTCTGTCCAACAACTTCATATCTGTTGCTTGTACAACCCAACATGGTCAACCCTCCTAATTCCTAACTAGATTCACTGAAACAACTATTTCCTATGTTGTGTGTTGTCTGTAGATATAAACAAACTGTGTAGCTCTGACTAAAGATGAATAAAACCATTGCTATAGGTGTAGGCCATTTACATACCTCATGAAGCCTGACTGGAATGCTCCTAGAATGTTGCTAAGTGAGGCCTAGTTGTGACTGCTCACCTCTAAGGATGAGCTCGGGCGTGTTTGCACACCCCACGAGCAGAGCCCACCAGGAAGTCGGCATTGCACAGCGCTAATCACAGGCAGTGAGACATTGTCCCGATGCGCGGTAAATGTCTCACTGCCTGGGATTAGCGCTGTGCAGTGCCGACTTCCTGGCGGGCTCCGCACGTGCGGTTTGTGAACATGCCTGAGCTCATCCTTACTCACCTTCACCATCACAGGAGTTAGCCTACAAAAGCTAAGCTCAGAGCTACTACATCTGGGGGGGGGGGGGGGTTGAGGAAGTTTGAATCAGAGAAAGCGTTCACTCATGTAATGGTGGAGGTGAACAATAATTACTAGGCCTCACTTAGCAACGTCCTGGGAGTATTCCAGTCAGGCTTCAGGAGGTCTGAAAATGGCCTAGCAAGGGTATTATTCAAGTTTAGTCAGAGCTGTACAGTTTGATTTTTATCTACAAACACCCCTTATCTGCATAGGCAGTTTTTGTTTTTTTTGTAAAGGTGAACTAACCCTTTAAATAACTATATAGCCCCAAGTGATATTAAAGTGGGGTTCCACCCAAAAAAACAAAAATACATGAAAAATCCTCAAAAAAACCCCAAAAAAACATTTGGATATTTTTTTTTTTACTTACCTCTAAATGCCTGTTGCTAGGGGGTCCCTCGTAGTCTGCCCCTTCCAGTGCCTGGGCTGGTGACATCACTTCCCCCTCGGCACAGGAAGGGCTCCGCTCTGCTCCCTCCCTCCTGTCAATCATGGACACTTGGACTTTGGACATGCCTGGTCTATGTGAATGACCCCAAGATCTCATTTACACACAGAGCTTTATTTATTAACTCAATACAGTTTTATCCTTTACATTTCGCATGAATTTTGTTGGGTTTGTGTCTGCTAATAATGATTTTAGTGTATTTTTAGCGAAAATATAATTTTTGTTACTTTTGGAAGGGGGGGCATAGCAGGTATGCTCTATGGCAGGGGTAGGCAACCTGGGGCCCTTCAGCTGTTGCAGAACTACAAGTCCCATCATGCCTCTGTGAGTAATTGTAACTGCCAGCCTTGCCATGCCTCATGGGAAATGTATTTCCACAACAGCTGGAGGGCCCCAGGTTGCCTCCCCCTGATCTATGGGGCCATGTGATTTTCTAACAGCAGCCCTGCACTCGTGTGAGGGGCGTGTGTTGCCTGTACAGGATGCACAGCTGTTTCGTGCATTTGCCTGCAGGCAGTCACTTTCATGTTTCATTCCATTAGGATGCAGTGGCTGCACAGATACAGCTATTGCCCAAAATTTGACATCTGTGTTAGTGCTGGTCCCTGGACCCACACTGTCAGTGTTCAGGGTCACACACACCAATGTCAAATTGGAAGCAGCGACTGTGTCCATGCAGCTGCTGCATTCCAATTGATATGAATAGGACTGCTTGCATGCAGATGCACGGAAGACCTGTGCATCCCATGCAGGAAAAATACAGTCCCCACACGGGTGTACGCACGGGTGTACGCTTAAGTACATCTGAGTAAATAAGGCCTCAAAGGGGTTGTAAACCCTCGTTTGTTTTTGTGTTTTTAAACAAAAAATGTCATACTTGCCTCCACTGTGTAGTTCGTTTTGCACAGAGTGCCCCCAATCCTCTTGTTCTGGGGTCCTTCAGTGGCGCTGGTGGCTCCTCCCTGCATCGACTGTCCACATTGGAGAAGCGCTTTCCTTGGTGGACACCCGTGCGGGCGCACTCCTGAGTCCCGCATCTGTGTTCATTCACACAGAATGCAGGACTCGGCCCCGCCTCTCAGCATTGGATTTGATTGACAGCAGCGGGAGCCAATGGCTGCGCTGCTAACAATCTATCCAATCAGGACACGAGACACCAGCTAGTGCAAGATCGGGGTCAGGTAAGTAAAACGGGGGCTCGGGGGGGGGGGGGGGGCTGCAGCACCACAGAAGGTTTTTTAAATTTAATGCATAGAATGCATTAAAGCGGAGTTCCGGTCCCCCAAACATTTTTTTTTGTTTAAAGACTGCTCTGTAATTGTCAAAACCTGTAAATGAACATTTCTACCATGTCATATTTATTGCGCTTTTACATTCTTGAAAAATAGTTTTACTCACAGATCTTGGACGCAGGCAGGTTCCATTTTGTCTGTGGTTATCTGAAGCCCTCCTGTGTTCATTTCCTGGACTTCTGTGCATGCGCAGTAATGCCTCTCAGCGAGACCATCCTTCTTACTGACTGGTTGGTATAGCAATGCGTCGGCCTGTTGTAGCGGGTGCTGTCAACCTCCCTCCGCCCCCCTCCCATCATTGTAGTGGTGACAGTGCCAGCGGACTGCAGCTCAGCACAACTCAGGCAGCGGCGGTGTGACGGGGGGGTGGCGAGCTGCGGGCTGTCAGAAAGTTACCCCCGCTCAACCCCCTCCTCCCTTTCTCCTGTCATCAGAGAAGAGAGAGCGGCTCTCTCACCCATTCGCGTCATCTGCAAATAACGCAAGATTTCGGCAGTAAGTGATTCGCAAGGACTCCTGGGATACATGACGCAGCTATCCCAGGAACCCTTGAAAATCGCCTAGGCGAGGAGGGGTGGAAGTCAAGAAGAAATAAAAGATAAAAGGTATTTCTAAGCAGAAAAAATAAAATATAAATGCCAATGTGAAAAGAATGAGCTAAGGAGATGAAATATAGAGAAAGTTCAGAAAATGGGTGGAACTCCGCTTTAACCACTTCAGCCCTGGAGGATTTTACCCCCTTCCTGACCAGAGCACTTTTTGCGATTCGGCACTGCGTCGCTTTAACTGACAATTGCGCGGTCGTGCGACCTTGTACCTAAACAAAATTGATGTCCTTTTTTCCCACAAATAGAGCTTTCTTTTGGTGGTATTTGATCGCCTCTGCAGTTTTTATTTTTTGCGCTATAAACAAAAAAAGTGACAATTTTGAAAAAAACGCATTATTTTTTACTTTTTGCTATAATAAATATCCCCCAAAAATATATAAAAAAACTATTTTTTCCTCAGTTTAGGCCGATACGTATTCTTCTACATATTTTTATATTTTTGGTAAAAAAAAATCGCAATAAGCGTATATTGATTGGTTTGCGCAAAATTTATAGAGTCTACAAAATAGGGGATAGTTTTATGGCATTTTTATTAATATTTTTTTTTACTAGTAATGGCGGCGAACTGTGATTTTTTTTTATCAGAACTGCGACATTATGGCGGAAAGATCGAACACTTTTGACACTATTTTGGGACCATTGTCATTTATACAGCGATCAGTGCTATAAAAATGCATTGATTACTATGTAAATGACACTGGCAGTGAAGGGGTTAACCACTAAGGGGCGGTGAAGGGGTTAAGTGTGTCCTAAAGAGTGATTCTAACTGTGGGGGGGCTGGGCTACAGGTGACACAACAGGTGACAACTCTGTCCTGTCACTAGGCAGAACGGGGAAATGCTTTGTTTACAAAAGCATCTCCCCGTTCTACCTCTCCGTGACATGATTGCGGGCACCCGGCGGACATCGAGTCTGCGGGAACCGCGGTCACGGAGATCGCGGCGGGCGTGCGCCGGCAAAACACCGCTTCTTAAAGGGGACATACCCGTAGGCCCTTTTGCCTACCAGTGCCATTCTGCCGACGTAAATCGGCGTGAGTTGGTCGGTAAGCGGTTAAGGTGAAAAACCATGAGGGTTTACAACCCCTTTAATGAGGAAACTGATTTCCTCCCACTGTTACACTAATCATTGTTGTACACTATGTTCAGATGGGCGATTACGAATGAACTGAGAATTGCTGCGGCAAGAATTAGCAGATTCCTATAGTAAAAATCACAGGTTTATGTAAACAGCTGCAGCCAGAAATCCTGCACAAATGAATGACAGACTAACAGCGACCACATCTGTATGCCTCTGCCTAAATGTAATCACACAGATGCAGCTGCTGCCAGCCTGTCATTCATTCATACAGACTTCCTCACGTCAGCCGTTTGTATACACCTGTGATTTCCCCTGCACGAATCTGCTAATTCTTGCTGCTGGAATCCTCTGTCATGTTTAACTGCCTTTGTGAATGTAATCCACACTCCAGTTGTTGCTCTTAAAATTTCTTCATTTTATTGAATAGCCACAGTGAACAAACGCTGATTAAATCAGTTGACGTGTTTCAGCCTATAAGGCCTTAGTCATTTATGGCCATTCTGTCCAACAACTTCATATCTGTTGCTTGTTCAACCCAACATGGTCAACCCTCCTAATTCCTAACTAGATTCACTGAAACAACTATTTCCTATGTTGTCATGTTAGTCATTTATGACTAAGACCTTATAGGCTGAAACGCGTCAACTGATTTAATCAGCGTTTGTTCACTGTGGCTATTCAATAAAATGAAGAAATTTTGAGAGTAACAACCAAAGTCCGGATCATTTTTCTACATTACTTTACTCAGCCAGTGACTGTGGATCGAGCACCTGGGAGCTCTGCTATCTATGTGGTGTATGGGTAGTAGCACTGACTTTTCTGTTTATACTTTGTGAATGTAACCAACAGGGCCCTTTCTGCTGAATTGCACGTAAAGAATAAACAGTGTGCATTTTTGCTCTTAAAAGGTTAGTTCACCTTTACCAAAAAACTGCCTATGCAGGTAAGGGGTGTCTGTAGATAAAAACAAACTCTGCAGCTCTGACTAAAGTTGAATAATGCCCTTGGTATAGATGTAGGCCATTTATGTACCTCCTGAAACCTGACTGGAATACTCCACAGGATGTTGCTAAGTGAGGCCTAGTCCTTACTGCTCACCTCTACCATCACACGAGAGAGCCTACAAATGCTGAGCCCAGAGCTACTGAAAAAGGGGAGAAAAAGAGCAAGTGAGGGGGTTTGAATCAGAGAAAGAGCTCACTCCTGTGATGGCGGAGATGAGCAGTAATGATTAAGCCTCACTTAGCAACGTCCTGGGAGTATTAGTCAGGCTTTGGGAGGTATGTTTTTTTTTTAAACACCCCTTTCCTGCACAGACTGTTTTTTTTTTTTTGTAAGGCTGGGTACACATGTATGCTAACTGGATGTGGGTTTCTCCGCATCCAATTCGCATGACAGGAGATTGTGACCGGCTCTCAATGGAGCCAGTTCACATATCTCCGTTGCAGCTGCGGAGCAGCTTGCACAGGAACGCTGTGCATCTTTGGCTCCATTTCAAGGCCGAATTCAGGCAAAAATTCATCCCTGATTTGTCCCTGAAATGGAGAACAGGGACTCACCAGACCCCTGCTGCGAGCTGCACCTGTCAGAGGCGTGAACCCAGCCTAAAGGTGAACTAGTCTTTTAAGACTGCAGAGCATTGCAGCTGAGATTAATGCACTGCAGTTGGCTTTTGCACTGTTTACAGCCCAGCCCCAGATCTGTATAGAGGTACAGACCTTCTGTTATCGGGCTGGATAATGTTCACAATGGACCATGAGTGTGGTGACATCACTGCAGTCTGTGAGTCCCTGATAGGACTTTTAGTCTTCCTTATGAATCTGTCTGTAAATGGATGGCGCGGCTGTGCGGGCACAACCCGCTAAATTCAAACAACAGGATGCTCCAGGGAGAAGCATATTAGGCCATATTTGGTCAATGATGTCACAAGTATCCTTGCCCCTTTGTTACATGCAGCTGCAGAGTGGGGAACCTCCTGCCTGCAGTCCATTGGACTGGTGGGGATGCCATCATGTGACAGCTTTCCGTGGATTCGGGCGGCTGGGTTTGGACCAGGTTCAGATCTGAACCCAGCTCATTCCTACTGCTGATTTTTTTACACAACCCTGCACCGCTCCTGCCATCTGCATTCTAATGTGAACAGGGCGCATTAAAAACAATTGTTTTTTGTGTGCCCTTGCAGACACCAGTGATATTTTAGCACAGAAAAACACCGGTCTCAACACAAGTTTGATCAGTAAGTTATTTGTAAAGGAGGAGGGGACTCGGACAATGTAAGTGGAGGATTTGTTTTAAATGGTTTGTTCCAACTGCCCCCCCCCCCCCCCCCCCCAGCTCATGGAAGGTCTGCTTTAAATGGTTTGTTCCAACCTCCCCAACTGTTGCTTCTACTGGTCAGGTTGGCCAGTGAAAAGAAGGTGACGCATAACAGACTTACCAGCCAGCTGAACAGGTAATACAACTATGTTACTGGAGGGGGGGTGCTGTGTTTTATGTCATTTATTATTTTGCCCAGGGCTCTACATTCATTCTATATGGTCCTCATAGCTGGGGCATACTCTCTTTCGGCACACCGCGTCTGTTTTTCCCATTTCAGGTAGATGGGGGGTATTTCCTGGTAGACAATATGGGGGAAATATGATGCATATGCATTTGGCCATCCTGTCCAACAACTTCATATCTGTTGCTTGTACAACCCAACATGGTCAACCCTCCTAATTCCTAACTAGATTCACTGAAACAACTATTTCCTATGTTGTGTGTTGTCTGTAGATATAAACAGACTGTGTAGCTCTGACTAAAGATGAATAAAACCATTGCTATAGGTGTAGGCCATTTACATACCTCATGAAGCCTGACTGGAATGCTCCTAGAATGTTGCTAAGTGAGGCCTAGTTGTGACTGCTCACCTCTAAGGATGAGCTTGGGCGTGTTTGCACACCCCACGAGCAGAGCCCACCAGGAAGTAAATAACTATATAGCCCCAAGTGATATTAAAGTGGGGTTCCACCCAAAAAAACAAAAATACATGAAAAATCCTAAAAAAAAAACAGAAAAAAATTTGGATTTTTTTTTTTTTTTTTTACTTACCTCTAAATGCCTGTTGCTAGGGGGTCCCTCGTAGTCTGCCCCTTCCAGTGCCTGGGCTGGTGACATCACTTTCCCCTCGGCACAGGAAGGGCTCCGCTCTGCTCCCTCCCTCCTGTCAATCATCTGGGACCCAGATGGGTGCCAGGCCACAGTTGCAATGCCGGCGCCGCTGAACGGAGGGGGAGACGAGCGGGGCTTCGATCCCCCGCATCGCTGGACCCAGGGACAGGTAAGTGTCCAATTAAAAGTCAGCAGCTGCAGTATTTGTAGCTGCTGACTTTTTTTTTTTTTTTTTACTGGACCCCCTGGGTGGAACTCCTCTTTAAAGACTTGTGTTTTTTTTTTTTTTCTTTTAAAATAACAAACACCCTTTCTGGGGTCCCCTGGCCCCTCCCTCCTGTTGAGTGCCATTACAGCAAGAAGCTTGCTATGTGGGCACCCGAGCCAAGCTACAGCTCTGTGTGCGGCTCACAGCAGGAACGAATCAAGCCCAAATTCAAACCTAAAACGGAGCCAAAGACGCACAGGACTCCTGTGCAATTTGCTCCGCAGCCGCTCCAGAGATGTGTGAATGGGCTCCATAGAGAGCCGGTCACAATCTCCTGCTATGGGAATTAGATGCAAGTAAACCCACATCCCATGCACACTAGTGTAAACCCAGCCTAAAGGAGAAATGAAAGCAAAAGAAAAATTTCTTTTCATTTTTAGATAGAGTAAGGGAGGATTATAACCCCTGTCCATAGGCGTGTGCACAGGGTGTGCCAGGTGTGCCCGGGCACACCCTAATCACCCCATGTGGCGCAGATTCCCCATTTAGACCCCTGACATTTCACCAAGGCCCCCTAATAGTAAAATAAAAATAATAAAACTGTAAAAAATAATAAATAAAATAATAAAAATAAAAACTACTGACTCCGTCCACTGCCCTACTGACACCGTCTATGGCCCTACTGACACCTTCTGTATATATACACATGCACACACATGCATATGTGTTTGAGCTTTGGGGTGCACACCCTAATGCAATGGGCTGTGCACGCCTATGCCCCTGCCAGACTGTTTTTACCATCTGTGTCCCATTGGGGAACCAAAACAGGAAGTGAGAGTGTGAAGGAATCCCTGGTCACTTGTACTAGTGTTTCCATTTGGAAGATTTCCCCTCTATTCCTGTTTGGGGGACCACTTAAAATTTCCTTTTACTTCCAGTGATAAATTAATAGGATCTATAGAAAGGGTGACGCTCCCTAATTAGGGTTGCCACCTCATCCCTTTAAACCCGAACACATATGAATTACACAGGTTCTGTGGCTGATTAAGGTGGTAATTAAACTCACTTAGTGCCTTACCTGCATTCAATAAGCCACAGAACCTGTGTAATTAATATGTGTTCGGGTTTAAAGGGATGAGGTGGCAACTCTATCCCTAATGGGGACACAGAAGGCAATAAAAACCTGACAGGTCGTTCTAATCCCTCTCCAAAACTAAAAAACTGCAGACTGGAGCTCCACATTTGACAGGAAACATGTGGCCTCCACTTTTTTTATGAACTTTAATGTAACAAACATTCATTAGACACTACACAAAACCCGTGGAAGTGGAGGCCATATGTTTCCTGTCACATCTGCTTTTCCTCGAGGGAGTCTGGCTGCAGAATGGAGCTCCACTCTTCACAGGACGTGTGGCCTCCACAGTTTTGGAACTTTTTTTTTTTTATTATCAACTTTAACCCTTTCGCTGCCAGAGCTGTTTTTGCAGACATGTTTAAAAAATCTTTTTTGGCCTGAAGATTACACAACCCCCCCCCCCCCCCCACCCCAAACATTATATATTTTCCGAAAGAAAAGAGAATAAAATAGTGGTAGTTCCAATTTGACACAATATTACCGCAAAGGTCTAGGAAACTCAAACTTTCTGTAAAAAATACACCAAAGTGAATTTAAAGGGAAGCAAATGCAATAAATGACCCACATTTTTGGTCAAATATAAAATATGAGGTTGCACCAAGTAAATAGATACCCAACATGTCAAACCCTAAATTTGCATGCGCCCATGAAATGGCAACAAACTTCTGTACCCTGTATATTCTATAGGCGATGCTTCAAAGGCCCCCTATAGATCATCAGTTATGAGCTACGAAGGAGAGGGCGTGGCCTGACGCAGCATGTGAGCGGACATTTCTTTTAGCAGCTCCACAATCCCTCTGCACAATCCTATGCAATCCTTCTTACCTGCCACTCAAAATTGTCTCAAACCTCTCCAAAACACTTGGGGAAGACCCTGTGATACTTTTTGTGTGATTCTGGTGGATGGGAAAGCGAAAGGGGAAGAAACAGCCCCCGGCCAGGATGAGTATCACCACGCGCTTTTGCCAAGATGGCCACCGCTCAGCCATACCACAATCATCCCTGGCATCCACACCGGATCTCTTTGGCGAGGAACCTGATCCCTCATTGCCACCATCTCCTGGGACCTCCGCTCCCCCGGCGCTGCCGGCCCATCCATCTCCCAGCGATGACGGCCTGGAGGACGGCCCGGAACTGAGCCCACCCTGCTGGATGTCCTTAAGATAATCAAGGTAAATCATTCAGATGGTATGGGCAAAGTGGAGGAACTAAAGCTGGACATTACCATAATGCGCCAGGACATGCAAATGAGGGACCGGGTCTCTGATACTGAACGCCGTATCAGTGATTTGGAAGACACTGTTGACGCCATCCTACCTGCGCTAAAAACACATGGCACCAAAATCCGAACCCTGGAGGATAAAGTTGACAATTTGGAGAATCGTTTACGCAGGAACAACTTGCGCTTGGTGGGCCTGCCTGAACGGGTAGAAGGTGCCAAACCGGTCTCCTTCCTGGAGTGCTGGTTTACCCAGGAGTTTGGGAAGGACTGTTTGTTTTGTCATGGAGCGTGCTTACAGTGTAGCAGGCAGACCGCTTCCTGCAGGCAACCCTCCTCGCACTATGGTGATCCGTCTCCTAAACTACAGAGACAGGGACTCTATCCTGCATGCTGCCCACATAAAAGGGAGCCTGAAGATTAATAATGCATCGGTGTCCCTTTTCCAGATTACTCCCCAGCAGTCCTTGCCACAAGAGTTAAGTACCAACACATCAAGCAAAAGCTGAGGGAGAAGACCATACAGTATTCTATGCTGTTTCCTGCCATGCTGAGAGTTGTGCACCAGGGCCAAGCGCATTTCTTCCAAACCCCAGCAAATGCCATTTCCTGGCTTGAATCCTTGCACCAGCCTGGCCGCATGTCTGACCAGGCACCGGATACTTGATCTGGGTTTTTCCCCTGTTATATGCTCTTTTTCTTTTTTCTGCCCCAGCCATGGGGAACATACCTGTGGCAGGTATTCCATGTTCTTTGCTTCAAAAAGGATGCAGATCTCCACTTGGTGACTATGCTGCTAATGTTCGGTTACTCCTGATCACTCACTGATCTAAAGTTTGTTCGCTGACTTGCCTGTATTGGCCATGTTCCTAGTATGTACCAGCAGTTTGGGGAATAAGCCAGCCCCTTGTTTTTGGGGAATGGCAGGGGTTAAATTTGAGCTACTGCCTGTCCTATATGGACTTTTGTATGTCATTGATTTGCTGTGTGACTGGTTGACTGGTGTGTGTATGTGTGTGTCTGTTTTCCGCCTCGCCTCCCCCCCCTCTGGGATTGCAGCCACGTGGTAACCTATGTTCTACCTATAATACCAACCATCCACACCTTTATTTCATCTTACTCCAAAATTTCTTTTTAATATCTCACCATGTCTATGGTCAAATGCATCTCCTGGAATGTCCGGGGGTTAAACTCTAAATTTAGAAGGGCCTCCCTGTTTGATTTCCTTAAGGCACATAAACCTCATATACTATGCTGCAGGAAACGAACCTTATGGGATCTAAAGTACTTGCCCTCAAAGAAAAACTGGGTCATGCACGGATACCACTCCACATATTCTAATTATGCCAGGGGGTGTCCATTCTCATAAGAAAGGGCCTCCCCTTTTCATGTGACCGAGTCGTCCTGGACCCCAAGGGTCATTATATTTTTCTACAATGCATGATATACAGTGGCTTGCGAAAGTATTCGGCCCCCTTGAACTTTTCAACCTTTTGCCACATTTCAGGCTTCAAACATAAAGATATAAAATTTTTATTTTTTGTGAAGAATCACCAACAAGTGGGACACAATTGTGAAGTGGAACGAAATCTTTTGGATTTTTGAAACTTTTTTAACTAATAAAAAAATGAAAAGTGGGGCGTGCAAAACTATTCGGCCCCCTTGCGTTAATACTTTGTAGAGCCACCTTTTGCTGCGATTACAGCTGCAAGTCGCTTGGGGTATGTCTCTATCAGTTTTGCACATCGAGAGACTGAAATTCTTGCCCATTCTTCCTTGCAAAACAGCTCGAGCTCAGTGAGGTTGGATGGAGAGCGTTTGTGAACAGCAGTTTTCAGCTCTTTCCACAGATTCTCGATTGGATTCAGGTCTGGACTTTGACTTGGCCATTCTAACACCTGGATACGTTTATTTGTGAACCATTCCTTTGTAGATTTTGCTGTATGTTTGGGATCATTGTCTTGTTGGAAAATAAATCTCCGTCCCAGTTTCAGGTCTTTTGCAGACTTCAACAGGTTTTCATCCAGAATGGTCCTGTATTTGGCTGCATCCATCTTCCCCTCAATTTTAACCATCTTCCCTGTCCCTGCTGAAGAAAAGCAGGCCCAAACCATGATGCTGCCACCACCATGTTTGACAGTGGGGATGGTGTGTTGAGTGTGATGAGCTGTGTTGCTTTTACGCCAAACATATCGTTTTGCATTGTGGCCAAAAAGTTCGATTTTGGTTTCATCGGATCAGAGCACCTTCTTCCACATGTTTGGTGTGTCTCCCAGGTGGCTTGTGGCAAACTTTAGACGAGAATTTTTATGGATATCTTTGAGAAATGGCTTTCTTCTTGCCACTCTTCCATGAAGGCCAGATTTGTGCAGTGTACGACTGATTGTTGTCCTATGGACAGACTCTCCCACCTCAGCTGTAGTTCTCTGCAGTTCATCCAGAGTGATCATGGGCCTCTTGGCTGCATCTCTGATCAGTCTTCTCCTTGTCTGAGCTGAAAGTTTAGAGGGACAGCCAGGTCTTGGTAGATTTGCAGTGGTCTGATACTCCTTCCATTTCAAAATGATCGCTTGCACAGTGCTCCTTGGGATGTTTAAAGCTTGGGAAATCTTTTTGTATCCAAATCCGGCTTTAAACGTCTCCACAACAGTATTACGGACCTGCCTGGTGTGTTCCTTGGTCTTCATGATGCTCTCTGCGCTTTCAACAGAACCCTGAGACTATCACAGAGCAGGTGCATTTATACAGAGACTTGATTACACACAGGTGGATTCTATTTATCACCATCAGTCATTTAGGACAACATTGGATCATTCAGAGATCCTCGCTGAACTTCTGGAGTGAGTTTGCTGCACTGAAAGTAAAGTGGCCGAATAATTTTGCACGCACCACTTTTCAGTTTTTTAATTGCTAAAAAAGTTTAAAATATCCAATAGATTTCGTTCCACTTCACAATTGTGTCCCACTTGTTGGTGATTCTTCACAAAAAATTAAAATGTTATTTCTTTATGTTTGAAGCCTGAAATGTGGCAAAAGGTTGAAAAGTTCAAGGGGGCCGAATACTTTCGCAAGGCACTGTATGCTACGCCACTGCTATTGGTAGTGGTGTACGCTCCTCCCCCTGTCACGGCTGCAATCTTTACCGATTTGAGCACACAATTTTCCACTTTGCCAACACTTAATACCCTAATAAATAAAAATAATGATGCGCTAGAGTGTGCTGAACGTGCCCCATCACGGCACAAAGAGATCAGTACATATACAACAAAGTGCAAAGGTATCTGCCACACTATGTACTATATCCCATAAAGTAAATGAACATAATGTGCACAAATAAATCGTGCAATGGGCATATGAAGTAATAATGGTAGTATTAATAAATATATTTGCTCCAAAATAAATGAGTGCAAAACAGGTGCTAAAAAAGTGCAATTGACATATAAAGTAATAATAGTAATAATAATAAATGTTATTGCTTCAAAAATAATTCATACATGCAAACAAATGCTAAAAAGTGACATATGCCAACCAAAAAGTGCAAAGTGTCACGCGATACATATACTTAATAGTCCATCATGAATTAAATATATATTGAACACAAAAGTCCTTCACAAAAGTGATAACAGATGATCTTCAGTAGTGATGTATTCAAACGTGCTCAAATTCCATGTGCCACAGATCATGCGATGGTGAATCAAAAGGTGACCCCCCCAAGGTAAAGCGCTCACCTTAGAGAATGTGACTAAGTCGCTAGACAGAGTCAGGAAACGCTTTTGAGCCACCCAGGGCTCTATGTGGATCACAGGAAAACAGGCTCCAGCATAGGCTCAAACAATAAGCAAGAAAAAAAGGAAAGGAACCATATAGTGTGATAACGTTTAAAAAATATTTATTCCAAGGTCAGATAAAAAAACTCTCCCCCAAAGGGGGTACTCACATTTTAAGGGTGCGTCAGTGCACCACTCTGAAAAAGCATATAATCTGAATGTAAGAGTGAGGTTATGGAGACTGTCCCAGCACCGACAGCTGCTGCTGCCTAACACTCCGTCCTGGCCCCTCCCCTACGCGTCTTCGACACAGGGCATACGTGTCATTAGGGGGAATGTAATTCCCCCTGATGATGCTACCCTAATAGTAGGGGACTTTAATTCAGTACTTGATCCTAGTTTGGATCGATTAAAACCCCTCCAATATGAGTCTAGGCTGTTTGGGCAGTGGTGTACCTCCTTTGGTTATGTTGAGCGCTGGCGACAAAATCATCCTAAGGCCAGGGATTACTCCTGCCAATCCCGGGCATACCGTACTCTTTCCAGGCTGGATTATGCTCTGGGGACCCCTGATCTGGCCTCATATATCCAGACGGTTTCATATCTACCTCAGACGTTATCTGATCACTCTGCTCTCAGTGTTGAACTACTACTGGGCCACAGGCCCTCCTTTCGGTTGTGGAGACTCAGTCCCCTCTGGATCTCCACCCCCGAATTCCAGGAGCCGGTCCGACAGGACATGTCCCACTTTTGGGGGGACAACGTCGGATCTGCTTCCCCCGGCCCCACATAGGACGCCTTTAAGGCGACTGTGTGGGGCTCCTACATTTCCAATATTGCCAAACATAGGAAGTCCTCTCAGGCTGCTCTTCGGGCCTTGGAGTCCTCCCTGGAGTCTGCCAGGGCCCAATACTCTGCGCTTCCCCCTCCGGACTCCCACGAAGTCTTGGTGGGAGTGCACAGGGCCCTGGACCTCCATAGGGCGGATGCAACGCGGAAGCAGCAGCTGTATCTGTCGGCCAGGTTGCATGAACATAGTGGCAAGAACGGCAAAATGTTGGCCTATCTCTCCTGCACAGAATACATTGATAGGACTATACCGCAAATTCAGCTACCTGATGGCTCTGTCGCGTCTGACCGACTGATCATTAATCAGACATTTTTATGAAAACCTTTATTCTGCCCCGCCCCCCACGGCTGAACTTTAGACGTTGGGATTCTTTGAATCCCTTTAATTCCCTGTACTGGAAGACGTGCATAATACTATTTTAGACAAACCCCTAACAATTGAAGAAATTACTGAGGCCATTTACTCTCTTCCCCCCAATAAAACTCCAAGATTGGACGGTTTGCCCGCGGAATGGTATAAAAACTATGCGGAAGAAATGGCACAGAAATGACACTCTGTTTGGACAGGCACTGGAGGAGGGCATAATTCCCTCCTCCATGTGTGAAGCCCTGATTGTTGTGATACCCAAACCCGATGAGGACAGACTGTTGTGTGGGTCGTACCGTCCAATCTCATTACTTAATAGCGATATCAAGGTTTTGGCTAAAGTTCTAGCTCTAAGATTGCAGAAGGTCATTCTTCACCTCGTTCATAGGGACCAGACTGGCTTCATGCCTGGAAAGAGTATGTATGATAACATTCGTCGTCTGTACCTACATATTCACAGGGCTGCCACTGACCAAAAAAGTGGACTAGTGTTATCGTTGGATGTGTTAAAAGCCTATGACACAGTCAACTGGTCCTTTCTTTGGGAAACTATGCACCGTATGGGCTTCAGCTCTCAATTTATCAAGTGGGTCCGCCTGCTCTATACCAACCCTAGGGCCAGGATAAGTACCAATAAGGATGTTTCTGATGTGTTTCATTTACAAAGGGGTACCAGGCAGGGCTGCCCGCTCTTGCTGCTTCTGTTTGCACTGGCCATAGAGCCTCTTGCTCTGGCGTTGCGGCAGGCGGCAACGGTAGGCGGCATCTGCTGTGGGGAGCTGTCTGAAAAGATCTCCCTATACGCGGACGATGCCCTAATTTATCTAGATGGCTCCTTTATTTCCCTAATGGGAGTTGTGGAGGAGTTTGGGAAGGTTTTCCGGGCTAAGAGTAGGCTAGGATAAGTCTGTGTCATTTCCTATAGGCCCCAAACTTGATTATACATACCTATCTCAATCCAAATTGACCATCCAGCCCACATTTAAATATTTGGAGATTTATATCAATGCAGACTTATCCACTTTTGAATCCCTAAATATTACCCCGATTATAACACACATGGAGCCCAGGCTTCGTACCTGGGCCTTCCTACCACTAAATTTAATTGGCTGTGTGAACATTTTTAAAATGATACATCTACCTAAATTTCTTTATGTTTTCCGGGCATCCACAATCTTTTTGTTTAAAAAATTTTTCAACAAAATAATTCACTTTTATCCTCCTTCCTCTGGCAGGGGTCAAACCCAAGGATTGCTAGGGCCTCCCTTCAGGCCACTAAGGTTGACTGAGGGTTAGCCTGCCCTAACCTACGACACTACTTCATAGCGTCACAACTCGTCCTGCTCCACCGCTCTATTGAACGCTCTTGCTGGCTCTGGGGTATCACTTATTGATACACTACATAGATCTATACCTAAACGTTGCTCCCGTGACTCTCCGATAGAAGTTAGCTGGTTAGCCTGGCATGAAGGAAATAAGGTGATCACAAACTCGGGTGGGGTGTCTCCCAAAGGCCCTATATGGCACAACCCTAACTTCTTAGAGCTCCTGGGCCACCCAGACTCCCTGTGGACTCGGTGTCACCCACGTATCTCATATTTTTGTTAATGATGCCTTCATTTCTTTCGAAGACTTGAAGGCACAGTGTGGAGTGACGAACAAATTCTTTTTTAAATATCTTCTATTATGCATGCCACCCGGGCACAATTCAATGGTCTGACCCAGGAGCTCACTGAATTACCTATAGAAGTGCTCTTGTCATACCCAGACATATAAAAACTGGTCACGACTATCTATTCACGCCTGCAGGCTGCTGGGGTTAAACCCTTCTAGATTGCTCAGCGGAAATGGGTAAAAGATATTCCCGGGCTGTCCGAGGAGGGGTGGGAGGAGGCCTCTGAGGTCTGCTTTTTGGATCTTATCGGGTCTGATGACCAATATGTACAATTTAAATTTATACACCAGCTGCACTATACTCCTGCCAGGCTTGCCCGTATGGGTTATGACTCCGGTGCCTCCTGTTTCAGGTGTGGCTCCACTGAAGCCAGATATATGCATATGTTTTGGTCCTGCCCAGCCTTGTCAACCTTCTGGAATGACTTATTCTCTTTTTTTGAAGGCACCTTACACTTACCACTACTTCGCACTCCAGAAGTTGGACTGTTGGGCGTGCTGAATGATTTCCTACACAAGACCCATACTCAAACTCTGGCCCGCATGGTGCTGTTTTATGCTAGGAAATTAATTTTATTACAGTGGAAAAATGTATCTGCTCCTAATGTTCAAATGTTATATTGTATGATAAATAAGGTTATACCCATCTTTAAACTCATTTATAATGGAAGGGCCTTCCCATAAAAAGTTTACTATGATCTGGCAACCTTGGTTAGATATTGCTGATTCCTTCTGGAATGATACCCCACTCTCTCAGCAATAGGGGGTTTCTGCTTCGAGTGTCCTAATGGGAGCTCTATGCTCCAGTAGACGGAAAGGGGGCGCGTGGGGGCGGTGAGGTTGGAAAGGCTTTTCTTGGACGGGAAAAAAAACAATAGACAAAAGTGTTAAAAAAAAGAGCTACGAAGGAGGTCTGGTGCTAGAAATATCGCTCTCACTCCGGTATGTGCGGCAATATGTAACATGTATCGCAATCAACGTTTGCAAGCCTAGGTGCCCCCTGACACCCGTGTTTACATTCATACATGCTTGGTATTTGGGGGGTTGGGCATCTGTCAGTGGGGGAAAGGTGGTGTTTGGGGAGTTTGGAGGTCTGTGAGTGGGGGGAGTGGGTGGTATTTGAGGGGTTGGGGGGCTGTCAGTGGGGGGAGGGGTGCCACTGATAGACCCCCCACATCTCCAACTACCAATTCCTGCCCCCACTGATGGACCCCCACCCTCTCCACTACTCTCCCCACTGACATACCCCTAATTACCCCCCTTCCCCCCACTGACACACCCAACTACGACCTCTCCCCTACCTCCCAACTACTGACCCACACTCCACCAACTACCACCCCCCATGGACAGACCATCAACCCCCCCAAATACCACCCCCTCCCTCCACTGACACCCCCGAATACCACCCTCTCCCCCAGTGACAGACCCCCAAATATCACCCCCTCCCCCCCGCTCTTTTAGACCCTGGATGTCTCATTAGACTGGAGAACCTGTCAACAAATAATCATCACATAGGGGACTGTTTGTTCCCTATGTGATAAAAAAAATAAAGTTAGAGGAGTTCCACCCCCCTCCAAAAATTAAAAGTCAGCCGCTACAAATTCTGTAGCTGTAACTGCTGACTTTTATTATTAGGCATCCAGCATTGTCTTCATTCTCGAGTGCTGACGCTGCCATCTTGGCTAAGGGAAACTGGCACTAAAGCCTTGCGGTTTCACAGCCGGTTTCCTACTGCGCATGCGCAAATTGTGAATGGGTCAGCTGCGGGGTGGGGGGGGGTTGGGGTGGGGGGAGGAGGAGGGGGTTGAACTTCCGGCTGACTTCGCCAAAGTCAAAACCAGGTAACCGCTCCCCCCCCCCCCCCCAAAAGGTGCCAAATGTGGCAGCAGAGGGGTGGAGGAGGCAGACAAGCGGAAATTCCCCTTTTGGGTGGAGCTCCACTTTAAGCAAAAAAAAAAAAAGAACTCATGTACGAACACACATGCGTCAGGGATGCCTACGCTTGAAAACGGCGATTGTGATACACGTTACATATCGCCGCACACACCGGAGTGAGAGCGATATTTCTAGCACCAGACCTCCTCTCTAACACTAAACTAATGACCTATGGGGGGCTTTTGAAGTGTCGCCTATAGAATATACAGGGTACTGAAGCTTGTCGCTATTTCATAGACGCACGCAAATTTTTGGTTTGACATGTTGGGTATCTATTTAATCGGTGCAACCTCATCTTTTATGTTTTACTAAAAATGTGAGTAACTTACTGCATTTGTTTCCCTTTTAAATTCACTTTAGTGTGTTTTCTACTGAAATTTTGAAACCTTCGCCCTAATATTGTGTGACATAAAAAATAAAAGCTTCCTGGTGGGCTTGTGCACGTGGTGTTGCGAGCATGCCCAAGCCCATCCATAGTGATCAGGAACAGTGATCTCTCTGTACTCCCAGATAGTTGACCCCCCCCCCCCCCACAGTTAGAAACACCTCCCATGGAACACATTTAACCCCTTGATCGCCCCCCAGTGTTAACCCCTTCCCTACCAGTCAAATTTTTACAGTAATCAGTGCATTGTTATAGCACTGATCACTGTATAAATGTCAATGGTACCAAAAAAAGTGTCAAAAGTGTCCGATCTGTCCACCGCAATGTCGCAGTCCCGCTAAAAATCGATGATCACCTCTATTACTAGTAAAAAAAATAAAAATAATAATAAAAAAAATGCCATACATCTATTCCCTATTTTGTAGATGCTATAACTTTTGTGCAAACCAATCAATATACGCTTAATGCGATTTTTTTTTTTACGAAAAGTACGTAGAAGAATACATATTGGCCTAAACTGATGAAGAAAAAAGTTGTTTTTTCAAAATTGTCAGTCTTTTTGTTTATAACGCAAAAAATAAACACTGCAGAGGTGATCAAATACCACCAAAAGAAAGCTCTATTTGTGGGGAAAAAAAAACGTCAATTTTGTTTGGGCACAACGTCGCAGGACCGCGCGCAGTTGTTAGGTAAAGCGAAGCTGTGCCGAATTACAGAAAATTGCCTGGTCATGAAAGAGGAACTGCAGTCTGCTCACATAATTTGTAATAAAAACATCTTTGCCATTCTGAAGCTTCTCTCCAACCACTTTGCATATTATTTTATATATGCTGCAGAAATCTCCCTCCACTGAGTCTGGCTGCATCCATTTTAACTGTGGGCAGCTGAAGCTGCTTCCTGGATTTACACAGACACACACCTCCAGCTCCGCAGCTCTCATTTGCCCTCGTATGACTCATCCCCCCTCCCTTTCTGGCAAACTCTCAAGGGAGTGAAATAAAGAGCTGTGCATGATGTCATATGCCTAGGCTTTTTTTGCAGACAAGAAATAGGAAGTGGGCTGTATAAGGTATGTACTAGCAGAAAAAAAATGTTTTACTATCCAAAGTTAAAACAACAAGGTCAGAAGATTTAATAGATGGAAAGGGGGCAAATCTTCCAGTCCTTAAGTGGTTAAAAAAACAAAACTGTGGAGGACACATGTTACCTCTGGAGAGTGGAGCTCCAGTCTGCAGCCAGATACCCTGGGGGAAAATGCAGATATGACAGGAAACATGTGTCCTCCACTTCCACGAGCTGTGCCACTGTCTATGAATGTTTCTTACATTAAAGTTAATGTAAAAAAAAAAAAGTGGAGTGGAGGCCACGTGTTTCCTGTCAAACGTGGAGCTCCAGTCTGCAGCCAGACCCCTCTCACCTAGTCCACTTCCTACGCAGCGTGCTGACGTACGGTGGGTGTAACTCGGACCGGAAGACGCGTGTGCGAATCCGGAAGTCGGATTGCAGCTGCAGGAGAGAGGGGATTATTCCTGTGAAGATCTATAAGTGGTAAGTTGCTGTGTTGGTCCGTGTCCAGAACCCTGATACTGCCTGTGATAAACGGAAAGCATTGTCGTTTGTATTGTCGGTGTGCTGTGACTATGCATGTCCTCTATAAATTAAGGGCTGACACAGACATTGCTGGGTGACAATGCACTGTGGTGTGGAGAGGCAGTCATTGCACACGTGCAGCCATGTAAGGTCCTAGGGAAGTGGGTGCAATGCTGCCAGCATAGGGTCTTTGTGTACATGCATCTCTACCATTGAGGTTGGGTACAGTCCTGCCTTGAATGATTGTAGTACAATGCAATCAGCACTTCACAGAGAACCTGAACTGAACTGTAGGCTGTGCTTGCCTTCTGGAAATGCTATTTGACTGGCTATTACGTTAGTCAATTGGCTTTGATATATTTGTAAGCGGAGGCCTAGGACAATTCTGCAGATCGGAGTCCTGTCTTCACTCTTCCTTTACCTGTATGCTTGGTACAGGTCACTGGCCTCAATTTACTCAGTACCAATTTTCCAAATCTTGTTCCATGTTCGGCTTCATTCACACCTGGGCGTTCTGAATCAGAATCGTGGCGAAAAGCGTGGTTCGTTTGCGAAGCCGTTGATTCTCAATTGCACCCCAATCACAGTGTGATTTTGCCGTGTGGCAAAATGGTGGGACCCGTGTTGCCCAAAAGAAATTCTGGATTTTGTTTATGCGATTTTGCGCAATTTGTTGCGTGGAAAAATTGCACAGCAATTGGTGTAACATTGAGAAATAATGGCATCGCAATTGCGTTGCCTGTTGTGTCGCGATTCTGCATCCCAGGCAGAATTGTGGCAATTCACAACGCCCAGGTGTGAATGGAGCCTTACACAGACATCTCCAGGGATATCAACCCAATTGCACACTTTTGTGTCATCAGCAAAAGGACATGCCTTGCCCAACCAACCTTTAAATATATCACTTGCATAGAGATTAACCAGTTCAATACCGGGCACTTCCCCCCCTTCCTGCCCAAGACAATTTTCAGCTTTCAGCGCTGTCACTTTTTAAATGACAATTGCGCAGTCATGCTGCACTGTACCCAAACAATTTTTTACATTTTTTTCCCCACAAATAGAGCTTTCTTTTGGTGATATTTGATCACCTCTGCGGTTTTTTTTTTTTTTTGCTAAACAAATAAAAAACGACCGAAAATTTTGAAAAAAAAAAGTTTTTCTTTTTTTTATGGTAAAATTTTGTAAATAAGTTTTTCTCCTTCACTGATGAGGTTGCGCTGATGGGCACTCATTGGCATCTGCCTGGGCACTCGGCATATCCCAGGTGGTCAGCGTGGCATACCTGGTGGGCGTCCTTTGTGGGCATCCCTGGTGGTCCTGGGCGGGCATCTGCAGGGGGGCTGCACTGATAAACAATCAGACCCCCCCTGTCAGGAGAGCCGCCAATCGGCTCTCCTCTACTTGCGTCTGTTAGATGCGAGTGAGGAAAAGCCGATAAACGGCTCTTCCTGTTTACACTGTGATTAGTTGTGATTGGACATGGCTGATCACGTGGTGAAGCGCCTCCGTCAGAATCTCTTTACCGAGATCGGTGTTGCGGTGCGTCAGACTGACACACCGCACCACCGATCGCCGCGCTGCGCATCCCCACGGCTTATCCTGATGGACGACATATGACGCCCAGTTAGGATAACTGAACCACCGCCCGGCTGTCATTTTGCTATCCAAAGGATGCAGCGTGTCTTGAAGTTGCCACAGGAATTCTGTCACACACTGCCCTTTTTTGATTGGTCAAAGCCAAGTAGCAGTACATTTAAAATCACAGCAAATCTCACCGAAGCAGCACTGAAGTCGTATCAAAATGTTACAAATCTCCTAGAACTAGTGCCGAAGTATTGTTAAATCTGGTTGAAATCGGGCTTTAAATTGCATCACTTTAAATCATACTCAGTGTGACCGCAGGCTGTTCTGCAAATGGTGTAATGGTGCTGCACACGTGATCAGTTATGACACCAACCATTTGATGGTTTGGTTTAAAGCACAAGCAAATGTTACAATTTCATTCCTGGCATACTAGGAATGTAAGTGCTTTTTTGCAACTGTTAAATTGATGGGTTTAGTTCTGCTTTAACTTTGCTACAACAGATTTTAAATGCACTTGCCTGTAATTTCCAGCTTCTACCTTGCTACTCTTCTTGTGGATAGGCACAATATTAGCTGTCTGCTATAGTTCCAACAACTATACCTCTATTGATTTGTTTCACCTGTCCCTATTATATGTAAGTAATAAACTGTTCTGACTGGGGGTGTTAATATGTAAATGATTATTTTACAGGAAGAAGACAGCACTGCTTTCCAGGCTGACCTAGAATCCTGTGTTATGGTAAGGAAGGTCGCATAGAATAGCTTTGCTTACAGGTTAATGGTACCTCTCTTGCAGTCTGACCATATAATTTTAAAAATTATCTACTGTTATTTTGCATGTGATCTCTATAAACATGAGTTATCTGCCTGATTCAGTTTGTCTGATCTTATATCACTGAAGACTAATGCCGCGTACACACAATCGGACTTTCTGGCATACTTGGTCCGGCACACTTTCCGACGGACTTTGTCCGCCAGGTGCGCCGGACTTTAAAACGGACGGACTTGCCCACACACGACCGGACTTTCCGACAGACTTTCGCCGGAGTTACGGTGGACTTTCAGAATGAACGGACTTGCCCACACATGGACAAGTCCGTTCATTTTGAACGTGACTCAGGTGCGACGGGACTAGAAAAGGAAGTCAATCTTGCCGCTTTTATCGGCGAGATTGACACCTTGCGAGCCCCGTCGCGGGTCATACCAGGCCCTTAGGTCTGGTATGGATTATAAAGGGAAGCCCCTACGCTGAAAAAACGGCGTGGGGTCCCTCCTAAAATCCATACCAGACCCCGATCCGAGCACGCAACCCGGCCGGTCAGGAAAGAGGGTGGGGACGAGCGAGCGCCCCCTCCTCCTCCTGAACCGTACCAGGCCACATGCCCTCAACATGGGGGGTGGGTGCTTTGGGGGAGGGGGGCCCTGCGGGCCCTCCCCCTAAAGCACCTTGTCCCCATGTTGATGAGGACAAGGGCCTCTTCCCGACAACCCTGGCCGTTGGTTGTTTGGGTCTGCGGGCGGGGGGGTTATCGGAATCCGGGAGCCCCCTATAATAAGAGGGCCCCCAGATCCCGGCCCCCCACCCTATGTGAATGAGTATGGGGTACATGGTACCCCTACCCATTCACCTAGGGAAAAAGTGTCAATAATAAAACACACTACACAGGTTTTTAAAATAATTTATTAAACAGCTCCGGGGGGGTCTTCTTCCGGCTTCGGGGTCCCTCCGGTTCCTCTTCTCCCGGCATCCGGTTAGTTCTTCTCTGCTCTCTCCGGCCTCTTCTCCCGGTGTTCCAGTTCTTCGACCGGCTCCTCCGCTGTCTTCAGGCCGCTCTTTTGCCAGCGGAGGTCCGGACTTTTGGGCTTCTTGTCTTCTTCCCTCTTCTCTTCTCCAGATGTTGACACGACGCTCTCTCCGGCTGGACTGCTCTCTGAGGGCTCCGTTGTGACTTATATAGGCGGAGACCCTGCCCCCTTATGTTGTCACAGTCCCTGGGCATGCTGGGACTGTGACGTTTTAGGGGGCGTGGTCAACATCACCCGGTGACCACGCCCCCTAAAACGTCACAGTCCCAGCATGCCCAGGGACTGTGACATCATAAGGGGGCGGGGTCTCCGCCTATATAAGTCACAACGGAGCCCTCAGAGAGCAGTCCAGACAGAGAGAGCGTCGTGTCAACATCTGGAGAAGAGAGGAGGGAAGAAGACAAGAAGTCCAGAAGTCCGGACCTCCGCTGGCAAAAGAGCGGCCTGAAGACAGCGGAGGAGCCGGCCGAAGAACTGGAACACCGGGAGAAGAGGCCGGAGAGAGCAGAGAAGAACCAACCGGACGCCGGGAGAAGAGAAACCGAGGGACCCCTGAAGCCGGAAGAAGACCCCCAAAGCTGGAGGAAGACCCCCCCCCCCCCCCCCCGGAGCTGTTTAATAAATTATTTTAAAAACCTGTGTAGTGTGTTTTATTATTGACACTTTTTCCCTAGGTGGATGGGTAGGGGTACCATGTACCCCATACTCATTCTCATAGGGTGGGGGGCCGGGATTTGGGGGCCCTCTTATTATAGGGGGCTCCCGGATTCCGATAAGCCCCCCGCCCGCAGACCCCGACAACCAACGGCCAGGGTTGTCGGGAAGAGGCCCTTGTCCTCATCAACATGGGGACAAGGTGCACCCCCCCCCCCATGTTGAGGGCATGCGGCCTGGTACGGTTCAGGAGGGGGCGCTCGCTCGTCCCCACCCCCTTTCCTGACCGGCCAGGCTGCATGCTCGGATCGGGGTCTGGATTTTAGGGGGGACCGCACGCCGTTTTTTCGGTGTAGGGGCTTCCCTTTTATAATCCATACTAGACCTAAGGGCCTGGTATGCCCCGCGCTCGCCGCAATAGGAAAATTTGTTTTTCCTATTGCAGCGAGCGTGAAATGCAATATCCTGCCCTTGCGACGTATCTGGTCCGTTGGACCAGCATACAGACGAGCGGGCTTTCCGTCGGACCAGCACACAGACGAGCGGACTTTCCGCCAGAAACTGAGTCCGACAGAAAGATTTAAAACATGTTTTTTCAAATCAAGGTCAGGCGGGCTTTTGGGAAAAAGTCCGCCGGAGCCTCCACACGGTCGGATTGTTCGGCGGACTCTGGTCCGCTGGACCAAGTATGCCGGAAAGTCCGCTCGTGTGTACGCGGCATAAGTTACATACTTCAAGCCCAACTGAAGGTGCTATGAATGTCTGCAATGCAGTCAGGCTGCATATACAGTTCTACACTCTCTCGGCACGCTGAAGAGCCAGACCACTGCTCCTTTCGCACACAGTGCTGCGGTCCAGATACCCAGCAGTCCGATGCTCTCCCTGCACAGTGCTCCAGTCATCACCTCTTAGGAAGCAGGAACACTGTTGAACTGTGCAGGCCCATGAGGGATTTTTTTATGTATGTGATTGTTGACTGATGTGTGGGGCTGTCCTAAGCCTTTGAAAGACTGATTGATGTGTGTGGCTCTTGCAGGCCTCTGTGGTTGATCTGAAGTCTAAAGAGGAGAAGGATGCTGAGCTGGACCGAAAGATTGAAGCCCTGCGCAAGAAGAATGAGGCCTTGGTGAAGAGACATCAGGTAGATGATTAAGAGTTGTCTAATAAGTGTTGGGTGTGCATACATTTAGTCTTCATTACAATAAATTCTTGCCATTGTTATTTTTATAGGCGTAGTTATTATTGAAATGTGTTATAAGTGTATGTGAGTATATATACAGTACCGTGGAAAAAATGCTGTAAATTAAGAATGCTTTCAGAAATAAGTGTTAATGGTTTATTTTCATCAATTAACAAAATGTAAAGTAAATTAATGTGACCACCCTTTGACTTCAAAACGGCATCAATTCTTCTAGGTACACTTGTTTTTGAAAGGAACTCGGCAGGTAGGTTGTTCCATATATCTTGGAGAACTAACCACAGATTTTGTTCCGTAGTCCAGTTTTGATGGTTATGGGTACTTTTAGCTGTGGACACGGGTCAGCATGGGCTGGTCTGTGGCTACGCAAACCCATACAACACCAACTGCGATGCCCATTTTTTTTCTGCTTTTAACACATCAAGTTCAGGGACTTGCTGTCCAATATAGCCTACTCACTTCCAGATGCCATTGTAACAAGATAATTCGTGTTCATGTTCGTTCATTTAACTTGCCAGTGGTCATAAAGTTATTACTGATTGGCATATGTGTGTGTGTTTATACATGTAGAATTTTCTAAAATGTATGGAGTTTCAATATAAAAAGGAGCCCCACGCATTGTAAGGGAACGTGATTATCCTTTATAAATATGTAGAATGCTGGAAGTTGTAGACAATTCTGGGCTCAGCCTTAACCCCTTGGCGCCCACTGTACGCACATATATGGCCTCAGCATTAAGGGGTTATACCGTGATGATAGCTGCAGGCATCATCCCGGTAAGGTTTTTTTAGAGCGGGTCGTCGGCTCTTTAGGGATTTTTCATTTTTTTATTTTTTTTAAAGCACCCCCGTCCCTGCAAGCTCGCGCAGCAAAGAAACCGCATGCATAAGTTGTGCCCGCATATGTAAACGGTGTTCAAATCACACATGTGAAGTATCACCACAATTGTCAGTGAAAGCAATATTTCTAGCAAAAGATCTCTGTAACTCTAACCTGCTAACCGTCAAATTTTTTAAAAGCGTCGCCTATAGAGATTTTTAGGTACTGTAGTTTGTCACCATTCCACGAGTGTGTGCAATTTCAAAGCGAGACATGTTGGGTATCTATTTACTCGGCGTAACTTCATCTTTCACAATATACAAAAAAAATCTTTACTGTTTCGTTTTTTTTTTATACATGAAAGTGTTTGTTTTGTTCCCAAAAAAATTGCATTTGAAAGACCGCTGCGCAAATACCGTGTGACATAAAATGTTGCAACGATCGCCATTTTATTCTCTAGGGTCTCTTCTAAAAAATATATATAAGGTTTGGGGGTTCTAAGTAATTTTCTAGCAAAAATATGGATTTTAACGTGTAAGCAACAAATGTCAGAAATAAACTTGGGCATGAAAGGGTTAAAGTGTAAATTCATTGCTTTAACCAGCCCCGCACCATTTGGCTGCCCAAAGACCTGAGCGTTTTTTTGCGATTCGGCACTGTGTCGTTTTAACTGACAATTGCGCAGTCGTGCGACGTGGCTCCCAAATAAAATTTACGTCCTTTTTTTCCCCCTCAAATAGAGCTTTCTTTTGGTGGTATTTGATCACCTCTGCGTTTTTTGTTTGCGCTATAAACAAAAAAAGAGCGACAATTTTGAAAAAAACGCATTATGTTTTACTTTTGCTATAATAAATGTCCCCAAAAAATATATAAAACAACTTTTTTTCCTCAGTTTAGGCCGATACGTATTTTTCTACATACTTTTGGTAAAAAAAAATTGCAATAAGCGTTTATTGATTGGTTTACGCAAAAGTTATAGCGTCTACAAAATAGGGGATAGTTTTATGGCATTTTTATTAATATTTTTTTTTACTAGTAATGGCCGCTATCTGCGATTTTTATCGTGACTGCAACATTATGGCGGACAGAGCGGACACTTTTGGCGCTATTTTGGGACCATTCACATTTATACAGCAATCAGTGCGATTTAAAAATGCACTGGTTACTGTGTAAATGTGTCTGGCGGTAAAGGGGTTAACCCCTAGGGGGTGCTGCAGGGGTTAAGTGCGTCCTAGGGAGTGATTATAACTGGGGGGGGGCTACGTGTGACTCCCGATTTACAGGGAGCTGTAATCAGTGTCACTAGGCAGAACGGGAAAATGCTTGTTTACATCAGCATTTCCCCGTTCTTCCTCTCCGTGAGATGATCGCAGGTATCCCCGCAGACATCGAGTCTGCGGGACCCACGATCACACTGAGCTTGTGGTGCACGCACGCTCAAAATGTCACGTCTTAAAGGGCAACGTACAGGTACGTTAATATGCCTGTACGTGCCCTTATGCCGATGTGTATCGCCGTGAGCCGGTCGGCAAGGGGTTAAAAAGTGCTGATGGCTGTTTTTTGTTTTTTTTGTTTTGTTTTTTTTCGATAGTATCACTTTTTCTCTTAAGCTCCTTGTACAGTCTTGGCACAATTGTGTGCTGAGATGAAGTAACTTTTGAACTCGTGTGCAGGAGTTACAGTATCTCACACCCCTCACATTTTTGTAAATATTTTATTATATCTTTTCATGTGACAACACTGAAGAAATTACACTTTGCTACATTGTAAATTTGCTGTCCCCTCAAAATAACTCAACACAGCTATTAATGTCTACACCGCTGACAATAAAAGTGAGTACACCCCAAAGTGTCAATATATTGTGTGGGCACCATTATTTTCCAGCACTGCCTTAACCCTCTTGGGCATGGAGTTCACCAGAGCTTCACAGGTTGCCACTGGAGTCCTCTTTCACTCCTCCATGACGACATCACGGAGCTGGTGGATGTTAGGGACCTTGAGCATCCTCAAATGGAAGGTTGAAGAGCGCAATAGGGTTTAGATTTGGAGACATGCTTGGCCAGTCCATCACCTTTACCCTCAGCTTCTTTAGAAAGGCAGTGGTCATTTTGGAGGTGTGTTTAGGGTCGGTATGTTGGAATACTGCCCTGTGGCCCAATCTCTGGAGGGAGAGGATCATGCTCTGCTTCAGTATGTCACAGTCCATGTTGGCATTCATGGTTCCCTCAATGAACTGTAGCTCCCCAGTGCCGGCAGCACTCATGCAGCTCCAGACCATGACACTCCCACCATCATGCTTGACTGTAGGCAAGACACACTTGTCTTTGTACTCCTCACCTGGTTGCCTGCACACACGCTTGACACCATCTGAACCAAATACGTTTATGTTGGTCTCATCAGGCCACAGGACATGGTTCCGGTAATCCATGTCCTTAGTCTGCTTGTCTTTAGCAAACTGTTTGCAGGCTTTCTTGTGCGTCATCTTTAGAAGAGGCTTCCTTCTGGGATGACAGCCATGCAGACCAATTTGATGCAGTGTGCGGCCTATGGTATGAGCACTGACAGGCTGACACCCCCCACCCCCCACCCCTTCAACCTCTGCAGCAAAGCTGGCCGCACTCATACGTCTTTTTCCCCAAAGAAAACCTCTGGATATGACGCTGAGCACATGCACTCAACTGATTTTTGGTCGACCATGACGAGACCTGTTCTGAATGGAATCTGTCCTGTTAAACCGCTGTATGGTCTTGGCCACCGTGCTGTAGCTCAGTTTAAGTGTCTTGGCAATCTTCTTATAGCCTAGGCCATCTTTATGTAGAGCAGCAATTCTTTTTTTCAGATCCTCGGAGAGTTCTTTGCCATGAGGTGCTATGTTGGACTTCCAGTGACCAGTATGAGAGAGTGAGAGCGATAATACCAAATTTAACACACTTGCTCCCCATTCACGCCTGATCCCTTGTAACACTGAGTCATATGACTCCAGGGAGGGAAAATGGCTAATTGGGCCCAATTTGGACATTTTCACTTAGGGTTGTACTCACTTTTGTTGCCAGCGGTTTAGAGATTGATGGCTGTGTGCTGAGTTATTTTGAGGCCACAGAAAATTTACACTGTTATACAAGCTGTACACTCACTACTTTACATTGTAGCAAAGTGTCATTTATTCAGTGTTGTCACATGAAAAGATGTAATAAAATATTTCCAAAAATGTGAGATACAGTATGTTACCTGGGCCCAGCCAATCAAAATGGCCAAAAACTGTGAACCTGGGAGAAGAATGGGAGACTATGTAAGTTATGGTGATGGAGGACAGTGCTGACATTGCAGTGCTGGAGATTGCTTTCTTAGATCCATTTACCATAGCGTGCAACCACAGTATAGAGTGCATACTCGCGGCAGACTATTGTAGCAACCTCCTGGGAGACCCAAATTCTTGGAATTAATCTGGCAACTTACTTCTGCTTTTATCTACACCTAAGGTATGTACTGCTATTTAGTATTTGAATAAGAGGAGTTGAGGGAAAAAAAAACATATATTTGATAAAAGTGCTCTTACTCTTTAAACATTACTTGACTGCTGGAATGTAACCATCTGCCTTTTTGTGTTCAATGAAGTTATTTTCAATAAAAAAGATCTGATTTAAAAAAAAAAAAAAACATTACTTGACTCCACTTCTTGATGCAGCAATTTGCCAGTTGGAAGGTTTTACGCAGAGCACATCTGCCTGCAGACTGCTTCACTTTTTGTCAATGTCAAGCTTATGCAGGATAGGTTAATGCAAAAAAAAAAAAATCTGCAGATACGGTTGCTCTGTTTTTACATTTTACAATGCTGCTGAAATACATTAAGGGCCCATTTTGCCCTAAATGTATTTAGCTGGGTGTCTGCAGGTGTGTTACAACTTTTGCTGTTGTGTTCAACTCAGCTTACATTAGTTGAAGCTGTTTTTGCTTTTTTATCACTATTGGGTCTCCTTAAAGTGGTAGTAAACACTTACTGAATTTTTCCCTACGGGTAAGCTTATAATAAGCCTTACCTGTAGGTACCATGAATATATCCTAAACGTATGCTGTTTAGGAGACCTTTACATCAGCTCCAGCCGATGACCTCACTGGCTCACGCTCTCAATTCATGGCATGATGAGTGCGTGAACCCGGAAGGAAGAACAGGTAAAGATGGAAGTGTTGGGAGCGGTGACAGCTCAGCGCTGGAGGGCTCCGTTTAAATGGTTACTAAATTATTAACACATTATGGCACAAACCTGCTCATTTAAAGAAGTTGTTTTTTACTACCACTTTATTGGCTCTACCGCTAGCGGTTTACTGCTACTTTTTATGCATTTTTTTTTAATTTACTGGAGACCCAACAGACCTGCCAGGGTATAAGGTGTGTAATTCTTAGTCTGACTAAAATGTCCATATAACCATTTATGGACTGTAAACTATACTATTTCTTTTTATTTATTTTTTGCTCTCATTGGTGCACCAAAGCTTGTTGGATTTTTTTTCCCTCAAATATCACAGATTTGGAATGCAATAATGCCTTGCCTTTTTTTCTTCTAGCTGATTGAGGAGGACCGGAAAAGGGCAGAGCAAGAGGGCATGGCTGTGACCACTCCAAGAAAAGTCAAAATTCCTGATGGCGAGCCAGACAAAGCACGAAAAGAAAAGGAGAATTTCTCAATAACACTAGATGTATCTGCTGGGGTGAGAACCTTTTCCTGCATCTTGATGTACTTTTATAAGTCGTGTGCAAATAACAATGAGCACAGCTGTGCACCCAATTACCAGGACTGTTACTGTGAGGAGAGCTGGGTATTGGTGACATTGACTTCCATCTGGGGATAAATACCTGTGTTTGCTTAATGCTTCCTTGGCATAAAACTGCCTCTCAAGTTAATGTTGTAACCAGGGGAGGAAATCGCTGCATTGTGCCATACTGGGAAGCATCCAAAAAAAGGAGATTGGTGGTAATAAGTATGTTTTTTTTTTTTTTTTCTTTTATCTTTGTTATATGAAGTGTTATAGTGGTTCTAACGTCAAAAGGTTTTTACCCTAATGCATTTTATGCATTGTGTTAAAAAAACGCCCCACTACTTGTCCTACCCATCCCTAAACACTTCCGCTCCAGATCAGCCTGGGACTTCTTTTCATTTTCTCCAAGTTGGAAGTCATCTAGGTTTTACAGGGTGGGAGTTGGACACCCCATAAAGACCACAGGGAGGGGCACACCATAAAGATCAAGTTAAAGGATAAGATCACCTTTTGGAACATGTCACATGTTCCACTTGTATTTAGAGTGGAATGTGTAACATGTCCCAGCAGCTGGAGCCACTTTACTTATTTCCAATAAGACATTAATTTACAATAGCGGACTATAAAAGAGCCCTTGTCCTGAGGTCTGTTGCGCATGACTAGTAAATAAAAACAGTTCTTGGTCGACATACGCGCATCATGGCAATCAAAATGTCTAATTTCCTTATAAAATATAACACAAAAGAGATGGTTCCTCCTGAGAATAATAACTTTGCGCCCATCATGCCAAATAGTTCTTATTTCCCTGTCAATGAGAGAACCTAAAAAAAACAAAAAAAAAAAAAACGGGTTCCTTTTGAGAGTATCATCTTGGCACATAGGTGACAAAGTGGATGTAAACCCTCACATATACCCAATGAAGTGAACAGCCTCAGATGATACACAGAGATGAAACAAATCTCCCTACATAAGTTTTACATGTATATCTGCTGTCTTCAGCTTTATATATTCTTTAGAAAGTTCAGATTGTGTTAGAGATTTTCTCTTCCTGTTCAGCACTGAGTGTGAAGTCTAGGCATACAGCCAAGACAGCTGGTTGGAGGAAAGGCACACACCCCCTCTCCACATAGGCAGAGACTCTCAGAGCTGTTCTGTGAATAGTTTAGCTGTCTGCTAATCTATTTCTAGCAACCTCTCCCACACAAATTTCAGGCTGTTTTTTTCTCGTGCCGAAGAACTTATCAAGTTATCAGGCTGATAACAGAAGAACGGAGCAGGAGAAAGCCACTGGACTTAGTGCTTTGAAGAGAGCTAAGAAAACACTGCAGATATATGTGCCCAGCTCAAATTTCATGAATCGGGTTTACACCCAAATGAAACCATGCTCACCTCTCAATGCAGTGTTGCTAATTGGTTGGTGGGGTACAAATGTGGGTATCAGTGAGAATAACACTACGTACTTCTTGTTCTTCTAAAAGTTGTAAATTATGTTTACTATAAGAAGTCACAAATTGAAAACTTTTGCAGCACTTCAGATTTGTATTTTTTCAAAGAGTAAATTAACAGATCAGACTCCACAGTATTTGACAGGTGTGATTAACACCTATGCATTTTTAGTGCTTTTTGCATTGTGCAGATTTGTACTACAGTCCATTTATCATGGTTTCCTATGGAACATGTTCTGTAGTGCAAATATGCAAAAAGCACTAAAAATGCATAGGTGTGAAACTGTGAATCCAGCCTTACTTTCAACCTATTGTTCTGTATTGGAGATGGGCATTGGGTTTTAACCAGCAATGCTGATGTTGGCCTCATATATCTTTTATGCTTGAGTAAGGACCAAAGTGGCCTTCATTTTCCTTTCATATATTTCTCAGGAATGTATAGTTTATCTTTCCTTCTTTCCTTGTGTCCTTAGAACTACAAAAAAAAGGGAAATACCCAGTCTCTCACTAGTGGTTATCACTGTCAGGCTTTGATAAGCCAACTAGACAGCATCCCTGGTGATTGCTGACTCCCCTCAAATTGGGGGCATGATCCAAGTGACCCAAACGCAGTTAAAAGGAGTTGAGGGGAAAAGAACCCGAAATAGGAAGTCGCAGCAGTACCATGCAGCTTAATCACAGGATAATTTTATTGAATTTACAAATACAAAAAAACCTGGGTAAAAACACCACCATCACCTTGGTGAAAAGTTAAAAAGACAACGTTTTTACTTAGCACTTCAGCGTTTATTCATTTCAATGGCCAGAATAAATTAAAAATTTGGCCAATTAAGATCCCTAACTTCCCTAACTCCAAATGCTGCTAAACTCCCCTAAAATGGTTTGAAAAAATGCAGCTTAGGTGAGTTTCTAACGCTGACTTTCTCCTGTCAGGAGAAACTGCGTTTACACTAAACCAGTGTGCATGAAGCCAAAGGATGTAAATGTCTAAAAGAAACTGTTAGATTAAGAATCCTGCCAAAATTATCATGATGGTTTGGTATTTAGAAATATAGCAATGCACCTTCAGTATTGTTTTAGCATGCTTGTTTTTTTTCCATATTACAGGAGAAAAGAATTGTAAGTGATA
Organism: Lithobates septentrionalis; assembly: GCA_037952835.1. NCBI lineage: Eukaryota > Metazoa > Chordata > Amphibia > Anura > Ranidae > Lithobates > Lithobates septentrionalis. Next base: position 332,326 of record JBBDGP010000625.1, on the reverse strand, counting down.
GTAATTCTCCTCGAGGCTCACACATCCCTACTCGTACCGAAACCTCTCCAAAAAGCCCCACCCAAAGGACAAGCGGCCGAACAGGAGCTCACGCAGGAGGGCGGAGCCCACATTTTGACAGACCAGGAGACCCTTTCAAAATAGATGGTGACTACATCCACACACCTGAAAGGCCAACAAGAGGTAGGAGGAGCCAAGGTGCAGAAGGGCCAAAGGGAAGTCCACGGGTAGCTAAAGAAGGCCCTCCAGTAGACCAGTGGGCAGCGATTCCTAGAGGCGGAAGAGGTGCAGCCAGAGGCAGAGGTGAAGGCACGCCAGGCAGAGGTGAAGGCACGCCAGGCAGAGGTGAAGGCACGCCAGGCAGAGGTGAAGGCACGCCAGGCAGAGGTGAAGGCACGCCAGGCAGAGGTGAAGGCACGCCAGGCAGAGGTGACGGCACGCCAGGCAGAGGTGGTGGTCATGGTGGAAACTTGGAGGGATCTGACAGAAAGGTCAAGGTATACCAATTATTTTGTCATCTATTGTTTATCTTTTAAATTTATAACTAAATAGATTTTGTTCATAGATGATGTTTTTTTTGTTTTCTAACCAGGAATGGGAGGAGAAAAGAAAGCAAAATATAGAAAAGATGAACGAGGAAATGGAAAAAATTGCAGAGTATGAAAGGAGCCAAAGGGTGTGTATTTACCAAAATAGATGACTTAAAGGAAAACCTTTTTTTTTTTACTTGCATTACCCTCTGATCTATTGCATCACCTAAGGAACAGGGCTCTCTGTATGATCTGTCAGCTCTGCCCTTTTTTTTGTTCTAATGTTACTTGAGAAACCACTTTAGCACACTTTTTAAAGGCATAGTCCACCCTTAAGAAAAATTAAAAGCACCCACGTTGATGAAAAATAAAAGTGCATTTATAATTTTTAGCATTCAGGCCTGCAAAGCATTGCAACTGCAGTCAGTGTGACATGCACCAGCTCATCCTCTTGCCCCAGGTTTATATGATGGTATGGAGCTACCATCATGGTGCTGGAGGAAGTAAACAACTACAAGTGCAGTGTCGTCATTGAGATCCAAAGTACCTCTGCAGCAGTGGCAGTTTAGACTTGGATGTTTACATTCCTTGTAATAGGAATAAAAATGACACTATTTTTTTAAAGAACAGTGTAGAAATAAAAAGTAAAAGGTAAAATAAACCAGAAAAAAAAAAAAAATTTAAAACGCTGCCCGTCCCGCCGAGCTCGCGTGCAGAAGTGAACGCATACGTGAGTAGCGCCCGCATAAGAAAGCGGTGTTCAAACCACACACGTGAGGTATCGCCGCAATTGGTAGAGCGAGAGCAACAATTCTATCCTTAGACCCCCTCTGTAACTTAAAACACGCAACCTGTGAAGTTTTTTAAACGTTACCTATGGAGATATTTAAGGATAAAAGTTTGTCGAAATACCACGAGCGGGCGCAATTTTGAAACATGACATGTTGGGTATCAATTTACTCGGCGTAACATTTATCTTTCACAATATAAAAAAAAAATGGGCTAACTTTACTGTTTTTTCCAAAAAAAGTGCGCTTGTAAGACCGCTGCGCAAATATGATGTGACAGAGTATTGCAATGACTGCCATTTTATTCTCTAGGGTGTTCGAAAAAAAATGTATAATGTTTGGCGGTTCTAAGTAATTTTATAGCAAAAAAAAACCTGTCTTTAACTTGTAAACAACAAATCTCAAAAAGTAGCTCGGTCCTTAAGTGGTTAAAGTGACGTCACGCAGTTTCAAAGTCGGATTTGGTCAGAACATGGCCTAAGAGCTATCACAAGTTGATGACTTATAACCTAGCAGTACCCAGTGTTTCTCAGTGAGAATATTTACAGCTTAGCGAGAGGAAATCCGTTGTCACCAGAACTAGTGTCCCCGTTGGAAGAGTTAACCTTTATTCCTGTTCTGTTGACAGCCCACAGTTGGGATTTTCTTTCAGTGACGACCTTAACCGGGACAAAGTGAGGGTGAATCCCCTCAATGAGGAGAGAAGGCAATAAAAACCTGACAGGGCGTTCTCATATCCTTCTACTCCAAAACTTAAAAAAAAATATTAATATTAAGTAAAGTGGCCTGCCTCTTTAAAAAGAACCAGTATTAATTACAATTATTTAGGAAATTGTATATTCTGTCTAAATTGTTATACCTGTGGTAGCATACATATAAAGATTTATATTGAAGTTTACTTATAGCATATATCTACGCCCTTAGAGTCAGAGAGGTTAAGAAAAATACAGTGACAAGAAAAAGTATGGGAACCCCTTGGAATTAACTGCAGTAATTTGCCATAAAATGTGATCTGGTCCCCCTCTAAGTCACAACCATAGACAAACACAATGGGGGTTATTTACGAAAGGCAAATCCACTTTGCACTTAAAGTGCGCTTGGAAGTGCAGTCGCTGTAGATCTGAGGGGGACGTGCAAGGAAAAAAAACAGCATTTTAGCTTGCACATGATTGGATGATAAAATCAGCAGAGCTTCCCCTCATTTCAGATCCACCCTTCAGATTTAGAGCGACTGCACTTTCAAGTGCACTTTCAGTGCACTTGTAGTGCAAAGTGGATTTGCTTTTCGTAAATAACCCCCCCCCCCCCCATGTGCTTAAGCTGATAACATTCAAACAATTCTAACTTCTTATGTCTTTATTGAACACACCCATTAAAATTTGACAGTGCTAGAGGAAAAAATAAGTGAACCCATAGACCTATTACTTCAATGAAGGCTAATTGGAGTCAGTAGTTTGCACAACAATCTCCTTTTATTTTTCCTATGTCTGGGCTGTGGGGTAGGGTGGCAAGACAAAAGAGTTTTCTTACTAAGAAAAACGTCTAAGCCTGGCTACATTTTGCAAAAACCTACATCAAGTCTGCCAAAAGCATTTATGGAAATGTGTTCTGGTCTGATGAGACTAAGAATGAACTATTAGGCCATAATTCTAAAAAGTATGTTTGGTACAAAACCAACACTGTGCCTCACAAAAAAAAACCACCATGTCCACAATGAAGCATGATGGTAACAGCATTATGCTTTGGGACTGTTTTTCTTCAACTGGAACTTGTGCTTTAGTCCAGGTTGGAGGGACTTATGAACAGTTTCAAACATTCTTCAGCATTGATTATATGAACTTTTGCACATTGTTTTCTCCTTTTAATAGCGCTACACCTTTACCCCATAGTTTCAAACATTAGTCAATTTTGGCACAAAATCTTCAGTCATCTGCAAAGCACAACGACCCAAAACATACCCCCAAATCAACAAGGGAATGGCTGTACCATTAGAAGATCAAAGTTCTGGAATGGCCCAGACCTGAATCCAATTGAAAATATGTGGGGTGACCTGAAGAGGGCTGTGCACAGGAGATGCCATTGCAGTTAACAGATTTCGAGCACTTTTGCAAGGAAGAGTGGGCAAGATATACAGTGCCTTGAAAAAGTATTCATACCCCTTGAGATTTTTCAAATGTTTTCATGTTACAACCAGAAACATAAATGTATTTTTTTGGGATTTTATGTGATAGACCAACACGAAGTGGCACATAATTGTGAAGTGGAAGGAAAATGATAAATCGTTTTCAAAATTTTTTACAAATATGGGAAAAGTGGGGGATGCATTTGTTTTCAGCCCCCCCGAGTCAATACTTTTGTAGAATCTTCTTTCGCTGCAATTATAGCTGCAAGTCTTTTTGGGTATGTCTCTACCAGCTTTGAACATCTAGAGAGTGACATTTATGCCCATTCTTCTTTGCAAAACAGCTCAATTTCTGTCAGATTGGATGAAGAGCCTCTATGAACAGCAATTTTCAAGTCTTGCCACATATTCTCAATTGGATTTAGGTCTGGACTTTAACTGGGCCATTCTAACACATGAATATGCTTTGATCTAAACCATTCCATTGTAGTTCTGGCTGTATGTTTAGTGTCGTTATCCTGCTAAAAGGTGAGCCTCCGTCCCAGTCTCAAGTCTGTATTTGGCTCCATCCATCTTCCCATCAACTCTGACCAGCTTCCCTGTCTCTGCTGAAGAAAAGCGTCCCCACAACACGATGCTGCCACCACCATGTTTCATGGTGGGGATGTTGTGTTCAGGGTAATGTGCAGTGTTAGTTTTCCGCCATACATAGCGTTTTGCTTTTAGGCCAAAAGTTCAATTTTGATCTCATCTTACCAGAGCACCTTCTTCCACATGTTTGCTGTGTCCCCCACATGGCTTCTCGCAAACTACAAACGGGACTTCTTATGAGTTTCTTTCAACAATGGCTTTCTTCTTGCCACTCTTCCATAAAGCCCAGATTTGTGGAGTGCACGACTAATAGTTGTCCTGTGGACAGATTCTCCCACCTGAGCTGTGGATCTCTGTAGCTCCTCCAGAGTTACCATGGGCCTCTTAGCTGCTTCTCTGAATAATGCTTTCCTTGCCCGGCCTGTCAGTTTAGGTGGACAGGCATGCCTTGGTAGGTTTGCAGTTGTTCCATACTCTTTCCATTTTCCGATTATGGATTGAACAGTGCTCTGTGAGATATTCAAAGCTTGGTATATTTGTTTTATAACCTAACCCTGCTTTAAACCTCTCCACAAATTCATCCCTGACCTGTCAGGTGTGTTCCTTGGCCTTCACGATGCTGTTTGTTCACTAAGGTTCTAACCAACCTCTGAGGGCTTCACCGAACAGCTGTATTTATGCAGAGATTAAATTACACACAGGTGTACTCTATTTACTAATTAGGTGACTTCTAAAGGTAATTGGTTCCACTAGATTTTAGTTAGGGGTATCAGAGTAAAGGGGGCTGAATACAAATGCACACCACACTTTTCACATATTTATTTGTAATACATTCGGAAAACCATTTTATCATTTTCCTTCCGCTTCATAATTATGTGCCACTTTGTGTTGGTCTATCACATAAAATCCCAATAAAATACATTTACGTTTTTGGTCGTAACATGAAAAAATGTGGAAAATTTCAAGGGGTATGATTACCTTTTCAAGGCACTGTACCATGCTGATAGACTTTGCTAAAAGACTGAATGCTGTCATAAAATCAAAAGATGCATCAAGAAAGTATTTTCCCCTTTTAAAGATTTCAATTTGTTTTTATTTGAATTGCACAGATTATAGGTCACATTAAGAGTGGAACAAAGCTGCAGTGATTTATCTTGGTCTTATATATATATTTTTACTCAAAAACCTGGTTTTATAGGGGGTGTGTAGACTTTTTTTATATCCACTGTATAACAGCAAGTAAGGCTGTATATACTAAGCTCAGTCATACCTGACATTCTTTAAGGTAACTATTTTGGCATTGGAATGATTTACTGCATGCTTTTATATATTGCAATAGAAAACTGAATTATTGCTTCCATTATAAAGTACCCGCTCACGGAAAAAAAAAAAAAAAAGAATCAAAGGGAACATTACAAGGTTACCATACATTCCATGTATTATGTGTGTTTTTTAACTCTATAGGCAAAAAATGTTTGTCGGAATAATTATACTGTTTTAAGAGTGTTGGTATTTTATATATATAAATATACATATTTTTTTTTTTTTAAATTCTGCCCGATTACTAGTTGTTAAATATATTTATCACAGGCATTAATATAGCGCTGACAATTTATGCAGTGTTTTACATACTGCACATTCAAGAAAAACAGAAATGGAAGGTGCGCACACCTAGTGCATTACCAAAGATAATTTAATAATAAAAATGTTTTTTGCACAAAATGCAACTGACAAAAGGCCATAAAAACAATGCATGGACATGCACAGAACACGGGTACAGCTAACGCGTTTCGGGGGCACACCCCCTTCCTCAGAGCTAGGCTACCCCATCTGAGGAAGGCAGCATCCACCCAGTTTTGGATACCATAGATACCTTTCACACCACCATTTCATCTGACATCTGTTACTCCACACCTTGGAAGACCTATTAGCGCTGGAAGTGACTGTGTTTTTGTATCTATACTGCACAGTCACATCCCTGCCCTCAAGAAATGCACAATTTTAAGGTCCCCATCTCGCATACTAATAGATACCTTCTAGCATATCGAGCATAGGAAGAAACTGAGTACCCAAAGGAAACTAACACAGGCACAGAGAGAACATGCAAGCTCAATGCAGATAGTGTTCGGCTTTTTTAAAATTCTCAGCAGGTTTACACCGTTCGGTTCAATTATTTTTATATTTCACCTAGGATGGAGTAAGAGAAAAAAATCCAATTCGCAACTTTCTCGATGACCCTAGGAGGACAGGTCCTATTGCAGAGGTCGACCGAAAGGAGGGCAGCCGCAGGCACATCAGAAACTGGGGAGGCCCTGATTTTGAGAAGGTGAAAACTGGTATGGACCGGGAGAAGGAAAGCCATGTAAGTAGCTGAGATTATTAGTTGCTGGCAGTTTTTTTTTGCTTGAGTAACTAAAAGTCTTCCTAAAATATATGGTTGAAATTAATTTTGTGTAGTATGGGGGATATGCAGTACCTAGCTCCTGCTGAATTACAGGGCATGTCCACTGCTCATATAGTATAGAGCTGTAGAAAGTCTTTCATGCATTGCATGTGCCTGTGGCTAAGCTTTTTAGAGGCAAATATGTACAGTAAATCAATTTAGAAGTGGTGCTTAACAGGTACTCGCCAAATCTGGCAGCGGAAGGAGGCGGCCAAAGGCAGATAAGCTGAGCTGCCTCTTTTGGGTGGAGCTCTGCTTTAAAACCACATGATGGCTTTTGTTTTTTATTCCATCTTTGAGTCAGGGTTTAAAACCTGTGTGTGCTAAAGGAAACCTGTTATGAAAGAAATGTGGAGTCTGGTTGTCAGCATGCCTGTAGATTCAGGTACACTGGCAGTGTGCGATATTGACTCAGGTGAGTCTTCCGGGGGACAGTGTGGACTTATGGTGTCCTGAAGTTTGGTGCTCAGCTCAATAGCGTAGTGGTCTGCGCTCCTACAATGAAAGCAGAGTGGAGGAAGTGGCTTAGCAGCCATGTTTTTGGTAGCAAACACCGACCCAGTGGTCGGGGCTACAAGCTCCATGCACTGTTTCAGTGGAGGCATCCGATCCACAGCGCCAGACCGAGTTCCTCACTGCTCGACCTTTCAGGGCTACAGAGAAGATGGTGGAAGCCATTGTGTCCTGCGCTGTTAAGTCACCAGGGAGGAGACTGTAAGCATGGAAGCAGGTCTGGGACACCTGCAGACTCTGGCCCTAAGGTAAGAAAGAGGCAAATGGGGTTTCCTCTTTTCTTGTTCCCTGGTGAATGGGGCACCAGGGGTTTTAAGATGATTCTCTGTACTGACCACAGACTGGCAGGGCTGGTCTGGGGAGTCTGGCTGTGTGTGTGTATCCCCTTTTTCTTTATCGTACATCATGGGACACAGAGCCTTAAGTAATTACTTAATGGGTTATAGCCTACCGTCAGGTGTTGACACTGGTAAACCCTAATTAAGGAAGTATACTCCCCTATATAACCCCACCTCCTTCCAGGAGCATATCAGTTTTTTCGCCAGTGTCTAAGGTGTTGATCACGAGTGAAGAAGTGCTCTGAGGAGCTCCAGGAGGGATCCATGCTGTATTTAAATTCCTCCATAAAAAGAAACCAGATGCATCCAGAAATGCCACTGAGGCCTAAAATGGATGATACCTGGGACCTCGTATCCGAAGCACGAGGCTTTATCCTGTAATGCCTCTCTTAGTAGGGCTGGACCCCAGGAACCCAGGGCTTAGGTCTTGTTACATTACCTCAAGCTTCCTGATGTGGGGTGCTATACAAGTCCCAAGGCAGTTGGACCCCGTTTTTAATGGACCCAGTCCTTGAAGGCTTGTTAAACATAACCTGCCGTGATGGGTGAAAGCTGGATTTTCTGTTAAATCAGCAAAATCTTGCGACGACTTCTATACATTTCTTTCATTGAAGGAAAAATTTTGTCATGCCTTTAAATCTCCACTAGATAGAGTCTATGCATATACCTTACTCTGTTGTCTCACTGTTTGCTCAGTTCTGTGCCTGGCTGTACAGCGTGTGGAAGCAGATTTTTGCAAGGTAGGAAAAGCTGCAAAAAATGTCTTTTTTCTTCCCCTGATGGGACCAAGAGGGTTAGGGGGACAGCAGCGCGGTACCCCCTTTACATTACCCCCCTTCCCTCCGCCGTGGGGGAGATGGAGGGTCCCGCTATTATACTGCTAAAAGTTTGTTACTGTGGCTGTATTTTCTACACCGGTCTCTGCCTCACTGCAGGAGGCTCTGCCGCCCTCCCCCCCCCCCCCTTATGTTGGGTCTGGGGAGGGGGCGGGGCCTAGTGCAGGTGCCGTGGACTGACAAATGGCAGGCTAATAGCAGATAAATACAGCTGTGTCAGTCTCTCCTCTGCTGATGAGGAGGAAACAAGCTGCTTGCACACAGGGACACACAAACTGTGGGGCACGTATGGGTTGCAAAACTGGCATTTTCTGATTCAGGAAGGACACCCTTTTCCAGCACTAAGCTGAACTGTATAGTAATTGCATAGCCTGGAAGCCTGACAGCAGGCTGAGTTCTCAACACTGCTAGATAACTGACCAGGCTGTGCTCTTAAGGCCCATACACACGGTTAGAAATTCTGAAGTTAAATTTCGTCCGATGAATGATCTGCAGATTTTCTGATCGTAACTATGCTGCTTTTGACAGACGATTACGAATTTTCGGCAGAAAAAAACTGGATGTGCAAGCACCAAAATTTTTGTGACCACATAGTCTGATTTTTCTTTTCGTTAGTACGGTTTTCTGCCAAAAAAAATTTGAAGAGCAAGACTATGCATGCTCAGAAATGAAAGAACACATACAAAACAATTCGACACATTACATCACTTCTGACGTTGAATTCTGTCGTCCGAAAATTTTCTGATGGTTAGTACCCTCTTGACTTTCAATTTGAGACTTGCATCCAACAAAAAACTAACACATGTGTCCAGTAATCTGACCGTGTGTACAAGGCTTTATGCCTAGCGTGGTCAGGTTTTGTTAGGAAAACAGAGGGACTAACTGAGAACTGGATACTTATTCATAGAAGTACATGGTACAGCAGACACATGTCTAGAATATGAAATGTTGGCTTTATATATTCTTTAAATACAGCGAAAAATAGGTCACTGGGCTGTCATGTGTGGCTAGAAATAGGAGTCCTTTCTGCAGGTTATACTGTTCAGCTTTAAGTATAATAGTTAGGCTTTGTTATAGGACCCTGTGGCTAACAATTCTTTTCTATTCAAAAGGTGAGAAGACCCGGAGGAAAAAATCAAGTGGATATGACATTGTCAATGACCGGCAGAGAGAGAGCAGAATATATGCGCTGGAAGCAAGAGCGGGAACAGATTGACCAAGAGAGACTGGCACGACATCGAAAGCCTACCGGCCAGTGGAAGAGGGAGTGGGATGCAGAGAAAACGGACACTATGTATGACGCAGGACCATCCTTTGTTTTGAATTTGTTTTTTTAAATAAATCTTAAATCTGTGTCCCTAGACTGGTAGTATATTATGACACGACATCCAAAAATTAGGACTAAACCACCATTTTCTATGTATCATTATATACAGTAAAACATAAGCATCAAATATCTAAAGTATAAATTTTTACTCCTGACTTCATCTAAAACATATATTAAAATTAACGTTTAACTTTAAAATTTTTTTAGCCCTACAGCTTTAGTGACCTAACTTACCTGTAATAAAGTATTTCCCACGTCATGCAGGCAGCTGTATCCAGTACAAGAATGCCCCGTCCTCTTCCTGTCTCCGAATTTATGGCACTCAGGGAATTAATAGCTTTCAGTCTCTGGGCTGAATTCAGTTAAAAAAATATAAATAAATGTACTTGTTGGTGACCTGCCCCTTCTTCCCTCCTCATCCACCGAGAAAAGTTTTTACCGCTTTCACTTACTATAACACAATCTGTGAATGGATCAGATTCTCCCCCATTCACTGATAGTTTTACAGGCCGTGGAAGCAAGAAAAACCCTTTTTTTTCGATGAATGAGAGGGGAGGAGAGGGCGGGTTCCCATTGGGAATTTTTTCTATTGAATTTAGCCTGGAGACCTGAAGCTATTAACTTGCCTGCATGCTGGAAGTTCAGAGACAGAAGGTAGACGGGAAATCCCTGCAATGAAAGTTTCTACAGGATCCATTAGCCTGCAAGACGTAGGACATACTTTAGTACAGGTAAGCTAGGTCAAGCTGTATGTCATTTTAGCTAAACTTCAGTACATAAAATGAACACTCCCAGAAAGATGTAAATGGTGTTAAATACTACGATGGTACCAGCAGAACATGTATGATCCCATACGTCAACCCTTTACCATCCACTAAATAGCATATACATTCTGGCTTTTAAAAAAAATTGCTTTGCCTTTCGGAATGCATAGGTAATTGATAGTGGAATGGCGGCAGTATTTTGATGTGATTCGCAGAACTTGGTCTACTTCTTCAGTAATCTTTAACTAGTTCTGACTTCATATTTTGCTTGGCAGGTTTAAAGAAGGATCCGCCCCTCATGTAGAGGACGAACCAATGGGCAGAAGAGGCAAGTGTGATTTTCTGTTAGCTTTCCTGTTTTGACTAGAGAGATTAAAAGGTTAAAACCTGTAAGTTTTTTTTTTATTGACATGAATAGGAAAGGGCGTATGAGGATAAATGAGGCAACATTCTTTAGTAGTAGAGTAGTGAATGATTGAACTGCTCTTGGGTTTTTGTTTTTTTTTTTTTTTTTTTTGCATGTGTGTCCCATTGAGGAGATTTCATTCCCTGTCCCACAAGTGCCCCATTGGGAGATCTCCCCTCTATTCCTGTTCTGTAACCACTAAAATTTTTTATTGTCCTACCTTGTATGTCCCCTGACAGTGTCCTATTATACAATGCACATTACAACTGCATTGTGCAATTTTACCTCAAAGTGAACTAAAATTTTACTGTATTTAGGGACACAAAAGTTTATGGCAGTCTGTTGGTTGGTCTGTGCAAAGTAGCATTTTAATAAAAATGTATTTGTCTATTAGACAATAGAATTGTGCATAGTTTTTGCATGTATGGAAAATCACATACTATTCATAGTAATTACTGTTGCAGTGTATATTTTGTAGTGATGGATACAGCAGCATCTTATGAAGTTTACCAAGAAACTTTTAGATACACCTCTTATTAAAGTGGTTGTAAAGGCTGAAGGTTTTTAACCTTCATTTATTCTATGCATTTAGATATAAAAAAAAAAAAAAAAAGCTTCAGTGTGCAGCACCCCCCCTCCAGCCCCTCTAATACTTACCTAAGCCCGATCTTGATCCAGCAATGTGCATGAGAGCAGCAGCTCTCCCTGGTCTCTCCCTCCTCATTGGCTGAGATGCAGGAGCCAATGGCTCCTGCTGCTGTCAATCACAGTCAGTGATGCAGGGGTGGAGCTGAGCCATGCTCTGTGTCTTATGGACGTAGAGAGGGGGGCTGGGGAGCGGGTAGGCAGGCATGACCTCATAGCAAGCGGCTTGTTGCTATGGGGGACTCGGCAGGGCAGAGGGGCACAGAGCGCTGGTGGGGGACTCGAGAAGAGGACGATCAGGGCTTGTGCTGTGTAAAATCATTGCACAGTGCAGGTAAGTAGGACATGTTTGTTTTCTTTAACCCCTTGCCGACCGGCTCATGCCGATATACGTCGGCAGAATGGCACGTACAGGCATATTAACATACCTGTACGTTGCCCTTTAAGACCGCGCAATTGTCAGTTAAACCGACGCAGTGCCAAATCGCAAAAAACGCTCTGGTCTGGGGCTGAAGTAGTTAAAAAAAAAAAAATTAATTTGCTTTTACAAACACTTAAAATTTGGGTTACATTTAATTTGTTTTTTCTATTTAGAGATCTTGTATAAAATATGCTATGAAAATATAAAAGAATAGATTTTAAAGCAAAAGGTGTGTGTGTGTGTGTGTGTGTGGCTTGCATTGAGCATCATTTCTTTTACGATTATCACAGTCCTTAGTAGCTATCACAGTGACTTGTTAAATGTTCATTTTCTTATTTTTTACAGACCCAGCAATGAAAGGTGCTCCGAAGCCCCCCACCATGGCAGAGTTTCTTCCCAGGAACCCACAAAGCTCAGGACAAAAGAGAGATCAGAAGAGAGGCCGAGGGAGGAGCAAACCATACAGGTGTGTGCTGGGGAAGGCCTGAAAACCTTTTTTCCATTACATTTTTCTTTGAAACCCAAAGACCCAAAAACATTTAAAGAAGAATTCCAGGCATGGTATATTTTTACATAGTTGTATTGGTCCAGCTTGGACCAATGTAACTATGTATATACCATACCTGGTGGCTGCCCCTGCAAGCTGGAAATCAGTGAAGTAGACGCCACTACTCCAGTGATCTTCACTTGCTTCCGGGTCCCATGCTGAGGGCCCAGCCTGATGCATTGTGAATACAGGACAGCTGCTCGACATGGGTGCCATTCAGAGAATGCTTTGCATTTTCTGTTTGAATGCAGAGCATTCTCTAATTGGGTGAGGTAGAGAGGCAGGTGGTGACATCATGCTTTTCACCTTGTCCAGTCAGAAAATGCCGAGCAGCTTCATAACTAGACTTAAGCCTCGTACACACGATCAGACTTTAAACAAACATTTCCGTGGATTTCTGTCCAAAGGGCGTTGGCCGTAAACTTGGTATGCATACACACGGCAGGAATTTTTAGGCAACAAACACTAACATAGTGACATTTCAACGTACTGACGAAACTTCAAAAGAAAAGAAAAAGTGGATCAAACTGCGCTAACAGAAACCCAAACCATAAACCAATAAACAAGTGAATAAATAAATATAAATCATAAACAGCAACAATTCTCCTGAATAACATAAGTACAGTGCAAAATATAAGGAAAACAATAGAATCGCGCTAATTAAATAATCAAATGCGAAAAATTCAAACTATGATATTAATATATGACCAAACATATAGTAAATGCAGTGATATAATCTAAAATAACCCACTTACTCATGTGTAATGTCACAGTGCTGTGCCATAAAAAGTGTTAAATGTGAGAAACTGATTTGTATCCAATAAACAATATTAGAGAAACCAAGGGGTTTGGTTTCCGTGAATAAAAAAAAGTCCCTTTAAATAAAGTGATTTGTGCAAATTAGATCTTGAGAAGAAGAAATCCGCCACCGGTAAAGAAGGGGTGACTGCTTACCGGAGCCCCATGATCCCCCACTACAGAGGATCAGGGGAAGCTGGTATGTAAACACTTCTGCAGGGTATTACCAACGGGACAACTGCTGGGCTAATTTAGAGATGATGGCTGTTTCTAAACCTCTTCTGCAAGGCTCCTGATGATCCCAGCTCTTTTTGATTGCCTTGTAAGGAATCTGTGCGGTATGTTTGTATTTTGAGAAAAAAATGACAGGGGTTCTAGTCTACCCCTAATCTATTAAAGAAAATCTTTTTCTTGTCTCTGTTGCTGTCAGTTGATTTTACTTCCTCCAGGAGATTGCATCGTCTTCTGGTCTGTGAGTACTCTGTTCCTCCTCTAGCCAGGTAGCAGCATATATGGGATTTGAACCATTGACCCCAGTGCTGCTAAGCAGAAGTGCAAACCACAGTGGCTAACTGGTTTGCACTTCTGCTTAGCAGCACTGGGGTCAATGGTTAAAATCCCATATATGCTGCTACCTGGCTAGAGGAGGAACAGAGTACTCACAGACCAGAAGATGATGCATTCTCCTGGAGGAAGTGAAATCAACTGACAGCAACAACAGAGACAAGAAAAAGATTTTCTTTACTAGATTAGGGGTAGACTAGAACCCCTGTCATTTTTTTCTCAAAATACAAACATACCGCACAGATTCCTTACAAGGCAATCAAAAAGAGCTGGGATCATCAGGAGCCTTGCAGAGGAGGTTTAGCAACGGCTATCATCTCTAAATTAGCCCAGCAGTTGTCCCGTTGGTAATACCCTGCAGAAGTGTTTACATACCAGCTTCCCCTGATCCTCTGTAGTGGGGGATCATGGGGCTCCGGTAAGCAGTCACCCCTTTTTTACCGGTGGCGGATTTCTTCTTCTCAAGATCTAATTTGCACAAATCACTTTATTTAAAGGGACTTTTTTTTATTCACGGGAACCAAACCCCTTGGTTTTTCTAATATTGTTTATTGGATACAAATCAGTTTCTCACATTTAGCACTTTTTATGGCACAGCACTGTGACATTACGCATGAGTGAGTGGGTTGTTTTAGATTATATCACTGCATTTACTATATGTTTGCTCATATATTATTATCATAGTTTGAATTTTTCGCATTTGATTATTTAATTAGCGCGATTCTATTGTTTTCCTGACACTTCAAAAGAAGACGTTCAATTCTCTGGCACCACCCTTTGGTCAACTTCTGTATTGTTGTCTGATCTTTTGCATTAGTTCTGAGCATGCGTGTTTGTAGTTTGTACTAAAGTCAGATGGTTTTGTGTACAAACGATCAGACTTGCCGCCGTAGGACTTTTGTTGCCGCCAAGTTTGTCTGTTCGCACAGTCAACATTTGTCCGATGAAAACTGAAAAAGTTTGTCCGATGGAGCGTACACACGGTGGGATGTTGCCTTGAAACAGCTAATTTGCATGTTTGTTGTCAAAAAGTCTGATTGTGTGTATGGGCCTTTAGGCAGCACTTGGATGCACGGGACGAAATACTTAATGTACTTTGCCCTAAGGGAGGCAGAACAACATAAAAAATAGTTGCAAATCTTTTACCTTTTGTATTATCCATATTTTATGCTATCCCTTTGCATCTTGCCAAGTCTGTTCCTCAGCATTAGAAGGAGGTGATGAAGGCAGTGTCACCTTCTGTGAGGAGTAATGTAATCATTCACAGAAAATTTCTGTATTTGATCTTGAGTTCTGTCACCACTAATCCTCCCACTCATATGCTGTTTTATTAGGCATTTGTTTTACTAAAATGCTGCTGGCAATCAAATGAGAGGATAACCCAGGGCAGGATTGGGAGGGGCCACATTGTTGTTCAATGCAGGGATAGTCACTGCCCCAGAAGTATAATGACATACATAGGAGAAGGTGTGGAAAGTCTATCACATCTGAGCCGTGCAACCAGCAGAATCAGTCATATAGAATCCAGAATATGCCTACACAGCAGCCAAGAACCTTCTGGGAAAAAAACACAAGATATGCATGTACTATTTTTAAGTGTTAAAAAGTTGTGAGTTAAATCCACCCATATATGGATTTTCTCTAAAGCCTGTTGCAAGGTTATGTCGTAGAACAGTGCTAGTCTACTTTAGAGTGTGGATTACATGCCTGATATTTTTTCATAGCATGCATGACAGTCGTTGGGAAGAAGATGAGGAGGAAGAAGTAGATGAAAAAGACAAGACCTTGCCTGTGGAGGAAAAAGAGAAGGAGACGTGTGTGGAGAAAACAGTAAGAATCCTTGTGGCACTCCAAAGTTTTTTTTTTTTTTTTTTTTTGTTTTTTTTTTTGGTTTTAAATAGAGTGGAGATTCTTAAAAACTCTATTAGGATTTTTTTTAAAGGCTCAGTTCTCCTTTAAAAAAAATAAATACATATACATGATCCGCAGATCGTGGGTCCAATGTTAGTGTCCTGCACAGTCTTCCTCCAGCTTTGTGCCCATACCTCCTGTATAGGCTTTCTATTATCCAGAGGATCAGCGCACGCAAAGTCAATTGAAGTCCATCTGCTGCTGTGACAAACAGGACTTGTAGTTTTTTCATTTACAGATTCCTATGAATGAATGATATGGCTGTGTGGGTGGAGCACCACGAAGCCACGTAGTTTTTAAAATGTGACAGTGGGTGTGTGGAGATGAACCCTGTCTGCTGTTTAGGGAGTGGTGGGGGGGTCCCCAGCTCTATGCTTACCTACGTTTCTATGCTAGGACCTTCAGCAGTGTTTATATCCCACCACCAGCTTCTTCGTCCCATGGAATTCTATGAGGCAGGGAGTTGGATCTATCTACCGACCCACAGTTGCTAGACCCTTTAAGTCAGACAAATCTAGCCAAATAGCATATTCATGGCATAGACTATGTCAGCCCCCATACTTCTCTCTTGACTGAATCACTTTAGATAATGATAAAACCCAAATACATCATGGGTCAACAGCCTCCTAACCTCAGGGCAGCATTGAAATCTTGAGTCACATGTCCATGTACTTTACATTTCCCAAGACTGGAAACCCCTTGATGCTCTTCTTGCTGATAAATCGCAGTGGTAGTAAATCAAGGGACATGCCTGAATGGGATGTGCATTAGAATGGCCAATCTTGAGGCATTAAAGCATTTGTTAACCCCCCCCCCAAAAAATAAAAATGGATCCTGTTCCCTTAAAGCATGAATAATAGCACAGTGCTTGTGCTGTGTATTTTGGCCCCTTGTATCACCTGAATTACCTGGCTGATCCTGCCAGTTTCTACCCTCCCTTCTGTATGCTGAACACGATATATCAGGGCTTCTGAGCCCTGACACCGTTGTCAGTGTATGTGCCTCCGTCATACACTGCTATCTGCAGCTCTCCTCTGTTTTAACAGTTTTCCAGCGATCACATGACTCCAAGATCTCGGCTCCTCTCCTCCCCGTCTGACGTCAGCAGGGGTTCTCGGCCCCGCCCGCTGGAGATATTAGACGGGGAGAGCTGAGAGCCTGGAGTCATGTGATCGCTTAAAGACACTGTTAAAACAGGTAGACATCTGCTTTTTCATTTTATTTTTTAAAGCACAGGCACTAGGATATAGGTTTTTATGTGACAGAGGGGATGATATAATGATCAGTTAGTGGCTTAACAACCACTTTAATAATTCCAAGTGAGCATCTTGATTAAAATGTATGTCAAGGCAAAATAAAAATAACATATGGAGTAGATCACTGCAATGCATGCACAATTTCCCATGTTTCATAATTTTTAAAGATCCTGCTGAAGGCTGATAACAGCATTTTGTGTGCTGAGTAGTTCTAGACCTGCCCAGTTTTCTTTTTCTAAATTACTTGGGTCCGCCTACTCTCCCATCCCCACAACTGGCTCATTGTTCTGTAGTTCTAGGATAAGAAATAAGAGGGCCAGTTACTTTTCTTGAGATAACACGGGAAGTGTGCGCAAGACACAGGGCAGCTCTGAATTGCTGATCTAACAAAACCCCTTCAATGTCATATTTTCCAGACCAATGGGAAGCAAATAGATGTTCATGGTTAGGGTTTTACATACACTTGAAAGATATCTACTCCCATTCATTTCAGTCTGAGGTTGCTTTTTGAAGGACAGTGTTCGACACAAGTTGCCTCTCGTGTAAATCCAGTGGCTAAGGTAATTTTAGTCACTGACTTGGAACATGTTTGTAGATTTAGAAGCTCTCATTTGTATCTGGCTTTCCTTATAAGTGTACTTCTTCCAGGTCAGTGACTCAGCCAGGCTTCTAGCATTTTCAGAAGTAGACCAACAATGGTAGCTGCTTCTTTTTCTTCCTCCCTTCTTATTTTTTTTCAGTGCAGGTTTTTTTATTGAAGATTTTCAGCCATTACATTCAAGCATGACTGTAAAGAAAATCCCCTTTTCAACTTCTCAGCCCTGGGAAGAATTCTCCCAAACAGTCTTGAGTTTTCAGTTCTAGGCTTGTCATCTTATCCCATACGATAGTCAGTCTTTTTAGTATCTAAGCCTAATAAAATCCTATCATCTTGTTAACCTGCTGTATTACAGGAAGAAAAAAAAGTTGAGGGTCCACAGAAAAGTACATCTGAAGCCCATAAACTCAGGATGGATGAAGAGAAAGATGAATTAAAACATGACAAGGAAGAAGAGGAGGGTGATGATGATGATGAAGAAGAATGGACTGATGCTAGTGGTGATGAAGAAGAAGATGAAGAAGTAGATGAAGATGGCTCAGAAGTTGAGGAGGACTCCATCGAAGAGGCTACCAAAGCTTCTCCGGCATCTCCAAAAGAGCAAAGGCTACCTCAGAAGATGGAGACCCCCAAACTAACAATGCCTCCACCCAATGTAAACACCAACGAAGAAGCTGTGGAGTCCAAACCCTCCAGCCCATTCTCCCCGGAAGGGCACAAGCCAGTGACTGACTGGGGAGAGGAAATGGAACAGCTGTCACCTCCAGGAAGCAGCAATGAGGACAGTCCTCCTCAAGCCGTTAATAGGAAGGTGTTCAGCATGGACTCAAGATCTCACTCAGGTCAGTGAAAATTTGAGTGGTGCACTGACATTGACCTTTATACACAAATGCATGTCACCCCAAGTTGGTGTATCTGCTGGTGATGGTGGTTCAGAGCAAAAATTGTGTTTTTATAAGAAGGCTGTCTTTTGAAGGTTTTCACTGGACTGCAGACAATTATGTAGTCTTGGAATTTCCATTTAAAGATGCATAAGATGGAATGGTAAATCACCCTTTGGTATTGATGGTGATGCTACTAAGAATGAGTGTTTTGTGATAAGGCTGTATCAGCTCTTTGGTTGTTTTTTTTTTTTTTTAAATTTTTGATTGTTTTTCTGTTAATGTGAAATGAAGCTTCTGTTCTTCCCAAACCCGCAGGATATAGGAGGAGACGGCGCTAAGTCAGCTATTAACCCTTCCGCTTCCTGCCAGGTTCTTCCCGCTGACCCTTGTGATTGGATAGTGAATGATTTGACCTTGTGGGTTATGATCTGAATGGAGAGCAACAATCATCTTGTTTTAAATGTAAATCTGCTAATCTGCGTTTTTTTAAAAATATTTTTAAATGATCTTTTCATGCTTTTGCTGCTAAGATACAATTTAACAAGGGCACTTCAAAGTAGTGACAATGCCATTTGCAGGTACTTCAGCTTCAGAAACTAGATGTAGTCAAGTATGGTATAGTTGACAAATGTCTTGCCAAATGTTTTATTAACAAAGGATTGGTAATGTAACATATGCAGGCAGGCTGTACAGCTAAGGGAAATTGTTTTACCCTAATGCAGGGAATGCATTAAGGTATAAAACCTTTTGACTATAGGGGGAAAGTCTGCTTTGAATCTCTTCACCTGTAGTATTGTTCTCTGTGCTGCAAAGCCTTCTAAAGGTGTGTGCCACTTGTCAGCCATCTTCCTAACTTATCATGCAGCAGCTTTAAAGGCTAGGTTCACCTTTGAGAAAAAATAATCAAATGCATGTTTTTGCAGGGGAAAAAATGTGTGTGTGTGTGTGTGTGTGTGTGTGTATATGTATATAATATTTATTATTATTTTTTTTAATCAATGGATCTAGTGTGCAATTTCAGGCTCCTGAAAAAACTTCAGTAGAATGAGTGTGCCGATTACTGCACTTATAGTCCAGTGAGAAGTACAAGTTCATCTGCTGCGGTGTGGAACAGGACTTGCAGTTCATTCACAGATCCGTGTAAATGAATGCTGCGGTGGTGCAGGCTGAGCCCTGCACAGCCGCACCAGTTGTAAGCGTGACAGTGGCTGCGGAGGGGGGGGGGGGGATGTAAGATGGTGCAAAAGGTGAACTTCTACTATAATCTCATGTAACAGAAGACTCTGAAAAAAGAGGGCTTGTATAAAAGACCTATGGTGAATCCTTAGTGGTGATTAGATTATGTACATATTGAAACTTCTCTAATTCAAGTGTTTTTCTTTTTTTTTTTTTAAACTTAAACTAAGTATTACAATCTTACACGTTGTTGAGTTGGACCTTTCCAGACCAATGAGGTGACTGTTTTGCTGCAAGTCTACCTCATAATTTTTATAACCTTTTAATAACTTGAACCTCTGATCATTAAACACCTCATGAAGGTAATCTGTAATCAAAAACTTTTAAACTTTTTAAAACTGTTTGCGAAAAAACACCTTTTTTTTTTTTTTTTTTAATGAAAAAAAATCATCTACGCCTATTCAATAGCAGCTTTAATATAATTAACCATATCCCACCCAGCCTATAGCAAAATGACGACCGGGCATTGGCTTTCCTGCACTGACTGGATGTCCTATAACATCCTTTATAACATACCGTTCATGTGCGCCCCCAGGGGGGGCACAGCATGGCGATTGGTGGCATAGTGTGTCGCTCGGACACACTGCATCTCACTGATCACAATAAAGAGCCAATGACGTAGCTGACAGCGCATGAGTGTCCATAAGCGGCTTTTCTGACAGGAAGGATCTGCACTAATAATCATGACTAATAGTGCAGCCCCATTAGCGATGCCTCCCAGTGCTGCCTATCGGTGCACATGATTGCCACCTATCAGTGCAGCCTCATCAGCGCACATCAGTGAATGGGGGAAAAAAAATACTCATTTGCAACATTTTATAACCGAAACAAAAACGTTTTCTTTTCCAAATTTTCTGTTTTTTTTTTTCATTTGTTTAGCAAAAAATAAAAAAACTCAGTGATGATTACCACCAAAAGAAAACTCCATCTGTCTCAAAAAAATGATAAAAGTTTCATATGGGTACAGCATTGCATGACTGCGCAATTGTCAAAGTGTAACGGTGCTGAAAGCTAAAAATTGGCCTGTGCAGGAAGGGGGTGAAAGTGCCCAATTTATAGAAGTGGTTAAATTATAATAAATTAAGCATTTACAACTTATAGTCTCACCTGTCCACCTCCCCGTTCCAATGCGTTTCACTCCACAAAGAGCTTACTCGTGGATGGATCAATCTCCATGATTAAGTGACATAACTGTTAGTTACTAGTGTGATTATGTTACCTCTCAACTGAACTGTCAGGTCATCAAATGACGGACGTTAAAACTAAGGATGAGCTCAGGCGTGTTTGCAAGCCGCACGTGCGGAGCCCACCAGGAAGTCAGCACTGCACAGCGCTAATCAGAGGCAGTGAGACATTTCCCGATCTCTGCAGCCACGCATCGGGACAATGTCTCACTGCTTGTGATTAGCGCTCCGCAGTGCCTACTTCCTGGCGGGCTCTGCATGTGCGGTTTGGGAACACGCCTGACCTCACCCTTAGTTATAACTGATCACATTTGCAGAACCATGGAAACTGCGTATCCAACAGAGGCTAAGATGGCAGCTTCCTTGGCTGTAAATGATGGGCAGGTGTAGTTCCACTTAGCTGCTTTTCCATTAGTGATGGCTTCAGTGTGCAGCCCATTCATTTCCACTTGAAAAGAAGTGATTTTAGCTCTCCTCCACTCTACTAAAAATAAGTATTTTTACTTTGGTCTCTTTCTGCTTACGTTTGTTCCTTCATCTCTTCTGTGGATAAACCATAGTCATAGTGGTAGGAAGTGAATGGAACCCCCGGATCGCTGTAAAAAACAAACAAGGGCTCCAATACGTCCCTTCCTATCCAAAACCAAAAATACTGTACATACACTTGAAGTCTGAGTATTTTAGATGAGCGACAAAGCTAAACCAGTATTCAGGACTTGGGCAGTTTGGGAGGCTGCCTAGTTTTTACTAAATTTACATATGGATGTAAACTATTAAGGATCAATCTGTGTTTTAACTGAGCATTACAGGGTTAATACTAATGTTTTTTATACATTTGATTTGTCTTCACAATTGTACCACTATGTAAAAGGACTGTATACATTCTGAATCATGACTGTCTTGAATACAATCTAGTATTTTCGCTGTGTAATATTTTTTAAGGTGTATTTGTGTAATGAAAGCCCTTTTAATGATGTGGACTTTGCTCAAATGATTTTTTTTATAATCATCCGTTTTTTCTTAAGTTTATCAATTTTTATGTAATACAAGAAAAAAAATATATTAAATAAGGAAACACTGTTGTTGAAAACAACATTTGTGTTTCTGGTGTTTTTGTTTTTTTTTTAAAAAAAATTAATAAATACCTTTCCAGTATATTCTTGAAAAAAGGTGCTGGATAGAAGGATCTACCTTTTTGTTCTGCCCATTCCAGTATTGTTCAAGGAAACTTCATTCTTGCAGATCTTTTACCATTCTTGAACAATATGATACAAAAATTTCTCAGCACACTCACCTGCTAGGCAGAAAAAAAAGAAAAAACAATTCTGCACAGTTTTAAAAATTTGTTTTGAAAACAGAGGTAACTGGAAATAATATGGGGGATGCATACATTTTATATTTCCAGCTCTGTGTATACTTCCAGAATAAGAATTCCACCAGTTACTTAAAAAAAATAATAAAGGAACAACAGAATTCTGAAACCATCTTTTATACAGAGCCCTCTATAAAAGATGCTAAGTTTGAAATTTTTGTTAGGGCAGATTAAAGCTGGCCATGCATTCTACAGATGAACCGATCAAAAAACAAAACACACAGTGGTTGACACGGTCTCCAACCTCCCATATGACATCCTTTGAAAAAAAAAAAAAGGATCTGGTGGAAAATTATCAGCCAAACAGCTAACCCTGCTCAAGTATTTTGACAGCCAGTGGGGCAAAACTAAGCCGCTGTGAGAGATTCATCATCTGCACTGTATAGCAGGTGAAACGAAAAAAAAAATATATAAATATATATACCAGTTTAAGAAAATTGAGCCATATTTTTTTTGGGGGGGGGGGGGGGGGCAGACACAGCTTGACATATTAGCAATGTGTTTCCCCAGCCAACATTTTTTTTTTTTTTTAAAGGAATGCTTCTTTGAGAAGAAATACAGGAGTTGCCTGTGTTGACCTCTTTCTAAATGCTAAAATGGAAAAAACAGCAATATGAACCCTGATAGAGGTTCAAACCTTTCCCAATTCTACAAAAGTTTTTTTTTGTTTCTGTGGAGTTGTGCTTTTAAGGCAAAGTGTGGCCCTTTGCTTACCTTTACTTCTTTACTTGGCCCTTGGGGCTCTTTTTCTCCCACTGACACCAACAATGGGGTAAAACTCCTGTTTGCTGACTTCAACAAAAAAGCACTATTTCCTCCATTTGAGGCCAATGATGGGGCACGATTCCTCCCCCTAATGCTAAAGATGCACAATTTAATACCACTGACACCAGGACAATTTCTACTCCCAATGGCCACAGTTCAGAGACCCCTGCTTTAAGGCAAAAGGCAGCACTCCTATTGTGTAAATAATCAATCTGCACAATCCAATGATATGTCAATCAAATTTTAAAAAGTTGCTAGCCAACACCCATAAGTGATTCTAACCTTATTAAACTGATTTTTACAACAAAATGAATTAGGGCAACGTACAAGAAATAACCACAATATAATAGTGCAAACAATTGTGCAAAAAATGTGTGCAAAAAAAATACACCAATAAATATCCAAAAATACCAAAGGAAAAAAAAAACGATATCCAATTTGAATCCATTCCAATCACCAATGCGACATGTAATACGAAGTGTGAATCCTCCACCCTTGTAGATAAGCCTCCCTGCATCCTCACTAGAGGAAGTCCCGAAGTTTGGACGTAACATACATCTAGGATGAGGTTTCACATATGACGTCATCCCGCGATCATCTCTGCATCTAAGGATCCTGTGATTGTATGTGACCAGGGTGGATTTGATTTAAATCAAGTCGACTTAAATCACTAGTAAAAAGGCTTTATTTAAATTAACTCGATTTAAATCATAATTTTTATAGAGCAACTGTCATTTCTGTCTCGCATCGGCTTCCCTGCTGAACCGCTGTTGACTCACTGACAGTCCCATTCACTTTAATGGGACGGCTGGTGATGTGGCAGTGACACAACAAGGTGAGGGACGTGGCGGCAGCAGGTGAATGGATGCCCCGCTGCATGATGGAGCTGAAATGACAGGTGCTCTTTAAATGTAAGGACTCAATCTTGCTGGTAGTTAGAATCTTTAATATTTACAAACAAAATGAAGGTTTCCTATTTAGAATAATAAGCTGTCAGGTTGGTAAAACAGCGATATCGGAACCGATTCAATCATACAGTTTGTAGCGTACATAGATTTGCTAAACAATCAGATAAAGTAATATTTCTGAACTTTGTTTTATCTCATGGTTACTGTAAAATTGTGTGAATGTATCAATGCAGTGCATGTTATCTCAGCCTGCAGAGCTTGGATTCATTGAATGAGTTTACCAAAAAATGTAAATATTGCAGAATATACAGCCTCATGCTGTAGCTTCTAAGCTCCATTTCATGCTGAATAAACTAAATTATTAATGTATCATAAATAGAAAACTATCTTTTAGATAGATTTTTTACTCCAAAAGCATTTTATTCAAATAAACTTGATAAGATTAAAAAAAAAAAATTCAATCAAAGTCCGATTTAAATAAAAAAATTCCTTTTTTTTTAATTATTGATTTATATCCACCCTGTATGTGACAGACACAAGGCTCATGGTTAGCACTGCCTATAGTGCCATTTTTGTAAATGCAATACTTTAGCTTTTTTAAATAAATGTGAATTTTTAAACGGAGAGCACTAGATTTGTTTTTTTTTCTTCCTGCGTGTATGCTGTGGGGATGGAAATTTATCAATCCTTCTGAGTAAGAGGCATTTGAAGCGGTAGCTGTTTGTCTTCATCCCCAGAGAGATGAAAACGTGAGATCTACTGGTAATGCGGGAGTCACAGTATTGAGGTGAGAGACTTATCTACAAGGGTGGAGGATTCACACTTCGTAATTCATGTCACATTGGTGATTAGAGTGGATTAAAATTGGATATCAGTTTTTTCCTTTGATATTTTTGGATATTTATTGGACGATATTTTTTTTTGCACACTTTTTTTTTTGCACAATTGTTTTGCACTAACTTGAAAGAAAATGTATTGGCGGCAACAGGTTTGCTTGACTCATACCATTCTTGGCACTATATATTTACATTTCCTTCACTGTCCTGCTGTCCTGTTGATTCTTTCAGTGAAATACCTGCTACTTCTAGGTATGGAGAAACATTCAAGAACCCTGGCCCAATCGTTGCTAGATCACATTGAAACAGTTCGTTATTGATGTGATTAAAAGCTGTACCAGTTTTGTATGTGTGTGGGGTATCAACTTCCTACCCTGTTTGAATTTATTCACTCCTGAAGAAAGAAACATATTTCATATTCTCGAATGCATCACGTGACATGGTAGTAAAGTGGTTGTAAACCCTTACATATACCCAGTGAAGTGACTGGCCTCAGGTGATACACAGAGATGATACAAATCCTCCTACATAAGTTGTACCTGTTTATCTGGTTAACTGTGTTCTCTACATTCGTTCAAAGTGCAGAACTTACACAGTCTCTCAGCTCTGAAAAGCAGGGGGCGGGGAGCTGAAGTTACACTGGGAGCTCCTTTCCATCACCTTTTTACCTCTTGGTGTCGGATAAAACCTTTAACCACTTGACGACCGCCTCACGCCGATGTACGTCGGCAAAGTGGCACGGACAGGCAAAATCACGTACAGGGTACGTGATTTGCCTTCCGCGGGTGGGGGGTCCGATCGGACCCCCCCCCGGTGCCCGAGGCGGTCGTCTTTTGTCCAGCGGCGATCGGTGATGAGGGGGAGACCATCCGTTCGTGGCCCCCCCCTCGCGATCGCCGCCGGCCAATGAGAACACTCCTTTGCTGCTGTATGCTAAACAGCAGCAAAGGAAGTGATGTCATCTCCCCTCGGGTCGGTATTTTCCGTTCCGGCCCGAGGAGAGACGACAAGTGAGTGAGTGCACAACACTACACACACACAGTAGAACATGCCAGGCACACAAAACACCCCGATCCCCCCCCCGATCGCCCCCCGATCCCCCCCCCCAATCACCCCCCCCCCTGTCACAAACTGACACCAGCAGTTTTTTTTTTTTTTTTTTCTGATTACTGCATAGTGTCAGTTTGTGACAGTTACTGTGTTGGGACAGTGAGTATTACCCCCCTTTAGGTCTAGGGTACCCCCCTAACCCCCCCCTAATAAAGTTTTAACCCCTTGATCACCCCCTGTCACCAGTGTCGCTAAGCGATCATTTTTCTGATCGCTGTATTAGTGTCGCTGGTGACGCTAGTTAGTGAGGTAAATATTTAGGTTCGCCGTCAGCGTTTTATAGCGTCAGGGACCCCCATATACTACCTAATAAATGTTTTAAACCCTTGATTGCCCCCTAGTTAACCCTTTCACCACTGATCACCGTATAACCGTTACGGTTGACGCTGGTTAGTTCGTTTATTTTTTATAGTGTCAGGGCACCCGCCGTTTATTACCGAATAAAGGTTTAGCCCCCCGATCGCCCGGCGGTGATATGCGTCGCCCCAGGCAGCGTCAGATTAGCGCCAGTACCGCTAACACCCACGCACGCAGCATGCGCCTCCCTTAGTGGTATAGTATCTGATCGGATCAATATCTGATCCGATCAGATCTATACTAGCGTCCCCAGCAGTTTAGGGTTCCCAAAAATGCAGTGTTAGCGGGATCAGCCCAGATACCTGCTAGCACCTGCGTTTTGTGCCTCCGCCCAGCCCACCCAAGTGCAGTATCGATCGATCACTGTCACTTACAAGGCACTAAACGCATAACTGCAGCGTTCGCAGAGTCAGGCCTGATCCCTGCGATCGCTAACAGTTTTTTTGGTAGCATTTTGGTGAACTGGCAAGCGCCAGCCCCAGGCAGCGTCAGGTTAGCGCCAGTACCGCTAACACCCACGCACGCACCGTACACCTCCCTTAGTGGTATAGTATCTGAACGGATCAATATCTGATCCGATCAGATCTATACTAGCGTCCCCAGCAGTTTAGGGTTCCCAAAAACGCAGTGTTAGCGGAATCAGCCCAGATACCTGCTAGCACCTGCGTTTTGCCCCTCCGCCCAGCCCAGCCCACCCAAGTGCAGTATCGATCGATCACTGTCACTTACAAAACACTAAACGCATAACTGCAGCGTTCGCAGAGTCAGGCCTGATCCCTGCGATCGCTAACAGTTTTTTTTGTAGCGTTTTGGTGAACTGGCAAGCACCAGCCCCAGGCAGCGTCAGATTAGCGCCAGTACCGCTAACACCCACGCACGCACTGTACACCTCCCTTAGTGGTATAGTATCTGATCGCATCAATATCTGATCCGATCAGATCTATACTAGCGTCACCAGCAGTTTAGGGTTCCCAAAAACGCAGTGTTAGCGGGATCAGCCCAGATACCTGCTAGCACCTGCGTTTTGCCCCTCCGCCCGGCCCAGCCCACCCAAGTGCAGTATCGATCGATCACTGTCACTTACAAAACACTAAACGCATAATTGCAGCGTTCGCAGAGTCAGGCCTGATCCCTGCGATCGCTAACAGTTTTTTGGTAGCGTTTTGGTGAACTGGCAAGCGCCAGCGGCCTAGTACACCCCGGTCGTAGTCAAACCAGCACTGCAGTAACACGTGGTGACGTGGCGAGTCCCATAAGTGCAGTTCAAGCTGGTGAGGTGGCAAGCACAAGTAGTGTCCCGCTGCCACCAAGAAGACAAACACAGGCCCGTCGTGCCCATAGTGCCCTTCCTGCTGCATTCGCCAATCCTAATTGGGAACCCACCGCTTCTGCAGCGCCCGTACTTCCCCCATTCACATCCCCAACCAAATGCAGTCGGCTGCATGAGAGGCATTTTCTTTATGTCCTCCCAAGTACCCCTACCCAACGAACCCCCCCAAAAAAGATGTCGTGTCTGCAGCAAGCGTGGATATAGGCGTGACACCCGCTATTATTGTCCCTCCTGTCCTGACAATCCTGGTCTTTGCATTGGTGAATGTTTTGAACGCTACCATTCACTAGTTGAGTATTAGCGTAGGGTACAGCATTGCACAGACTAGGCACACTTTCACAGGGTCTCCCAAGATGCCATCGCATTTTGAGAGACCCGAACCTGGAACCGGTTACCGTTATAAAAGTTAGTTACAAAAAAAGTGTAAAAAAAAAAAAAAATAAGAAATAAAAAAAAAATAGTTGTTGTTTTATTGTTCTCTCTCTCTCTATTCTCTCTCTCTATTGTTCTGCTCTTTTTTACTGTATTCTATTCTGCAATGTTTTATTGTTATTGTTATTGTTATTATGTTTTATCATGTTTGTTTTTCAGGTGTGTAATTATTTACACTTTACTGTGCTTTATTGTTAACCATTGTTAACCATTTTTTTGTCTTCAGGTACGCCATTCACGACTTTGAGTGGTTATACCAGAATGATGCCTGCAGGTTTAGGTATCATCTTGGTATCATTCTTTTCAGCCAGCGGTCGGCTTTCATGTAAAAGCAATCCTAGCGGCTAATTAGCCTCTAGACTGCTTTTACAAGCCGTGGGAGGGAATGCCCCCCCCCCCACCGTCTTCCGTGTTTTTCTCTGGCTCTCCTGTCTCAACAGGGAACCTGAGAACGCAGCCGGTGATTCAGCCAGCTGACCATAGAGCTGATCAGAGACCAGAGTGGCTCCAAATATCTCTATGGCCTAAGAAACCGGAAGCTACGAGTATTTCATGACTTAGATTTCGCCGGATGTAAATAGCGCCATTGGGAAATTGGGGAAGCATTTTATCACACCAATCTTGGTGTGGTCAGATGCTTTGAGGGCAGAGGAGAGATCTAGGGTCTAATAGACCACAATTTTTTCAAAAAAGAGTACCTGTCACTACCTATTGCTATCATAGGGGATATTTACATTCCCCGAGATAACAATAAAAATGATTAAAAAAAAAAAATATGAAAGGAACAGTTTAAAAGTAAGATTAAAAAAGCAAAAAAATAATAAAGAAAAAAAAAAAAAAAAACACCCCTGTCGCCCCCTGCTCTCGCGCTAAGGCGAACGCAAGCGGCGGTCTGTCGTCAAACGTAAACAGCAATTGCACCATGCATGTGAGGTATCACCGCGAAGGCCAGATCGAGTGCAGTAATTTTTCCAGTAGACCTCCTCTGTAAATCTAAAGTGGTAACCTGTAAAGGCTTTTGAAGGCTTTTAAACATGTATTTATTTTGTTGCCACTGCACGTTTGTGCGCAATTTTAAAGCATGTCATGTTTGGTATCCATGTACTCGGCCTAAGATCATCTTTTTTATTTCATCAAACATTTGGGCAATATAGCGTGTTTTAGTGCATTAAAATTAAAAAAAGTGTGTTTTTTCCCCAAAAAATGCGTTTGAAAAATCGCTGCGCAATTACTGTGTGAAAAAAAAAAATGAAACACCCACCATTTTAATCTGTAGGGCATTTGCTTTAAAAAAATATATAATGTTTGGGGGTTCAAAGTAATTTTTTTGCAAAAAAAAAAAAACTTTTTCATGTAAACAATAAGTGTCAGAAAGGGCTTTGTCTTCAAGTGGTTAGAAGAGTGGGTGATGTGTGACATAAGCTTCTAAATGTTGTGCATAAAATGCCAGGACAGTTCAAAACCCCCCCAAATGACCCCATTTTGGAAAGTAGACACCCCAAGCTATTTGCTGAGAGGCATGTCGAGTCCATGGAATATTTTATATTGCGACACAAGTTGCGGGAAAGAGACAAATTTTTTTTTTTTTTTTTGCACAAAGTTGTCACTAAATGATATATTGCTCAAACATGCCATGGAAATATGTGAAATTACACCCCAAAATACATTCTGCTGCTTCTCCTGAGTACGGGGATACCACATGTGTGAGACTTTTTGGGAGCCTAGCCGCGTACGGGACCCCGAAAACCAAGCACCGCCTTCAGGCTTTCTAAGGGCGTGAATTTTTGATTTCACTCTTCACTGCCTATCACAGTTTCGGAGGCCATGGAATGCCCAGGTGGCACAAAACCCCCCCAAATGACCCCATTTTGGAAAGTAGACACCCCAAGCTATTTGCTGAGAGGTATAGTGAGTATTTTGCAGACCTCACTTTTTGTCACAAAGTTTTGAAAATTGAAAAAAGAAAAAAAAAAATGTTTTTTCTTGTCTTTCTTCATTTTCAAAAACAAATGAGAGCTGCAAAATACTCACCATGCCTTTCAGCAAATAGCTTGGGGTGTCTACTTTCCAAAATGGGGTCATTTGGGGGGGTTTTGTGCCACCTGGGCATTCCATGGCCTCCGAAACTGTGATAGGCAGTAAAGAGTGAAATCAAAAATTTTCACCCTTAGAAATCCTGAAGGCAGTGATTGGTTTTCGGGGTCCAGTACGCGGCTAGGCTCCCAAAAAGTCCCACACATGTGGTATCCCCATACTCAGGAGAAGCAGCTAAATGTATTTTGGGGTGCAATTCCACATATGCCCATGGCCTGTGTGAGCAATATATCATTTAGTGACAACTTTATGAAAAAAAAAAAAAAAAAAAAGTGTCACTTTCCCGCAACTTGTGTCAAAATATAAAATATTCCATGGACTCAATATGCCTCTCAGCAAATAGCTTGGGGTGTCTACTTTCCAAAATGGGGTCATTTTTGGGGGGTTTTGTGCCACCTGGGCATTCCATGGCCTCCGAAACTGTGATAGGCAGTGAAGAGTGAAAGCAAAAATTTACACCCTTAGAAATCCTGAAGGCGGTGATTGGTTTTCGGGGCCCCGTACGCGGCTAGGCTCCCAAAAAGTCCCACACATGTGGTATCCCCATACTCAGGAGAAGCAGCTAAATGTATTTTGGGGTGCAATTCCACATAGGCCCATGGCCTGTGTGAGCAATATATCATTTAGTGACGACTTTTTGTAAATATTTTTTTTTTTTTTTTTTTTTGTCATTTTTCAATCACTTGGGACAAAAAAAATAAATATTCAATGGGTTCAACATGCCTCTCAGCAATTTCCTTGGGGTGTCTACTTTCCAAAATGGGGTCATTTGGGGGGGTTTTGTACTGCCCTGCCATTTTAGCACCTCAAGAAATGACATAGGCAGTCATAAACTAAAAGCTGTGTAAATTCCAGAAAATGTACCCTAGTTTGTAGACGCTATAACTTTTGCGCAAACCAATAAATATACGCTTATTGACATTTTTTTTACCAAAGACATGTGGCCGAATACATTTTGGCCTAAATGTATGACTAAAATTTAGTTTATTGGATTTTTTTTATAACAAAAAGTAGAAAATATCATTTTTTTTCAAAATTTTCGGTCTTTTTCCGTTTATAGCGCAAAAAATAAAAACCGCAGAGGTGATCAAATACCATCAAAAGAAAGCTCTATTTGTGGGAAGAAAAGGACGCAAATTTCGTTTGGGTACAGCATTGCATGACCGCGCAATTAGCAGTTAAAGCGACGCAGTGCCAAATTGGAAAAAGACCTCTGGTCCTTAGGCAGCATAATGGTCCGGGGCTCAAGTGGTTAAGAAGTGACGCATGTAGACAGAGAAAGAAGGCAGCAGACGGAAATGACACTTTGTGCTCTGGACATGCTATAAAATGCTTTCTTTGTATTTAATGTCCAAGATTTACAACCACTTTAATTAGTATACTTATAGTTGTGTGCCATACTTATTGAGCCAGCACGGACCGTGAGAAAGAACTCCATTCCCCTCTAGAATCACCAGCACTTGAACGGCTGACAAGTCCATTTTCTTTCTCGTACATCACGGGACACAGAGCCTCAGTAATTACTGATGGGTTATATAGGGTATCACTAGGTGATTGGACACTGGCACATCCTAGACAGGAAGTTCAACCTCCTATATAATCCCTCCCCTTCCTGGGGATACCTCAGTTTTTTCGCCAGTGTCTTAGGTGTTGGTCACGAGTGAAGATCTGCTGTGCTGAACTCCAAAGGAATATCCTATACTGGGGCAAGCCATGCAGCCGGATCCATTCAAAGTGTCTTTTCCAGGCCGAATTGGATGGTACCCGGGCCTTGTGGCCGAAGAAACGAGGTTTTACCTGTAACGCTTCTCTTTTTAGAGAGCTGGACCCCGGGATCCAGTATTTTTTTTTCAGCCATATCCCTGGCGGAGTGCTTTACGGGGCCAGAACTGTGAATCCCCCTATACATAGGGGGCCCCAGTCTCTGAAGGTTTTTCTCTAAACGGAGCTCACCGTGAGAGGTGAAGATTGGGTCTGTTACAACAGAACCC
The DNA here is from genome assembly GCA_037952835.1 of Lithobates septentrionalis. NCBI lineage: Eukaryota > Metazoa > Chordata > Amphibia > Anura > Ranidae > Lithobates > Lithobates septentrionalis. Next base: position 300,429 of record JBBDGP010000625.1, on the reverse strand, counting down.
TGCAGCTGGATAAGGTAAGGGAGACTCCTTAAAGTGGAGTTCCACCCACTTTTACAACTCTTCAGTATCCCTCACTAAACTCTGTACTGTAAACAAATTGGATATTTTTTTATTTTTTTTCTCAGCACCTACTGTATATCTGCTGTATTCATTTTTTACTTCCTCCTCCCTGGCCACGGCCCATCGCATCATTTCCTGTTTGCAATGCCTTCTGGGAAGGGGCGGCAACTTCCTCTGAAACTGCCGTTGCTATGGAAACCTGACCTGAAACCTATTACACTGCTTGTGCTGCACTGAGCATGTGCGAGATCTGCAAGGATGAGATCCAGGAAGAAATACAGTCTGGTTTCAGATGCCCACACTTAAGATGGCCACGGCCTGCTGTAAGTTTATAAAATAACAAACTACTGCTATAAACTAACAAAACAGACCTTATTTTACAGACTAACTTTACTAGAATACATTAAGCTTGTGTATTATAGGGGTATTTTTATTTAAAAAGTATAATTTCGGCGGGAACACCACTTTAAGAATTTTTCTTGTGCTTATAATGCCGCGTACACACGAGCGGACTTTACGGCGGACTTTGCCCGGCGGACTGGATTTCGTCGGACAATTCGATGTGTGTGGGCTCCAGCGGACTTTGTTTTCTCAAAAGTTGGACGGACTTAGATTTGAAACTTGTTTAAAATTTATCCGTTGAAATCGAGTCCGGTCGAAAAGTCCGCTGTCTGTATGCTAGTTCGACGGACTAAAAAGCCACGCTAGGGCAGCTATTGGCTACTGGCTATGAACTTCCTTGTTTTAGTCCGGTCATACGTCATCACGTACGAATTCGACGGACTTTAGTGGATTGTGTGTAGGCAAGTCCGTTCATTCAGAAAGTCCGTCGTAAAGTACGTTGAAAAATCCGCCGGGCAAAGTCCGCCGTAAAGTCCGCTCGTGTGTACGCGGCATAAGGCTTCTCTTTTAAGTAAATGTATGCTATGCCTATAGTCGCCACCGGGGGCTGTCAAGAGCACATACTTTTTCATGCTTGATCTGTCTTGTCTCGGTATCCACGCTGTACACTCCTCCAAGCCATGCTCCAGGTAGGATGTGGGAAGGCTGGTTTTTTTCTACAGGGATTCTCCCCCCACGGCTTGGGTAAAGGCACAGGGAAGCGGTAATGTGCCGCACCGCACGCCGCCGCCATTACAGCGGCTTCCCATCCACTGGCCCTCCTCTCTCCTCCGTCTCGGCCCCCCCTCCATGCTAGTTCCGAGGATCAGAGTCTCGGCTCGCGTGGGAAACAGTCTTTTTTTTTAAAAAGATGAGGGGGGCAGGAGGGGCGGCAAGGGGGGGGGGAGCGTTAACGCAATGTTGGCGTGTTGAAACGCTCACATTGCAGGCTGCACACAGGCTATAAGGTGCACTTTTCAGATGCACACGGCCTATGGAGGGACACCGAGCAGACGGAGGCATGTGAGGTGGGAGACACAGGCATTCCCAGGCAAACATTTACTTGAGCACCAGACTGAGACTTGATAGCAGCGGCAGTTGCTGAACTACATTGCTCAGCAGTCAGTGCATTCTGGTAGTGCCTCTGCTTTTTGTGTTTTGCACTATGGGCAGAAGAGGTACATATACCCTGAAAAATAGGGGCTCTAAGGGACTTCCTCAGGCTCTGAGGACCCCCCTTCTGCAGCACCTTCCCCCCTGAAGGACTGGGGGAAGCTGGCCAGGATGAGCCGTCAGGGTCAGGGGCTGCAGCTGCTTCTGGCACTTCAGCCCCTGTATACATTACACAGGAGGTTTTTTCCTCAGCCATTAATGGATTAGAGGAAAGACTGGTGGCCTTAATCGCATCTTCACTCTGTGCAAGAAAACGCACTAGGTCCCCCTCTGCCACCCAGGACCCTCAAACAGAGGAACTCTGGGGGAAAAAAAGGAGAGGCCCTCTCAGAGGATCGGGATGAGACTGATGATTCCTCTTCTGAGGAATCAAGTGGAGAAAGGGCCCTCTTCAGCTTCTCAGGATGAGAAGGTGTTAGTGCAAATTTTTGCTGGATTGGTCTGCTCCACATTCAAGTTACCCGTATCTGAGTCAGTTAAAGAACCCTCCTTTGGTTTGGGTTCACTGAAGCCTCCTCAAACTACACATGCTTTCCTGTTTATGGTTACTGGAAAAGCTTATTTATTCTGAGTGGGATCACCCGGATAAACATTTTTTTCCGCCTAAAAAGTTTGCAACACTTTATCCTATGGAGGAAAAATTTACTAAGATGTGGGGTATACTGGCAGTTGATGCCGCCATTCCTCCGTAAATAAGTCTGACTTGTCTTGTCGACAACGCTCAGATATTTAGGGATCCAACTGATAAGAAATTGGAATTCCTGTTAAAAAATGTTTTCTCCTTGGCAGCTCAATAGCCTAGTGGTCTCCGCTTTGATGGAGATGTCAGACCCATTTTAGATCTCAAGGATCTAAACTGATTCCTAAAGATACAATCCTTTCCCATGGAATCGATCCGATCGGTAGTCTCATTCTACAAGGAGGAGAACTTCTGGCGTCAATAGACATCAAGGACGCGTACCTGCATGTACCTATTTTCCCTGCTAGTCAAAAGTACCTGTGTTTTGAAGTAGATAAACGCCACTTTCAGTTTATAGCTCTGCCTTTCGGGCTAGCTACTGCATCTCAGGGGTTTACAAAAATCTTGGCCCCTCCACTGGCCAGATTAAGGGCCCAAGGTATAACGGTAATAGCATACCTAGACGACCTGCTCTTCATAGACCGGTCGGTAGCCCGCTTGGACCAAGCTTGGTCACCACAGTCAACTACCTGGAATACCTAGGTTGGTTCTATCAACTTAGAGAAGTCTTCTTTAAAACCAGTAAGAAGACTAGAGTATTTGGGTCTGGTCATAGATACAGCCCAGAAGAGGGTATTTTTACTCCAGGCAAAGATCAGTACCATAAAAGAACTGATTCAGGTAGTCAAGGCAAAGAAAGATCCTCCTATTCGCCTTTGTATGAGGCTACTTCGAAGCAGTTCCCTATGCTCAGTTTTATTCAAGACTCCTGCAAAACAGTATCCTGTCAGCCTCTAACAAGAAGGTTCAGGCATTGGATTTCCCGATGCGTCTGTCTCCTACAGTGCGTCAGAGCCTCAGTTGGTCGTTGATACCCGAAAATCTGCAAAAGGGAAAATCCTTTTTACCAGTTACCTGGACAAGGGAGATGGTCCAAGACAGAGAGGACCTTACCCATTAACATTCTAGAGATCCGTGCGGCGTATCTAGCCCTAAAGGCCTGGACACTCAGGTTACAGGGTTGCCCTGTCAGGATCCAGTCTGATAATGCCACAGCAGTGGCTTATATCAATCACCAAGGAAGCACCAGGAGTCGTGCAGCCCAAGGAGAAGTAAACCAGATCTTAATCTGGGCAGAAACATGTGCCGTGCATATCGGCAATCTTCATTCCGGGAGTAGAGAACTGGCAGGCGGACTACTTGAGTCGCCGGCAGTTATTCCCAGGGGAATGGTCTCTTCACCCCGACGTCTTCTTGGCCATATGCCAAAGATGGGGGGGTTCCGGATGTAGATCTCTTTGCATCCAGGTTCAACAAGATCGACAACTTGGTGTCAAGAACAAGGGATCCTCTTGCATGCGGGACAGATGCGTTGGTGACTTCATGGCATCAGTTCTCCCTGATTTATGAATTTCCTCCTATTCTGCTACTGCCACGACTTCTTCGCAGATCAGGCAGGAAAAGAAGTCGGTACTTCTGGTGGCCCAGAAGAGCTTGGTATGCAGAAATAGTAAAAATGGCAGTAGGTCCCCCGTGGACCTACCGTCACGTCCAGACCTGCTATCCCAAGGTCCAGTGTTCCATCCTGCCTTACAAACGCTAAATTTGACGGTCTGGCTATTGAAACCCATGTTCTGAAGAGTTGAGGGCTTTCAGGTCCTGTGATTTGTACCTTGATCAATGCAAGGAAGCCAGCTTCCAGAATGATTTATCATAGAGTCTGGAAAGCTTATGTCTCCTGGTGTGTATCCAGGGGTTGGCATCCCAGAAAATATGTCATAAGTAGAATTCTTGACTTTCTACAAATGGGATTAGAAATGAAGCTGGCCTTGAGTACCATCAAGGGCCAGGTCTCGGCCTTGTTCAGTATTATTTCAATGGCTGTTTGCTTCGCATTCTTTGGTCCGAAGCTTCGTACTGGGGGTAACGCGTCTTAATCCTCTGGTTAAGGTGCCCCTAAACCCCTGGGACTTGAATTTGGTTCTGTCAGTTTTACAGAAACAGCCTTTTGAACCAATACGTCAAATTCCCTTGGTCTTGTTGACCAGGAAATTAATTTTTCTAGTAGCCATTTCTTCTGCTAGAAGAGTATCAGAATTAACAGCTCTTTCCTGTAAAGAGCCTTATTTGATCATGCACAAGGATAGAGTGGTTTTGCGCCCTCATCCTAGCTTTCTACCAAAGGTGGTTTCAGGTTTTCATTTAAACCAAGATATTGTTCTGCCTTCCTTTTTTCCAGATCCCTGTTCTACAGAAGAAAGGTCACTACATTCTTTGGATGTAGTGAGAGCGGTTAAAGTCTTTCTGGAAGTGACTATTCAAATTTTCAAAACGAATGTTTTGTTTGTATTGCCAGAAGGTCCTAATAGAGGACAGGCAGCGTCGAATTCTACCATTTCGAAATGGATTCGGCAAGTGATTGTTCAAGCTTATGGTTTGAAACAAAAAATTCCGCCTTTTCAGATCAAGGCGCACTCCACGAGGGCTATTAGTGCTTTGTGGGCAGTGCATCACCGGGCCTCTATGGCTCAAATCAGTAAGGCTGCAACCTGGTCTTCAGTCCATACATTCACCAGATTTTATCAGGTGGATGTAAGAAGGCATGAGGATATCGCCTTTGGGCGTAGTGTGCTGCAAGCAGCGGTACGAGGTACTCAGGTCTGATTACACCCTACTTTGTTGTGGTTCCCCTCCCTTCAGATAGCATTGCTCTGGGACATCCCATCAGTAATTACTGAGGCTCTGTGTCCCGTGATGTACGAGAGAAAATAGGATTTTCTGTAACAGCTTACCTGTAAAATCCTTTTCTTTTGAGGTACATCACGGGACACAGAGGTCCCACCCCTCTTCTAATACACTTATATTGCTTTGCTACAAAACTGAGGTATCCCCAGGAAGGGGAGGGATTATATAGGGGGATGAACTTCCTGTCTAGGGTGTGCCAGTGTCCAATCACCTAGTGATACCCTATATAACCCATCAGTAATTACTGAGGCTCTGTGTCCCGTGATGTACCTCCAAAAGAAAAGGATTTTACAGGTAAGCTGTTATAAAAAATCCTATTTTTTCCTATCAAATGACAGGGTACATATGGACATTGTACTGATATGTAACAAGCCTATCTATTTCATGTTTCAATGCATTTAAATGGGGGGTGTTAGGTTCTCCCATAAATGATGGTCTTACTTGCAGTGAGTGCTCTGATGCTGTCTGCATCCAGTTAGATGATGGCATTACTCAAGTTTCCTGGCAGTTGGTGTGCAGAGGGATATTGATCCATCTAGGCTCTTCAGCAAGGATGGAGGAATCCTGCTAAGTGTCTTTCATTCAGCCTGCATGCTGAATGAAACAAATGTATTTGTGTCCAGTTTTAGGGTACATTCGCACCGGTGTTTTGTCACAGTGTAAATTCCAGGGGCAGGAATCTACTGATTTCTTCTGCTTGGTTTGACAGCTGTAACAGGTTAGCTATGACAAGCCTGTACAAAGGTGTGCGAACAGCCATGAATGGCTGCAGCCACTGGCAGCCTGTCACTACAGTGTATGGGCTCTAAGGCTGCAGCTAGCCTCTCGCAGCTGTTAAACCCAGCCTCAGGAATCCGATTCCTGTCACTGGGGTTTACACCGTAGCAAAACGCCTGTGCAAATGTACCTTTTTATTCTGGTTTAGTGACTCAACCTTACTGACTGGAAATTAGCAGCGCTTATGAGAAGTCAGAAATGGCCAGCTCCATGTATCTCTCGGGATAGGTGCCCAGTATGTGTGGTGTTTAAATACTATACTAACCCTAGTACAGTAGATGGTGCTGTGTGCATTTCTCAGTTGTGAAGACAGATGATTTGGTTTATGTACTTTTGACACATGCACCAATAAGAAGATTTATATGTTTAAAAAAAAAAAAAATCAACTGAACGAGAGTGGCTGGTTTTCCATGTGTTTACACAGCAGCAATTTACAATTTGGAGCAAAAACTTGCAGATGTCTACAAAGAAACAGAGAGCACTTGTATTGAAAGTGATAATGTTCCCCACCGTTACAGTGCTATATTAATCCTACAAAATCCTTAAAGATGGGACCAATTTGTAACTGGTGAACAAATCGCTTATACCTTTTATTTTTTAGGGACATAGAAGTAGCGCACAAACATTTAAAGATTAACTCCAATGTACTGAAAACTTTCTCAGATGGAGATTAATAATACTTTTTTTTTTTTTTTTTTAACCGAAAAGTTTTTAACTGCAGCCAAACAGCTAAATACACATATGAAATGCATATTTGTGGGGTTTAGCTGTCAAAGGATTTGTATAGCCGAGGGAAGGGTATTTAATATTTCTATGTTGGAGGTTCCCTTTCACTCACTGCTCCGATCAGCACGGCTCCTTGCACTGTAACACCCCTGATTGGCTTCGCTCTTTTTACTGCCCCACTTTTGAGCAGAATATACTTCATTTAAAAATCAATTTTATGTAATAATGAACACAGAGCTGTATTGATTTGTGCCTTTTATATCTGCCAGACATTTCGGCTTTAAAGGTAATTTTAATTTGCTTGTTATTTATTAAAAAGCAGTTACATTTATGATTTATTATGGTGAATATTTTTTGAATATGTATTCTGTGTGACTTTTTGAAAAGCTCCATTGTTGGAAAAATCTAACTTTTAATCTGCCAAAAGATTTGTATTCTTGCCCTCCCAATTCTGTGATTTGCACACCTCTGCCATATAGCATGGATTTGTTTAGCAGGGCAGGAGACCTGATTCTCTTCTAAAGGTAAAACCCACCTGGACTTTCAGTTTAACCTTTTGCCGATCCCCTCCCAGTAAAGTAAAGTGGGTAGCAGGTGCAGGCTCGGCAATGTACTGTACATGTAAGTTGCGGGCTTCCTTTCTGGCTTGGCGTGCTCCTGTCAACTCGTGCTGTGATTGGACACAGCACAAAAACACAGAACTCTGTGTACAGTGAACAGTGATCTGGCTGTTTCTTCTCCCTGAAAAGCAAGGAGACAAAACAGCTAGATTAGTAAGTAAAAACCACACACATTACAATTGTTAGGCACAAAGTTAACCCCTTGATTGCCCCTAGATGTTAACCCCTTCCCAGCCAGTGTCATTAGTACAGTGACAATGTACAGTATTATCACTGATCACTATATTAGTGTCACTATAGACGTCTGACCCTCCCAGCCAGTGTCAGTTAGCGCCAGATTGTCCGCCACCCTATCACAGCCAAACTATAACTCGCTGATCCCCGCCATTACAGTACAGCATCTATAGCTGCCTGAATTCCAGTATATATCTATTGGCCTTTTTTTTGTTTATATAATAATTAAAAAAACTAGAGGGGATCAAATACCACCAAAAGAAATTTACACCCGACTACTCTCTGATCTGCCTAAATGGAAGAGGAGGGATCCCTTTCTGTCTGTTTTTTTTTTTTTTTTTTTAGCAGACTTTATTAAACCTGGAGGTAGGCGGGTATAAACAGACACAAGTCTGTTTATACCCGCCTGTCCATAGGAATGCATGGACTCAGGTCTGTCTCTAAAACTGATTTAGATGGACCTTATCGGATTGCCTGTGTGAAAGAGGTCTTAGGCCTTGTTCACACAGGTGTACTATGGAATACACTTGTGTGAGTGGCGTGTTTACCCAGGGGTGCAGGCAGTTCTATTTGTGTCAATTGACACACAACAGCTACATGGACACAGCCACTGCTCCAATTTGACATGTGGCTACATGGCCCGAATGCAGACAGTGTGCATTTGGGACAGTGCACCCACACGCATGTCTAATTGGGAGCAGCCGTTGTGTCCTAATTGACATGAATTGGATTGCCTGTTTGATGATGCACAGAACACATATAAGTCCCCTTGTGGGCAAGCACAGTTCTCTCATGGGTGGACACTAGTATTCCTGTGTGAACAAGGCCTTACAGTTTCTTATATTTAGGCCCCATTCATACTTGTGATTGGGGACATTTGTGGTTGGATGCAAGGGTTCCCTGTGATTAGTTACAGGTGGAAAGCCCTGGACGCCAACTATCTGCGACTGCTGAATACAATAACCAGCCATTGCGATTCCTCAAGCCAGTGTGGATAGAGCAATCAAAATCTAGATGTATATGGCAGCTTTATACTCCTGCCCTGACAGTTTATACAAGTAAGGACAATCATCAAACATCAAGTATCCCTGATGGGTATTGCTACATTACTATTACAATTCAGGACCAGAAATTTGGATTATTACAAAAATCCATTCTCTATAGGTTATCTTCACAGCTCGAATTACTTTTTTTGTACGGTTTTGCTACAGCTATGGTTAAGTTGGCAGCTAACAATGCTACTCCAGGTTGGACCATACTTGCCCGCAGAACACTGATGGATACACATCCAGCTCGCCCTGGAAAGTATATTACAAACACTAAAATGATTCACAGCACCGCTCCGCCATGTGAAGAGCAATCCTTTAGCTAAAGTGGGATACATACAGGAATCTGCAAATCCGACTTGTTTCATGCTAAATATCATATACAGTTAGGGGGAAAAGTATTTGATCCCCTGCTGATTTTGTATGTTTACCCACTGACAAAGAAATAAGCATTCTATCATTTTATTAGTTGATTTATTTTAACAGTGAGAGACAGAATAACAAAAAAAATATCCAGAAAAACTCATTTCAAAGTTATAAATTGATTTGCATATTAATTAGTGAAATAAGCATTTGATCCCCTATCAATCAGCAAGATTTCTGGCTCCCAGGTGTCTTCTATACAGGTAATGAGCTGAGATTAAGAGCACTCTTAAAAGGGAGTGCTCCTAATCTCAGCTTTTTACCTGTATAAAAGACACCTGTCCACAAAAGCAATCAATCAGATTCCAATCTCTCCACCATGGCCAAAACCAAAGAGCTGTCCAGGGATGTCAGGGACAAATTGTAGACCTACACAAGGCTGGAATGGGCTACAAGACCATCACCAAGCAGCTTGGTGAGAGGGTGACAACAGTTGGTGCGATTATTCGCATATGGAAGAAACTCAATATAACTCGGTCTCCCTTGGTCTGGGGCTCCATGCAAGATCTCACCTCATGAAGTTTCAATGATCATGAGAACGGTGAGGAATCAGCCCAAAACTACACAGGAGAATCTTGTCCATGATCTCAAGGCAGCTTTGACCATAGTCCCCAAGAAAACAATTTGTAACACACTATGCCATAAAGGACTAAATTCCTGCAGCGCCTGCAAGGTCCCCCTGCTCAAGAAAGCCCATGTACAGGCCCATCTGAAGCTTGCTAATGAACATCTGAATGATTCAGAGGAGAACTGGGTGAAAGTGTTGTGGGCAGATGAGACCATAATCAAGCTCTTTGGCATCAACTCAACTCGCCGTGTTTGGAAGAGGAGGAATGCTGCCTATGACCCCAAGAACATCATCCCCATCGTCAAACATGGAGGTGGAAACATTATGCTTTGGGGGTGTTTTTCTGCTGGGTCTTCCTGCATAACAATGACCCTAAACACAAGGTCAAGCAACAACAGAGTGGCACAAGAAGAAGCACATTAAGGTCCTGGAGTGGCCTAGCCAGTCTCCAGACCTTAATCCCATCGAAAATTTGTGGAGGGAGCTGAAGGTTCGAGTTAACAAATGTCAGCCTCGAAACCTTAATGACTTGGAGAGGATCTGCAAAGAAGAGTGGGACAAAATCCCTTCTAAGATGTGTGCAAACATGGTGGCCAACTACAAGAAACGTCTGACCTCTGTGATTGCCAAAAAGGGTTTTGCCACCAAGTACTAAGTCATGTTTTGGGAAGAGGTAAAATACTTATTTCACTCATTAAAATGAAAATCAATTTATAACTTTTTTGAAATGCGTTTTTCTGGATATTTTTGTTGTTATTCTGTCTCTCACTGTTAAAATAAACCTACCATTAAAATTATAGACGGATCATTTCTTTGTCAGTGGGCAAACGTACTAAATCAGCAGGGGATCGAATACTTGTTTCCCTCACTGTACAGAGAGAGAAAAATATCAGATTAAAGCATCCTGTATATCTGCTTCGAAAAGGATTATTTGTTGCCATTGTTTTTTTTGTGTAAAGTTAAATAAGTTCACCTTTTAAAAAATAAATGCACATTTTTTTGCAGGTAAAAAAAATGTACATTTATCATTATTATTATACATTTTTGTATTTTTTTTCCATCTAAATGAATGGAACCTAATGAAATAATAAAGTATTATTATTATTATTTATTATTATTCATTTGTTACGTTCCATTTGTTTAGATGCAGCATTCGTTATTTCGGATAATTTGTAACTTCGGATAAATTCGTATTCATTACATTCACTAGTAACAAAATTTTGAATTTTTGGATTTTGATTCTTAATTTTCGAATTTGCCGATCTTCGAATGTTCAAATTTTCATTTTCGGAAAAATTTGAATATTCTAATTTGGGTTTTTGTTAATTCAAATATTTCCGAATGAACTAATTTGTCGAATTCCATCAAAAAACGAATTCGGAACGAAAGAAATTGCACGTCTGATATATTGGTGGGGTATTTGATTAAATCAAATTGAGCTATGTTAATTAACTTTAAAGATGTATTAAACCCGCAGTGTTTTTTTTTATTTTTTTTTTATCTTAAAGTAGTTTTAAAAAGTTTTGTACATTCCCTGTACTCCCCCCCCCCCCCCCCCCCCCCCAAACACCTGAGTCAATCCAGCACAGTGTTTCTCAACTGGGTTTACGCACAACCATAGGGTTTCCTCGAGAGGTCCCCAGGGGTTCTGCGGCGATCTACCTATCAAGCGCAAGCCGCTGAAGGGTATATTGCATCCCCACTGCTTACACTCCCCTTTCACTTCTGCATCTTCCTGGCCGCCCCTCTTGTCCATCCCAGCTGCTTGTATGTGATAGGATGGACAAGATAAAAGGGGCTGGTTGGGAACAGCGTGCCAGAGCCAGGACTACCACAGCCACTTCTCTGTGTACCTCTGCATGAAAAGGAAACGGCTACTGCCCTGCTCCAATGTAAATGTGTGCTCCATTCTATTGTAAATGTGTCCCCTGCTGCCATGTAATTATGTGTCCTGCTCCCGTGTGCCCTGCTCCCACGTAATTATGTGCCCTGCTCCTATATAATCATGTTTCCTGCATTCATGTGTCCTGCTCCCATGTAATGATGTGCCCTGCTGCCATGTAATGATGTGCCCTGCTGCCATGTAATGATGTGCCCTGCTACCATGTAGTTATGTGCCCTGCTACCATGTAGTTATGTGCCCTGCTCCCATGTAATTGTGTGCTCTGTTCCCTTGTAAGTATGTGTCCTGCTTCCTTGTGCCCTGCTCCCATGTTAATATGTGTCCTACTCCCACTTACCCTGCTCCCATGTAATCATGTGCCCTACTCCCACTTACCCTGCTCCCATGTAATCATGTGCCCTGCCTCCATATGCCCTGTCCCATGTAATTGTGTGCTCTGTTACCTTGTAAATATGTGCCCTGCTGCCATGTAATTGTGTGCTCTGTTCCCTTATAAATATGTGCCCTACTGCCATGTAATTATGTGCCCTACTGCCATGTAATTATGTGCCCTACCTTCACGTAATTATGTGTTCTGCTCCCATGTAATCATGTGCTCTGCTCTCATGTAATCATGTACTGTGCCATCCTGCCTGTGTGCTGGGCCCCCCTGTACCTTGCCATGTTGCTGCCCTCCCTGTACACTGCTATCAAGTTGGACCCAGATTTGAGCATATGTGCAGAAAAAAGCAGGTACAATCATCACATTAAATTGGTACGTTTTAATATTTATTCTTTCATTTAATGCGATTTTCAAGAATTCTCTTATCTTCAGCTCGCGCATTACACTGATGTTCTGTGACCTGTGGATATAAAAATTATTTCAGGGGTCCCCTGAGATTTCAAACTTTTTGCCAAGGGTTCCTCCAAGGTAAAAAGGTTGAGAAACAGTGATCCAGCGCTGTGCCCAGCTGCAGCTCTTCCCTCCACTCTTCCTAGTCTCACAAAAGACTCAGGCAGCAGCGGGAACCATTAGCTCCTGCTGCTGTCAGTCAAAACCTGTAAGTAGGGAGCAGGAGTTGTGGCCGAACAATGCTGTGTGTGTCGGTGGGCACACACAACTCAGGAACGGGCACACGCAGGAGAGCAGTGGACAATGCCACAGAGGGACTCCAGAAGAGGAGGTAAGGGGCATGCTGGTAAGTATAAAACTTTTTAAATTTGAGCTATAAAAGGCTTTACAATCACTTTAACACTTTGAGTATAGTAAAAACAGGATTTATGTGCTTAACTGTAAAATCCTTTTCTTGGAGTACATCACAGGACACAGAGCAGGTTATAAAACATGACCAACTGGGTTATGCGCCACCTATAGGTGAACGGACACTGGCAGAAACAAACAAGGCCACCCCTATAACCCTATGTTCACACCTATGCATTTTTTTAGTGCAGTTTGCAGAAACGCACTACAGTCCATTTAACAAGGTTTCCTATGGTACAAGTTCACATCTATGCGTTTTGCGGCCGGTGCGTTTTTGGAAAGGGTTGGGCACTTTTTTCCCCACGATTTGCGGGTAATCGACTTCAATGGAACCGCACCAGAAATGCAAGTGTTGTGTTTGTAATGCGATTTTTGATGGGTTTTTTGGTTTTTATTTTATTTTATTTTAGGACTGTATATAGCTGATTGCTCAGCAGGAGGCCGGGAAGCTGGCTGATGTGTCCTTAACAACCTATGAGTCAGCTGTCAGCTGTCAAAAAAAAAATAATCTTGCGGGGTCCCCTCCAGGTCCATATCATATGGGTCACCAGCAGTGGGAGAAACCCGCATTGGGAGAGAGAGAGAGACAGCGGCAGGACAGCTCAAGGCTATTTTATTGATAAAGGACTTGTCAAAACCTGTTTTTTTTTTTTTTACATTTTACTGCTTTTTGAGGTGAATGGGTAGGGGTACGATGTACCCCTACCCATTTACATAGGGGGTGGGATTTGGGGGCCCACTTCTTAAAGGTGGGCTTCCAGATTCCGATAAGCACCCTGCCTGAAGACCCTGACAGCTACCAGCCAGGGTTTCAGGACGAGGCCCTTGTCCTTCTCAACATGGCTCTGCCTCCCTCCCCCCCAAAGCACCCAATCCCCCCCATGTTGAGGGCTCACGCATCCCCTCCCTTTCCTGACCATCCGGGCGGCATTCTCGGATAAGGGTCTGGTATGAATTTTGGGGGAGGATCCCCACCAAATCCATACCAGACCCGGAGGGCAATATTTTTTTTTTTTTACATTCAGCTGTCAGCGGGGGAACCCCACTGACAGCTGATAACTCATTGGTTGTTAAGGACGCGGCGGGTCGGCTTCCGGCCCCTCCTTAGCAACCAGCTATTTAGAGTACGTTTAAACAGAAAAAAAAATGCAAAATGCCCAAAAACTGTATGCAAAAACGTGGGTTTAAAAATGCAAAATGCACTGCAAAACGTGCCTGAAAAACGGATCAAGCACAGCCGCATAGATGTGAACCTAGTCTTGCAAGCAGCATCTTTGCAGTGCTTTAGGAGTGGTGTATACACCGCTCCTAATGCTCAAGGGGCAGCGCCTGCAAAGCCCTTTATTCATCCGCTAGCGGGGTTAAAAGAGCCCTGTTAGTGGCCGAAAAGCGCCGCTAAAAATAGTGGTGCTTTACCGCTGATGCCCCCCAGGGTGAAAGTGCCCTAAAGAAAGTACTTAAGTTTTATAGCAAGCAAAGAACTCCCAAAAGAGGGAAGGGATCCCTGTGCCCTGTGATCTACTCCAAGAAATAGATTTAACAAGTACAAAGATCCTATTTTATTTTCCGTACATCATGGAACACAGAGCAGGTTATAAATCATGACTTACTGGGATGTCCCAAAGCAATGCACATGAGGGGAGGGGGACACAATAGCCATTGTCAGACACAAAGAAACCACTCCACACTCCGCAAAACACTGTGGGCCTAGCAGTATCCTCAGCGGCCCTTGCTCCCACCTGGTAAAAACCCCATAAACGAGTGTACCTAAGCCACTGATGCCTGATGACGGATAGCCTAGGAGGCTCCAATACTTGTGGCAGAGTGAGTCTTTACTTGACAAGGTGAAACTTTATCCTTCAAGCCATAGGCTTGGGCAATAAGCTGACAAATCCACTGTGAAATGGTCGAATTTTTAACCACCTGACCCTTTCTAGGACCTTCAGCATGGATGAACAATGAATCCAGCTGCCCGATTACAGCAGACACTTTCAGCCTAGGTTCACATTGGTACGATTTGGCATGCAATTTAACATGTCTAAATCGATGTGGCACAGCACTGATTCCCAAAAGTAGTTCCTGCACTACTTTTGGCGACTTTGCGTGCGATTTCAATAGACATCTGTGCATGGTTCTTTGCAAGAAAAAACACCCATCCTGACACTTCTTGCAGAAGTACTAAAACTAAGAAAAAAAACTTCTGGAAGGCCCTGAAATGACTCAAAAGATGGTCTCTGTGAAACTGACAACTCCAGACTGAAGTCCCATGGGGACAAATGTAGCTTGACTGGCGACACCATGTGTGACAACATGAACATAAGTATTCACCAAAGACAGAAAAGAACTTAGGCTTTGAAAATAGCCAGGGAAAACTGTCCCTTGATCGTACCCAAAGCCAGCATTATGTCTACTTTAGACTGGAGGAAAGCCAAAATCTGGCCCATAACATACAGTGCCTTGCGAAAGTATTCGGCCCCCTTGAACTTTTCAACCTTTTGCCACATTTCAGGCTTCAAACATAAAGATATAAAATTTTTATTTTTTGTGAAGAATCACCAACAAGTGGGACACAATTGTGAAGTGGAACGAAATCTATTGGACTGTTGAAACTTTTTTAACTAATAAAAAAATGAAAAGTGGGGCGTCCAAAATTATTCGGCCCCTTTGCGTTAATACTTTGTAGAACCACCTTTTGCTGCGATTACAGCTGCAAGCCGCTTGGGGTATGTCTCTATCAGTTTTGCACATCGAGAGACTGAAATTCTTGCCCATTCTTCCTTGCAAAACAGCTCGAGCTCAGTGAGGTTGGATGGAGAGCGTTTGTGAACAGCAGTTTTCAGCTCTTTCCACAGATTCTCGATTGGATTCAGGTCTGGACTTTGACTTGGCCATTCTAACACCTGGATACGTTTATTTGTGAACCATTCCTTTGTAGATTTTGCTGTATGTTTGGGATCATTGTCTTGTTGGAGGATAAATCTCCGTCCCAGTTTCAGGTCTTTTGCAGACTCCAACAGGTTTTCATCCAGAATGGTCCTGTATTTGGCTGCATCCATCTTCCCCTCAATTTTAACCATCTTCCCTGTCCCTGCTGAAGAAAAGCAGGCCCAAACCATGATGCTGCCACCACCATGTTTGACAGTGGGGATGGTGTGTTGAGGGTGATGAGCTGTGTTGCTTTTACGCCAAACATATCGTTTTGCATTGTGGCCAAAAAGTTGGATTTTGGTTTCATCGGACCAGAGCACCTTCTTCCACATGTTTGGTGTGTCTCCCTGGTGGCTTGTGGCAAACTTTAGACAAGACTTTTTATGGATATCTTTGAGAAATGGCTTTCTTCTTGCCACTCTTCCATAAAGGCCAGATTTGTGCAGTGTACGACTGATTGTTGTCCTATGGACAGACTCTCCCACCTCAGCTGTAGTTCTCTGCAGTTCATCCAGAGTGATCATGGGCCTCTTGGCTGCATCTCTGATCAGTCTTCTCCTTGTCTGAGCTGAAAGTTTAGAGGGACAGCCAGGTCTTGGTAGATTTGCAGTGGTCTGATACTCCTTCCATTTCAAAATGATCGCTTGCACAGTGCTCCTTGGGATGTTTAAAGCTTGGGAAATCTTTTTGTATCCAAATCCGGCTTTACACTTCTCCATAACAGTATTACGGACCTGCCTGGTGTGTTCCTTGGTCTTCATGATGCTCTCTGCGCTTTCAACAGAACCCTGAGACTATCACAGAGCAGGTGCATTTATACAGAGACTTGATTACACACAGGTGGATTCTATTTATCGCCATCAGTCATTTAGGACAACATTGGATCATTCAGAGATCCTCGCTGAACTTCTGGAGTGAGTTTTCTGCACTGAAAGTAAAGGGGCCGAATAATTTTGCACGCACCACTTTTCAGTTTTTTATTTGCTAAAAAAGTTTAAAATATCCAATAGATTTCGTTCCACTTCACAATTGTGTCCCACTTGTTGGTGATTCTTCACAAAAAATTAAAAATTTTTATCTTTATGTTTTGAAGCCTGAAATGTGGCAAAAGGTTGAAAAGTTCAAGGGGGCCGAATACTTTTGCAAGGCACTGTACTTGCAAGGATGCAGCTTCCTTGCCTCACACCATGCCGCGTAGGTTTTCCAGGTCCTACAGTAAATCTTCATTGAAGTAGCCACCCTGGCCCTCAAGAGTTTAGGAACGACTACCTCCAACACTCCCCTATCCTTCAGGAATCCGGTTTCAATAACAAAGCCTTTACAGCCAGCAACCATAAACAAGGATGGACAATTGGACCTTGGGCCCGAAGGTCTGGCTGAGCCAGGAGGAGCCAGGGATCACCCTCTGACATTTTTTACTATGTCTACAAACCATGTTTTCCTGTGCCAAGGTGGTGCTACTAGAATCACTAGTATACCCTTTAAACCTAATTCTTTGCATCAGGCGTGGAATAAGCTGTATAGGAGAAAAGGCATAAATCAAAGAGAACTGATCCCCCAGCATCACCAGGCCATCTGCTGCAATGCCTGAGTATCCCTGGTCCTGCAGACAAACTTGTCCAGCTCCACAGTGAACCTGGATACTATCAGAGCCACATTGGGCATGTCCCTCATCAGTAGAGGGACCATTCACCTGGAGACAATTGCCAATGCCTGTGGTAATCCGCCTACCAATTTTCTAACCCGGATCGGACAACAGCAATCTCCTGATCCCTGCTGGAACCATTGAGAATCTGGTAGCATTATGCAGAGTGCTGCACATCAGTGACGATCACCTTCAGACACTGGTGAAAAAAAACTGTATTGGACGGCTTATAAAAGGGAGGACTTTCTGTCTGTTTGTTTCTGCCAGTGTCTATTCACCTATAGGTTGCGCATAATCAATGTAGTCATGATTTACTGTATGACTTGCTCTGTGTCCCGTAATGTATGAAAAAGAAGAAAAAAATTCCCAGTAAACTGCTGAAATTCTTATCCCAGCACTTGCAGTTTACAACTTTCAATGTTGCTAGCTACTGCTCTAAGTGCTGCTTTCCTGAACTTCTGGTCTTCACAGGAAAGATTTAAAGTGGTTATTAAGCCAATTTTTTTCTATATCAGATACTAATATAACTTAAGCTGGGTTCACACTTATGCAAATTGGATGCGGTTTTACCTGCATCCAATTCGCATGGCAATAGAGTGTGACCGGCCCCAGGGCGGCCGCGGTCTGCACTGGAAAAGGGTCCTGTGTATTTTTGGCTCAGTTTCAGGTACAAATTCAGGCAAACATTCGGACCTGATTCGCACCTGAAACGTAGAACAGGGACGCACCCGACCCCTTCTGTGAGCCTTGGCCGTAGCTAGTGTGAACCCGGCCTCACATATATTTGTTTTGTTTAATACATTGCCTCCTCAGGATCTTCTTTTTTAAACTGTCCTCCCTCTGTGTTTCTACAATGCTGTTCTGTGTCCCCTGTGATGTGGGGTCCTGTAGTAGTCTCTTCTATGTGCACGCTCCTACTAAGACTACAACTGTACATGCAGTCGTTCAGAGCACAAGAGGGACACAGAGGAAAAGTCACACCTTTTCTCCTCCTCCAAAGTGGTGATTGACTATGACTCTGTGTCCTTCTCTTGCTGCCTGGCCTTCTGCATGCACAGTTGAAGTCTCAGTGGGGGAACGCACATAGGGGAGACTCCTACAGGACTCCATAGACAGGGCCTGATTAAGAGCATCATGGGCCTGGTGCTGAGGATTTTGCTGGGGCTTTTTAAAAAAAATAAAAATGCAAACAATTTTTTGTTATAACAAATTAAGTTAAATAGAGAGAGGGAGGATGAGAGAGAGAAAGGGGTGAGGGGTAAGGGAGGGAGGATGATAGAGGGAGAGGGGGGGAGGATGTGCATGCGTGGGAGTGACATCAATGCAGCTTGGCCAAGGCAAATGACTGAAGGCACAGAACCCGGAAAGGGGGAAGATGGAAGTGCCCGGGACCCGCCGGATTGATCACAGTGCAGCGCTGGAGGGCTCAGTCTGACAGGTAAGTGTACCCTAATGTGTTAATATGCTGTGCATACTTGTACATTATGGCCTAACCTACCTCAGGGCCTCTAAAAAGTAGTAATGTTAGCGAAGTTTACTACCGCTTTATTATCACAGGAGCCTCTCATGGGGCCCCCTACTGACCCGGTGGCCCTTGGGCAGTGCCCAAGTGCATAGTTGCCATCATTTAATAAATGATTTCAGGGACACTTTTTTTTTTTTTACTAGTGATATATTTAGAGTAGCTGACATACCCTATGTTCCTCTATACATCACAATAGTAATCACAAAATTAAATTAGTACTAATAATGGGCAGAACAAATATGAGGACTGAGAAGATTTCCTTTAGTTGAACTAACAAAAAAGTGTGCCCATTCTAGAGCTGATAACTTTGAGGATATTCAATATAATTTTAAAGAACCGTTTTTGTGGATAAGAGGCATAGGGAAGGAGTATGGATGGTATAAAAGTGGGATGTATGTGCAGGGTATAACAGTGGGCACTATGTACAGGAGAGGAATGTAGAGGGTATGGCAGTGGGCACTGTGTACAGGAGATGAGAGTGGGGAGTATGCACAGCAGGGGAGTGTGGAGGGTTGACAGTGGGCACTATATACAGGAGAGGAGTGTGGATTGTATGATGGTGGGCAATATGCATAGGAAAGGATTGTGGAGGGTATGACAGTGGGCGGTATGTACACAGGAGGAGTGAGGTGGGTATTATAGTGGGCAGTATGTACAGGAGAGGATGGTATGAGAGTGGGCAGTATGCACAGCAGAGAAGTGTGGAGGATATGCCAGTGGGCAGCATGTACAGAAGAGGAGTGAGGTGGGTATGACAGTGGGCAGTATGTACAGGAGAGAAGTGTGGATGGTATGAAAGTGGGCCATATGGAGTGTAGAGGGTATGCCAGTGGGCAGTATGTACAACAGAGGAGTGTGGAGGGGATGACAGTGGGCAGTATGTACAGGAGAGGAGTGTGGAGAGAAAGACAGTTGGCAGTATGTACAGGTGTGGAGGGTATGACAGTGGGCGGTATCTACAGGAGAAAAGTGTGGATGGTATAAGAGTGGACAATAGGCACAGGAGAGGAGTGTGGAGGGTATGACAGCCGGCACTATGTACAGTAGAGGAGTTTATAAAAGTGGGCAGTATGTACTGCAGAGCAGTGTGGAGGGCATGATACTGGGCAGTATGTACAAAAGAGGAGTGTGGAGGGTAAGACAGCGAGCAGTATGTACAGGAGAAGACTGTGAAGGATATGACAATGGGCAGTATGTACTGGAGAGGAGTGTGGAAGGTATGACAGCACGCAATATGTACAGGAGAGGAGTGTGGAGGGTATGACAGTGGGCAGTATGTACAGGAGATGATTGTGGGGAGTATGACAGCGGACACTATGTACAGGAGAGAAGTGTATGACAGTGAGAAGCAGGGGCAGACTGACAACCCATGGGGCCCCCCTATGTCCCTGCCTATACTCAAGCCACACCCACACAAAGCCCCACCTACATATTGCATTGCCAACATTACATGTGTTCTTTCATGAGGTCTCCTACTGGCACCAGGCCCTCAGGCAGTATCTAAGTGCCTGAATGCTCAGTCTGCCCCTGGGTCTACCATATGTGTGCTGCCATGTCCGTGCCAGGAAAACTGAAAATTGTATTAAATACTTGCTGTAATTTTCCTTTCCTGATTCCAATTGATGACAGCACGCTAAACCCACCCAGCTCCTTCCTAATGTTGTACAGGGAATGGGATGTGGTGTGGGTGTCAACCAGTAGGGGGCCTAATGATTAAAAAAATGGCGCGCATGGACACAGTGGCTGAGGTTTGGTAGTAACAGACCCCCCTCCTACCCCAGTGGATGTAGATCCTGGGGCTCTCCCTAACCTGCACTGACAACTCGGACTGGGAGGATGGGGCAGATTGGCTCTCCTTCTCCCCGCTGACATCCAGAGGAAAGCAGCGTCGAGCACTGGCCATTGCAGCCACCTGGGACATGAGCAGTTCCACCGATCGTAGCGGAGCTCAAGGGGAGAGGAAAGGCTGGGCCCAGGATGGGGAAGAGAAGGGATCTGGGCCAGGTGGCACTAGGAGCAGTATTACAGCATGGTAGGGAGATCAAGAGGACGAGCAGGGAGGGGGTCTCCATCAACTATCAGTGTGCTGTAAAATATTACTATATGGCTGAGACCAAGTGATGTAGGATAGCACTCCCACCACTCAGTACTGCCGGCCCCACAGCTAGGGGGAGCCATGCTGTCACCCTCACTAACCTACCTACAGCCCCATTCACCTCTTCTTCCAGCACTACAATTGCCCTGTTTGTATAACTTAAAGCCTCTCACCTACTGCTCCGAAGCCAAGCACCGATCGTGGGCTGCCTAGAACCTACAGAGCCTCACCTGTAAGTCCCACGTCAGGAGGAAGAAGTGTGCGCCTGCTGGCTCCCGCCCCCCCCTCTTCCGCTGAGCTCCGCTACGATCTCCGAAACTGCTCATGTCCCAGGTGGCTGCGATGGCCGAGGCTCGCCATGCTTTCCTCTGTCTGTTAGTGGGGAGGAGGAGAGCCGATTCGTCCCATTCTCCCACTCACCGAGATGTCAGTGCAGGCTAGGGAGAGCTCCGGACCCCGAGATCTACACCGACCAGTGGAGGGCAATCTGTCAATATCGCACCTTAGCAGCTGCATCTGTGCGCGCTGTCACCATGGGGCCCCCTACTGGCCCGGGCACTGAGCGAGTGCCCGAATGATCAGTCTGCCGCCGGGTGAGAAGTATGTACAGGAGAGGAGTGTGGAGGGTATGCAAGCAGGCAGTATGTACAGGAGAGAAATGTATGACAGTGAGCAGTATGTACATGAGGAGTGTGGAGGGTATGACAGTGAGCAGTCTGTACAGGAGAGGAGTGTGGAGGGTATGACAGTGGGCACTATGTACAGGAGAGAGGTGTGTGTGACTGGGCAGTATTTACAGGAGAGGATTGTGGGGGGTATGACAGCGGGCACGATCTACAGGAGAGAAGTGTATGACAGCGGGCATTATGTATAGGGGAGAAGTGTATGACAGCGGGCACTATGTATAGGAGAGAAGTGTGAAAGGTATGAAAGTGGGCAGTATGTACAGGAGAGGAGTGTGGAGGGTATGACAGCAGGCAATATGTACAGGAGAGGAGTGTGGAGGGTATGACAGCAGGAGAGGAGGATGAAGGAATCTGGGAAGGAAGAATGTAAAGGTTTGTTGAAGGATGTTTAGGGTTAAGTGGGCCATACATGGATTGAAATTAAGCCAATTAAGCAATTGTAAAGCGCAACATGCTAGGTATCTATTTAATCGTAACATCATCTTTCATAGTATACAAAAAAAAAATCGGGCTAACTTTAGTGTTTTTTTTTATTCATGACACAGTTTCTTTAAAAAAAAAAAAGTTTGGAAAATTGCTGCGCAAATACCGTGTAATATAAAGTTGCAATGACCGCCATTTTATTCCCTAGAGAAGTGGTTCTCAACCTTGCCAGTGCTGTGACCCCTTGATAACATTTCTCAAGTTGTGGGGACCCCTAACAGAAAAATAATTTTCGTAGCGTGGGTTGTCAGCATCCAAGGCAAGACAAGTAATTTGCACCCCTAACCTACGGACATTTAGCACTCCCCGAGTCCCTTTCACTCGTACAGTATTAAAACCCCTTATGGTACATTTTAGGATGTACCACTCTTTGTTCTCCTTTCTTTGCCTTTTATCTCTCTCTATCGTAATTTCCTGTTTTTTTTCCCCATCCCTCTCTCTAGCTGTCTTTCTTGTTCTTTCTCTTATTATTTCTCTCCCTTTGTCTTTGTTCCTCGTCCTTCCATGTATCCTTTATTTTTATTCCTTCTCTTACTCCTTGGTGGGGGGAATGAGATGAGTGGCAGCGCTGGTGGGGGGGGGGGGGAGTTCTGATCAGCCAACTTAGGTGCTCTTGATGAAGGTCATCTGCTCATCTGAGAAATGTAGTGCTGACTTTTAATGACAACTATAATCACAGGTAGTGTTACTGTGTTTCTGACTTTGTGATGTCTCGCAGCAGTGACGCGTATGCCAAAATCAGGAGATAGGGTCTCCTCCAACCCCTCCCACTTCACATTCCTCACCAGTCACCTGACCAGTCTCCGCCCCCCTCAGCCATGCCGTGAACTGAATGGGCGGCTGCGAAAAGGCTGGGAGAGTGGTGCGGGCTTCAGGAACAGCTCAGGATTTGGTGACCCCTGCAAAATCGTTATTCGACCCCCGAGGGGGTCCTGACCCCCAGGTTGAGAACCACTGCCCTAGAGTGTTTGCTAAAACAATATATATATATAAATATAATATGTTTGAGGGTTCTGAGCAATTTTCTAGCACAAAAATTATGCTTTTTACATGTAGGAGAGAAGTGTCAGAATTGGCCTGGGTGGCAAGGGGTTAATTACCATAAGTAATATACAAATAATTATTATATATTATTTTTAAGGTAATTTACTATATTTTCAAAAACTGTACTCAAGCAGGTGGCTTAACGGACAAATTACTGAAGTTTGAAGTTATAACTTCCAACCAGTAATTTCACAGTAAATAGTACAAAGCCCTAGATGAATGTCTTATAGCACAAAATATTTTTACAGTTATCTAAACTGTTTTTTTTTCTGTAGCAGCTGAGGGAGTACTGGAATGTGGAATATTATAGTACATCCGGAAAGTATTCACAGTTCTTCACTTTTTCCACATTTTGTTATGTTACAGCCTTATTCCAAAATGGATTAAATTCATTATTTTCCTCAAAATCCCACAAACATTAACCCAGTGCCGGGACAAGGTTATCCGGTGCCCAGGGCGAAGATGAAAAACTGCGCCCCTCCTCCCCCCGTGAAAAGCTACAGCGCCTACAGACGATGGGATCTATACTAATGCATCAGTGACAGTGCATTAACCCCCTTCCTGCTGCATATTACCAATACCATTGCTAATTAGGCAAACTCCCCTCAGAGACTGCAGACATGATACAAGAGATCAATGCAGTCTCACCAGTGCCCATCAAATGCAACCTACCACTGTGCCCATCAATGCCTCCTCACTATGCCCATAATTGCAGCCTCTCTGTGCCCATAGTTTCAGCCTCTCTCTTTGTGCCCATAATCGCAGCCTCTGTGCCCATAATCGCAGCCTCTCTGTGCCCATAGTTTCAGCCTCTCTCTTTGTGCCCATAATCGCAGCCTCTGTGACCATAATCGCAGCCTGTGTGACCATAATTGTAGCCTCTCTGTGCCCATAATCGCAGCCTCTCTGTGCCCATAATCGCAGCCTCTCTGTGCCCATAATCGCAGCCTCTCTGTGACCATAATCGCAGCCTCTGTGACCAACACCCCGAAGTGGAGGGGACTTCTATAATGTAGGAAATATATAAAATGTATCTATGATGATACAAGTAACAAAAAATTAGATGATACAAGCTGCGGATATCACTCAGGTGATTGAAAAAAGCACCCGGAAGATTACCTTGAAAAATACATGTGATGTTTGAAGCCACATAGATAGGAGAGGATCAGGGTGTGCATAGGTTGTATCAGCACCATCTCTGAATACCATGAAGCAGGGAGTGAGATGCAGCCCCAGCATGGAACGATAGCTCCCCCTCAGCATCACGCAAGCACGACACAGTGGAGCTGCCCATAATCGAAGCCTCTGTGCCCATAATTGTAGCCTCTCTGTGCCCATAATTGCAGCCTTTCTGTGACCATAATCGCAGCCTCTGTGACCATAATCGCAGCCTCTTTGACCATAATCGAAGCCTGTGTGCCCATAATCGCAGCCTCTCTGTGCCCATAATCGCAGCCTCTCTGTGCCCATAATCGCAGCCTCTCTGTGCCCATAATCGCAGCCTCTCTGTGCCCATAATCGTAGCCTCTCTGTGCCCATAATCGCAGCCTCTCTGTGACCATAATCGCAGCCTCTCTGTGACCATAATCGCAGCCTCTCTGTGACCATAATCACAGCCTCTCTGTGACCATAATCGCAGCCTGTGTGACCATAATTGCAGCCTCTCTGTGACCATAATCGCAGCCTCTCTGTGGCCATAATCGCAGCCTGTGTGACCATAATCGCAGCCTCTCGGTGACCATATTTGCAGCCTCTGTGACCATAATCGCAGCCTCTGTGACCATAATTTCAGCCTCTCTGTGCACATAATCGCAGCCTCTGTGCCCATAATTGTAGCCTCTCTGTGCCCATAATTGCAGCCTCTCTGTGACCATAATTGCAGCCTCTCTGTGACCATAATTGCAGCCTCTCTGTGACCATAATCGCAGCCTGTGGGACCATAATCCCAGCCTCTGTGCCCATAATTGCAGCCTCTCTGTGCCCATAATCGCAGCCTCTGTGCCCATAATTGTAGCCTCTCTGTGCCCATAATCGCAGCCTCTGTGCCCATAATTGCAGCCTCTCTGTAACCATAATCGCAGCTTCTGTGACCATAATCGCAGCCTCTGTGACCATAATCGCAGCCTGTGTGACCATAATTGTAGCCTCTCTGTGACCATAATCGCAGCCTCTGTGACCATAATCGCAGCCTGTGTAACCATAATTGCAGCCTCTCTGTGACCATAATCGCAGCCTCTCTGTGACCATAATCGCAGCCTTTCTGTGACCATAATCGCAGCCTCTCTGTGACCATAATCGCAGCCTCTCTGTGACCATAATCGCAGCCTGTGTGACCATAATCGCAGCCTGTGTGACCATAATCGCAGCCTCTCGGTGACCATATTTGCAGCCTCTGTGACCATAATCGCAGCCTCTGTGACCATAATTTCAGCCTCTCTGTGCCCATAATCGCAGCCTCTGTGCCCATAATTGTAGCCTCTCTGTGCCCATAATTGCAGCCTCTCTGTGACCATAATCGCAGCCTCTGTGACCATAATCGCAGCCTGTGGGACCATAATCGCAGCCTCTGTGCTCATAATTGCAGCCTCTCTGTGCCCATAATCGCAGCCTCTGTGCCCATAATTGTAGCCTCTCTGTGCCCATAATCGCAGCCTCTCTGCCCATAATCGCAGCCTCTCTGTAACCATAATCGCAGCCTCTGTGACCATAATCGCAGCCTGTGTGACCATAATCGCAGCCTGTGTGACCATAATCGCAGCCTGTGTGACCATAATCGCAGCCTCTGTGACCATAATCGCAGCCTGTGTAACCATAATTGCAGCCTCTCTGTGACCATAATCGCAGCCTGTGTGACCATAATCGCAGCCACTGTGACCATAATCACAGCCTCTCTCTCTGTGACCATAATCGCAGCCTGTGTGACCATAATCGCAGCCTCTCTCTGTGACCATAATCGCAGCCTCTCTCTGTGACCATATTTTCAGCCTCACTTTGCCTATGAATGCAGACTCACCATAGCCTGTCCTGGATGCATCACACAGCCGACATCTCATGCAGCGCTGTGTGTCACACAGCTGGGTCTGTGTGTGTGTGTTCGGCGGTGTAACAAGGTCCCGTCCCCCTAGACTGGCTCCTGTGATAGGCAGAATACTGATTCAATCTGCTACCACATGAGCCAGTCTAGGGGGGCGGGTCCTTTTTTACGGCGCCGCCGAACAACACACACAGAACCAGCTGCGTGACACACAGCGCTCCCGGCGCTGTGTGTCAAACAAGAGGAGGAGGTGGGAGGGGAGCACTGCAGCCACAGATCAAAGCGGTCTGTAGCGTGGCCTCTACTGAGTCCCCCTTGCTCCAGTAAATGGTCCCGCCCAGGGCATCCACCCCTTCTGCCCACCCCTTGTACCGGCCCTGCATTAACCCATAACGACAACGTAAAATATTTTTTTTTTAAATCTTTGCAAATTTATTAAAAATAAAAAATGGAAAAATCACATGTACATAAGTATTCACAGCCTTTGCCATACCACTCAAAATGGAATTCAGGTGCATCCTGTTTCCACTGATTATCCTAGAGATGTTTCTACAACTCGATTGGAGTCCATCTGTGGTAAATTCAATTGATTGGACATGATTTGGAAAGGCATACACCTGTCTATATAACTTCCCACAGTTAACAGTGCATTTCAGAGCACAAACCAAGCCATGAAGTCCAAGGAATTGTTTTTAGACCTCCGAGACAGGATTGTATCGAGGCACAGATCTGGCGAAGGGTACAGAAAAATTTCTGCAGCATTGAAGGTCCCAATGAGCACAGTGGCCTCCATTATCTGTAAATAGAAGAGGTTTGTACAAGTATCGTGAGGAATCCTACTCATCCCTCCCACAGTATCTTTCAGCTCTTGCGATCAAGTAGAAGGTACCGGAGTATAAAAACCAGGACTGTCAGACTGTTCAACAGTTTTTTCCCCCAGGCTGTGAGAGCCTTCAACTCCAATCCTCTTTGAAACCTCTTCTATTCCTATATATTGTGATCAGGAACGTCTCACGTCCCCTCCTTTTTACTCTTGAATATGCATTAGACACTTTTATAAACACTTGCTGATACAAAGACTTTTGGAAACATATGTACAGTTATGTAGTTCCCAGATGTGTATTTCTCACTGTGTTTTTATTCTTTGTACATCTAGTTATAATTATGTTTAATTTGTATGTAGCACCGTGGCCCTGTGAGATACGATATTTTGTTCTACTGTATGTTCTTACGTGTAGTGGAATGACAATAGAACTTGACTTGACTTGTTTGGAACCACTAGAACTCCTCCTAGAGCAGGCCGCCTAGCCAAACTGAGCATTCGGGGGAGAAGGGCCTTAGTCAGGGAGGTGACCAAGAACCAGATAGTCACAGACAGAGCTCCAGCATTTCTCTGTGGAGAGAGGAGAATCTTCCAGAAGAACAACCATCTCTGCAGCACTCCACCAATCAGGCCTGTAAGGTAGAGTGGCCAGGCGAAAGCCACTCCTCGGTGAAAGCCACATGACAGCCCATCTGGAGTTTGCCAAAAGGCACCTGAAGGATTCTCAGACCATGAAAAACAAAATTCTCTGGTCTGATGAAAAAAAGATTGAACTCTTTGGCCTGAATGGCAAGCATCCTGTCTGGAGGAAACCAGGCACCACTCATCATCTGGCCAATACCATCCCTACAGTGAAGCATGGTGGTGGCAGCATAATGCTGTGGGGAGGTTTTATATTGGCAGGAGACTAGTCAGGATTTAGGGAAAGATGCATGCAGCAATGTACAGAAACATCCTTGGTGAAAACCTGCTCCAAAGCGCTCTGGACCTCAGACTGGAGCGAAGGTTCATCTTCCAACAGGACAACGACGCTAAGCACACAGCTAAAATAACAAAGGAGTGGCTATGGGACACGTTGCTTTCATCAGTTGTTTGTAGAGAACCTCCAGCCCCACCTGCAACACATAAGCAACAGTTATATCATAGTATTACATCAACATAATAAGGGCGGGTTACTGCTGTCCTGAAAGCCTATTGGAAAACAAGTTACCGTTAAATCTAACTTGAATTTTTCCAAAACGTCTTTCAGGGCAGCACCAAGGGGATTGTCGAGACTTACTCCATTTAGGGTGGGACAACAGCCTGTAAGACTTTCCTTCCGAAAGCCTGGTCCCCAGCCGTCATGTGGTCTGACGGGCAAAGGTCGTCAGACTTGTCCAAGTAACTGCCTTACAGATTTGTTCGGGGGTGGCACCAGCTTTTTCTGCCCAAATCACCACCGAAGCTCTTGTAGAATGAGCCCAGATACTCACTGGACTCTCTTGGCCTGTAAGGGAATAGGCTTCTGAGATAGCCATTCTCAACCATCTGGCAATGGTTCCTCTGGAAGCTTGTCTTCCTTTTTTATTACCAGCAAATAAAATCAATAATGCGTTTGAACGTCTAAAGTCTTTAGAGGCTTCCAAGTAACTCAAGACTGCTCTCTTAACATCCAGAGTATGGAATTCTTCTTCCTTCTTACCCGATGGATTAGAACAAAACGTAGGAAGTATTATCTCCTGGGTTTGATTCTGGACCAAAGCGGCCTTCTGTAAAATATGAGGGTCCGTCTTCAGAACAATTCGGTCTGAAAAATAAATGGAAAATACTGGCTCCCTGATTGATAAGGCTTGCAGCTCACTGACTCTTCGAGCTGTTGTAATAGCTACTAAAAAAAACTGTTTTCAAAATAACTAATTTCAGGGAGGCTAAATTAATGGGTTCGAAAGGTTCCCTGGTCAGGGCCTGTAGAACAACTGATAAGTCCCATACTGGACAACTTTTGATCACCACTGGTCTAGACCGGGTGAGAGCTTTAAAGAATCTGATCACTAAGGATTCTGATGAAATAGATTTTTCCAAAAATATCCCCAGTGCGGCAACTTGAACCTTGAGGGTGCTGACCACTAGGCCCTTGTCCGCTCCATCTTGCAGGAATTCCAGAATAGAGGAAATCTGTTTTAATGATCTGCCGGATGCTGTGTACCAGGAGTTGAAGACTTTCCAGACTTTGGAATATATTGCTCTGGTAACCTTCTTTCTGCTAGATAGGAGGGTAGCAACCAATCTATCCGAGAAACCTTTTCTCCTCAAGAGCTGCACCTCAAAAGCCAAGCTGTTAGTTTTTGCTTTGCTACTTCCTGGTGAAGCAGGGGACCTTGTAACAGTAGGTCTTGTCTGAACGGAAGGTGCCAATACGGTTTTAGTTGCATCTGTAGAAGGGATGAAAACCAAGGCCTTTTGGGCCAGAAGGGAGTGATGAGGATTACTGTCGTATCCTCTTTCCAGATTTTTGTTATGACCTGAGGAATAAGTTGAAACGGGGGGAAGGCATAGCAGAGGTGAAGTTTCAAACTGTGCGCCAGAGCATCTACTCCCAGTGATAACTCGTTCCTGTTCAGGGAGAAGAAGCGAGACACTTGTGAATTTTCCTGAGTCGCAAAGAGATCCACTCTTGGCCCCCCCCATTTCTCCACAATCAAACAGAAGACATCTGTATTCAATTGCCACTCCGCTTCGAATACCTGATTCCTGCTGAGGAAATCTGCTAACCTGTTTAGAGTCCCCTTTAAACGGACCGTGGACAAGGATAGAGTATGGAGCTCTGCCCAACTTAGAAAGCCTCTTGCTCGGTCCTGCAGAACTCTGCTTCTGGTTCCCCCCTGTCTGTTTATGTAGGCCACTGTCTGACAGGATCTGAGTATGCTGTCCCTGCACTTCTTCTGCAAAGGTCAGTAAGGCCATTTCTATCACCTTTAGTTCCCTCTAGTTTGAGGACCTCAGTGCTTCTCTTGTGGACCACGAGCCCTGAGCCCACCGACCGCTCATGTGAGCCCCCAACCCCAGGAGCTGGCATCGGTTGTTAACCTTACCTGGGTTGGGAAGGACCATAACAGGCCTTCTGAATATCTTGTCTGGTTCTTCCACCACTAGAGACTCCTTTTTACCCTGGCGGGGATCTTCACTAGTGAATCCAGTGAATCTTGCTGGTGATCCCAGGTTTTTAACAAAAAACTTTGCAGAGGTCTGAAATGGAGCTTTGCCCACTGAACTACCGGTATGGAAGACGTCAGGGTTCCCAACGCTGATATGATCTTCCTGATGGACAGAAGCTGACTGGACTGTAACAGTGACACAATTTCTACCAACTTTTTCTGTTTTTCTTCTGGAAGAAAAATTCTTTGCTCCAAAGAGTTGATACGGAAACCCAGGAATAACACTTCCTATGAGGGAATCAGATTTGACTTTTGGAGGCTTAACCACTTCAGCCCCGGAAGGATTTACCCCCTTCCTTACCAGAGCACTTTTTGCGATTCGGCACTGCGTCGCTTTAACTGACAATTGTGCGGTCGTGCGACGTGGCTCCGGAACAAAATTGACGTCCTTTTTTTCCCACAAATAGAGCTTTCTTTTGGTGGTATTTAATCACCTCTGCGATTTTTATTTTTTGCGCTAAAAACAAAATAAGAGCGGCAATTTTGAAAAAAACGCATTATTTTTTACTTTTTGCTATAATAAATATCCTCAAAAAATATATAAAAAAACATTTTTTTTCCTCAGTTTAGGCTAATACGTATTCTTCTACATATTTTTGGTAAAAAAAAAATCGCAATAAGCGTTTATTGATTGGTTTGCGCAAAAGTTATAGCATTTACAAAATAGGGGATAGTTTTATGGCATTTTTATTAATTTTTTACTAGTAATGGCGGCGATCAGCGATTTTTATTGTGACTGTGACATTATGGCGGACATGTCGGACATTTGACACATTTTTGGGACCATTGTCATTTATACAGCAATCAGTGCTATAAAAATGCACTGATTCCTGTGTAAATGACACTGGCAGTGAAGGGGTTAAGTATGTCCTAGGGGAGTGATTCTAACTGTAGGGGGGATGGGCTGTGTATGTGACGTCACTGATCTCTGCTCCGATGACAGGGAGCAGAGATCCAGTGACACTGTCACTAGGCAGAAAGGGGAGATGCTGTTTACAACGGCATCTCCCCGTTCGTCCTCTCCGTGAGGCGATCGCGGGTAGACCTGCGGCGATCGAGTCCGCGGGACCCGCGACCCGACTCACGGAGACCGCGGCAGGCGCGCGGGGGCGACGGCAAATTCAACGTAACGTACAGGTACATTACTTTGCGCAGCCATGCCATTCTGCCGACGTATATCTACAGGACGCGGTCGGGAACCGGTTAAGATCCACCCTATGGATTCTAGTTGAACACAGGCTCTGACCAAGTTTTCCTGAAGACCCTCTCTGGTTTGAGCAAAAAACAGCAGGTCGTCCAGATAAGGAATCACTGAGATTCCTTCTAGGTGCAGAGGAACCAATGCTTCGGCCATTATTTTCGTGAACACCCTTGGGGATGATGACAGACCGAATGGGAGTGCTCTGAATTGCAGATGTACCACCTTCTTCCCTTCTTTCAGTGCTAACCTCAGATATTTCTGGGACCTGGCGGCAATAGGAATGTGGAGGTAGGCATCTTGTAAATCTATTGATGCCATGTAGCACCCTTGATTCAGGAGGATTTTTACTGACAAAATGGAATCCATCCGAAATCTTCTGTACTCTTGATTTGTTCAGCATTTTGAGATTTAGGATGAGGCGGAACTTTCCTGAAGGTTTCTGAACAAGGAATACATGTGAGTAGAAACCCTGGAAGAACTCCCCTGTCGGGACCGGAACAATGACTCTCTGGGATTTCAGTTCCTGAATTAGGGACTTCATGGCGAAAGCCTTGACCGGATCCCTTTGGACGTTTGTCACCAAGAATATATTGGATTCTATCACGTATCCCTGGGAGAGCATATTCACAATAAACTGGTTTGAATTAATGGCTCTCCACTGAGGAAGAAACTCCTGGAGTCTTCCTCCGACCTTCAGGGGGGAGACATTGCGGTTTCCCGGAGGTCGAAGGAGGATTGAAGAGCACTCCACTCCTATCTTTGGGCTTCTGGGCAGACCATGGCTTCCTCTTGCTCTGCATTTTTCCTTCCTGCTGCCCTTTTTGAGGCTGAAAAAAACGCTTACGGGTCTGCACCTGTTTCTTCTTGACCGAAATTGACTTCTTTTTGTCAGCCGTATGGTCAAGAATGGACTCTAGCTCCGAACCCAACAGCAAATCTCCTGCAAAGGGGATGCTACACAATCTGTTCTTAGATGCAGCATCTCCTGGCCAAGTTTTCAGCCACAAAGCCCTCCTAGCAGAGTTTGTTAAAGCTGCTGACCTGGCTGACATGCGAATCGATTCTGCTGAAGCATCCGCAATGTATGATATTGCTGCAGACAAAGTTGTAAAGGAGTCCAGAATCTCCTGTTTTGGGAATCCGCTGTAACATGGGCCTTCAGCTGGTTAACCCAGTGTTCTAAGTTCCTTGCAACACAAGTTGTTGCCATTGCCAGTTTTAGATTGTCCATCACTGATTGGCAGGTTCTTTTAAGAAGCAGGTCCATCCTTTTATCCATGGGCTCCTTCAGAGTGCCCATATCCTCAAAGGCGAGGTCCGTAGACTTCGAGACCTGGGAAAAGGCAGAATCCAATTTTGGAACCTTGTTCCAGATAGTCAGGATTTTCCTCAAATGGAAATCTTCTCTTGTGAGCCCGGAAAAAGAATGGGTTTTTCTCAGGTTCCAGCCACTCTTTTTTTAATTATATCTGTGATTATTGAATGGACTGGAAAAGAACGGCCTTTTGAATCTCCCAAACCAGCGTACATGCGGTCATGCAGGGAGAGCTCCTTCTTTTCCTCTTCTATCCCCAAAGTAGCACGGGTTACTTTCAGGAGTCCTCCAACCTCTTCTAGTGACATTTTGTACTTAGAAGCAGCATTTCCTTCATTTTCCTCCTCCTCAGAATCTGTTTCATCTGGAGCGAGGGAAGCGGATTCTTGGGAAGTCTGGGCTATCAGACCCCCTATTAGTATTTGAGAGCCGCTTTGGGGTTCTGAAGATGCCTGCGGAACCCTGGGATCCCCTGAGGGACCTGGTTCCTCTCTTAGGTTTGACCTAAAAGCTTGAAAGGTGCCATGGAGCTCAACCTTAATGGTTGTAACCAAATCGCCACAAATGGATGGAGACTCCTTCCTGACTAGATTTGCAATGCAATCTGCACAAAGCGTTTTGCGCCCAAACTTCGCTTAATTTCTCTTTGCAGACAAGACACTTTCTCTTGACTGGTTGGGCAGAACCTTTGGCCTGGACAAACAGAAAAAAAAGATAAGGAACCACGCTGAAGACACCCAGGTGCACTAGGAAAGACAACATCTTACTTCCCTGTGCCCAGCAAGCCGCCACCACCACCACCACCACCTAAGGTCCCGTTGCTAGGCAGATATGCTAACCACTAGCCACTGCAACAAACATTCCCAGGGAGATGGGGGGTGCGGGGGGGGAGGGTGAGTAACCCCCCACAGAAGAAAACGGCCCAGAGGACACAGTCCCTTACCTTGGCCTTGCTGGTGCCTTGGCTTGCCCCCTTATCCTCTGCATCGCTGTCCATAGCTGCACTGCGGACGCGTGGTGAAGAACACCGGTTCCAGATTTAAAAACGCCACGGCGCCAACCCGGAACCGGAACTTAAGGCACCAGGTGACCCTGCCCTCTCCCCCTGCGCTTGCGGCCGGAAATTACGCCTCGTGCTGACCCGGAAGTACTGCCTCTTCCTATACACGACGCGGCCGAGGCTCTCCTCGGCCACCAGAACAATGGCGGCTGCTACGTTCCCATCCCATCGTGCAGGCGTCAGCGGGGAACAAAAAACAGCAACCGCCAGTCTGAAGAAAAAAGGGGGACAGCACTGCCAGTCCGTACAGGCTCTCCCCGAGCACAGAAGAGGGAGGGGGAGCCCATGGGACCATCCAACAGGCGGCAAGTGGGAGGATCACTCTCCCAGCAAAAAAAGACTAACAGGTGAGAACCCCGTGTCTCCCAGGAAAGCCCTGAGAGATCATGGCTCCCACCAGAGGTGTTCCTCCAGCTGGAGGAAACACAAAAAACTGATGGAAGTAACGTGGAGGCCTGCTATTAAAGACTTAATTGATGAGGTGTTTCCTGTGGGAGGAGGAGCCATCATCTCTCGGGTGCTGTCCTGAAAGACATTTTGGAAATACAGTATTATCTGCTGAAATGACAAGTATTGCAGTAACCACTTGTGGTTTTTGCCTTTTATGCGAACATCAGCATTACTTTCCTTCAGTTGCCTGAAATGCAAATGTAAGCCATAATTCTTGTGTATCTAAAAGCAAACTGGATGTGTGCACATCAACCGAAATATGTTTACAGCAAGCTTGTCACAGTTACGCCACACAAATGCTATTAATAGGATCGCAGTTGAAGAATTTACAATCATTTTTTTTAGCTCAGTGAGGCATGAACCAACTTGCAGCCTCATCAGATTTACCCACATCCATGTAGTCCATGGAATGATCCAAACAATTTATTCAATTTATATTAGGTCAGATCGGTTCTTACAATTTTTAGTCAATCACTCTAAGACTGGGTTCACACTGGTATGATGTTTGACATCGCACGTGATTCGCACTGCACTGCTATGCAGATCACATGCGATGTCTGTGCAATGCAAATTCAGCTATACACATTGTATGTCTGAATTCATATCGCATTCACAACAAAATGGTGCAGGATCCTTTTTTGGTCCGCACTGAATTTGAATCGCATGGGTGTTCACACCCATGCAATCCGATTCCTGCACCATTTGGCAGTTCGCACTGCGGTCTGCGAACCAATATGGAGGTGTCATTAATATTGCATTGTCATTGCATTGACACCTGCTTCTGTTCGCAGATGTCAGTGTGAACTGCCGGCAAGTGACATGTGATGCAGGAACCCACACTGGAATCAAACTGGTTCCTGCATGGCAAATTTGTGAACCGAGACTAAAGGAGATTATGGGATTGGATTGAGTTACCAGCTTTAGGCCTAGAAAGTGACATACATACAGTAAGGCTTGGTTGACACCCTACAGGTGTGACAGAGCGGGGGCACGCCTTTCCAGCATGTTCCCACGCATCGTGTGTAGGGCAGCCCATTCATTTCAAAGGGCTGTACTATGTGTGGGAAATAAAAAGAAAAAAGCCAAAGAAATCTAAATATTGATATGAGTAAGTGATAACATGAAAATTGACAGCTGCAGTGAATAAAATTTTGCAAGTGCAAAATAATGCTAGTAAAGAAAATGTTGTGCGACGTTGTACCCAAACAAAATTGACGTCCTTTTTTTTTTCTACAGATAGTTTTCCTTTGGTGGTATTTGATCGCCTCTGCAGTTTTTATTTTTTGCGCTATAAACAAAAAAAGAGCGACAATTTTGAAAAAAACACAATATTTTGTACTTTTTGCTATAATAAATATCCCCATTTTTTTTTTTTTAAAAAGCAAATTTTTTCTCAGTTTAGGCCGATATGTATTCTTCTACATATTTTTGGTAAAAAAAAATTGCAGTAAGCGTATATTGATTGGTTTGTGCAAAAGTTATGGCGTCTACAAAATAGGGGATAGATTTATAGCATTTTTATTATTTTTTTTTTTTTTTACTAGTAATGGCGGTGATCTGCGATTTTTATCACGACTGCGACATTATGGCGGACACATCAGACAATTTTGACACATTTTTGGAACCACTGGCATTAATACAGCGATCAGTGCGATTAAAAATGCATTGATTACTATAAAACTGTCACTGGTAGTGAAGGGGTTAACACTAGGGGGCGGTGAAGGGTTTAACTGTGTTCCCTGCTACGTGATTCTAACTGAAGGGGGAGGGACTAACTACAGGAAGTGACATATCGTGGTTCCTAGCCAATAGGAACAGACGATCTGTCACTCCTGTCAGAACACACTTGTCCCTGTTCTGTGTCTCCTGGTCACGATGGCTGGTGGCCGGCGGTCATCGGCACCCCCGTTATGCAGCAGGCACGCGCCTGCTATCCGGCCCCCACGAGCCAACGTACAGCTACGTGGTTTTGCGCAGGGGAGCCAACCTGCCGTCAGGGGCAGATCCAGGGGGGGGGGGGGGGGCAACGTGGCAATTGCCCCCTCCGAGAAATTTGTGACAGCTGAGACCAGTCAGCGGATGAGTGAGCGGGCGGGAGGCCAAGTGTGCCGGTTAACGGGCCAGGTGGGAGAGAGCCTGAGCGGGCAGGTCAGCGGATGAGTGTGGGGGGGGGGGGTCCCCAGCCGAGTGTGCATGTTAACGAGCGGGCAGGTCGGCGCCAGCAGACGAGTGAGGGGGTGGCAGGCAAGTGACAATCCGCAGCTTGTGGCAAGTGACAAGCTCCATCTGAAGGCAGGTCGACGTGGAAAGTGACACACTCGGGGCTCCCACAGATTCTGCATTATGGTGAGTTGAACCATTTCATTTTATATTACAATGTAATAATATAAATAATGCTCTTCAATCATCCTGACACCATAACAACCATGGTGCAGTGATGATGAAAGCGCTAACACCAGCCACTGCCTCGATAAATTGCCTGCAAAAAAACATATTTTCTGGCAGTGCATGTCCCGAGACTAGACTCTGGATCCGCCCCTGCCTGCCGTAGTATAACTGCGGCGGCTGGTCCGGGAGCGGTTAAAGATCTTCTCTAATTATTTGTATTGCTTATTAAAGCCTGTTACAAAAGTGATGTCTTGGATGTTTTCTTGTTTTTGTTTCCTTTCTAGAAGTGTTTCTCTGTTTATTCTTCCCACCAGGTCTCTGACTTCCAGTAACCTGGTAAGGGTATAACCTTGTCCAGGAATCTCAGTATTAATACATTGGTTTGGTCTATGTAGTGTTTGAACACTGAGCAATTTCTGCTTATACGAATAAATTGACCTTTGGGGATTACAGTTTTCCATTGAGGGTGATGACAACTACTGATAGGAATGTACCCATTCCTATCGGTAGCCTTAAAATGAGTTCTAGTTCTAAGCTTGTCTCCATCTTTGAATATATGCAGATCTAAAAAAATCTGCATGCTGATCATATACATTGACGGTGAATCTCATTCCGTAATGATTAGTATTAATATGTTGAATAAATTCATTAATAGTCTCTACCGTCCCTTGCCATACAATCAGTATGTCATTTACAGTCAGATCCATAAATATTGGGACATCGACACAATTCTAATCTTTTTGGCTCTATACACCACCAAAATGGATTTGAAATGAAGATGTACTTTAACTGCAGACTTTCAGCTTTAATTTGAGGGTATTTACATCCAAATCAGGTGAACGGTGTAGGAATTACAACAGTTTGTATATGTGCCTCCCACTTTTTAAGGGACCAAAAGTAATGGGACAGATTAGCAATCATCCATCAAACTTTCACTTTTTAATACTTGGTTGCATAGACATCACCAGACACTGGGTTTCATCCCAGGTGATGCTCTGCCAGGCCTCTACTGCAACTGTCTTCAGTTCCTGCTTGTTCTTGGGGCATTTCCCCTTCAGTTTTGTCTTCAGCAAGTGAAATGCATGCTCAATCGGATTCAGGTCAGGTGATTGACTTTGCCATTGCATAACATTCCACTTCTTTCCCTTAAAAAACTCTGGTTGCTTTTGCAGTATGCTTCATTGTCCATCTGCACTGTGAAGCGCCGTCCAATGAGTTCTGAAGCATTTTGCTGAATATGAGTAGATAATATTGACCGAAATACTTCAGAATTCATGCTGCTGCTTTTGTCAGCAGTCACATCAATAAATACAAGAGAACCAGTTCCATTGGCAGCCATACATGCCAACGCCATGACACTACCACCACCATGCTTCACTGATGAGGTGGTATGCTTTGGATCATGAGCAGTTCCTTTCCTTCTCCATACTCTTCTCTTCTCATCACTCTGGTACAAGTTGATCTTGGTCTCATCTGTCCATAGGATGTTGTTCCAGAACTGTGAAGGCTTTTTTAGATGTTGTTTGGCAAACTTTAATCTGGCCTTCCTGTTTTTGAGGCTCACCAATGGTTTACATCTTGTGGTGAACCCTCTGTATTCACTCTGGTGAAGTCTTCTCTTGATTGTTGACTTTGACACACATACACCTACCTCCTGGAGAGTGTTCTTGATCTGGCCAACTGTTGTGAAGGGTGTTTTCTTCACCAGGGAAAGAATTCTTCGGACATCCACCACAGTTGTTTTCCGTGGTCTTCCGGGTCTTTTGGTGTTGCTGAGCTCATCGGTGCATTTTTTCTTTTTAAGGATGTTCC
This sequence comes from Lithobates septentrionalis, assembly GCA_037952835.1. Classification (NCBI taxonomy): domain Eukaryota; kingdom Metazoa; phylum Chordata; class Amphibia; order Anura; family Ranidae; genus Lithobates; species Lithobates septentrionalis. Next base: position 262,171 of record JBBDGP010000625.1, on the reverse strand, counting down.
AAACAGTTGATTTGGCCACACCCAATGTTTTTGCTATCTCTCTGATGGGTTGGTTTTGTTTTTTCAGCCTAATGATGGCTTACATCACTGATAGTGACAGCTCTTTGGATCTCATATTGAGAGTTAACAGCAACAGATTCCAAATGCAAATAGCACACTTGAAATAAACTCTGGACTGTTTATCTGCTCCTTGTAAATGGGATAATGAGGGAATAACACACACCTGGCCATGGAACAGCTGAGTAGCCAATTGTCCCATTACTTTACTGCCTTTTCTGGCACTACCCCTCTGGCGTTGCCTGCTGCTCCTTCCTCTGAGTTTTGGGGGGGGGGGGGGGGGACCTGTGAGACACAAGGAGGATTTGGCAGAGTCAGAGAAGGTATAGGAAGTTTTTTGTTTTCTTTATGGGGTGGTACATCACATAGTTACTGCATTTAGAACTTGTTGGACTGTCATACAGGAGCCTTTTAAAAGGTTTTTATTTTTGCTTGCCTTGTAGAAAAAATTATAAAAGGACCGAGGGAAAAACAAAATTCAGAAGCAATTTGCGGGTTGCACATGTAGTATATACAGGTGCATCTCGTAAAATTAGAATATCATCAAAGAGTTAATTTATTTCAGTAATTAAATTCAAAAAGTGAAACTCATATATTATAAAGATGCGTTACACACAGAGTGATATATTTTTCAAGCATTTCTTTCTTTTAATTTTGATGATTATGGCTTACAGCTAATGAAAACCCAAAATTCAGTATCTCAGAAAATCAGAATATTACATAAGACTAGTGAAAAAAAAAAAAGTATTTGTAATACAGAAATGTTGGCTTACCTTAAAAGTATGTCCATGTACGGTATAGTAAGCACCCAATACTTGGTCGGGGCTCCTTTTGCATGAATTACTGCATCAATGTGGCGTGGCATGGAGGCAATCAGCCTGTGGCACTGCTGAGGTGTTATGGAAGCCCAGGTTGCTTTGATAACGGTTTTTAGCTGATCTGCATTGTTGGGTCTGGTGTCTCTCATCTTCCTCTTGACAATATCCCACAGATTCTGTTATACCGATTGCTATCATTACATGTATAAACCCATACAATGCAACATCTTGTGCAACATTGGCCCAGCTGCACAGAAGCATTACCACTAAGTGAAGCTTGCTGGAATCTTGCCTTATTGGCAGCCAAGACACAAAATAAAATGTGAAAAAATTCTAACCCCTGCGCTAAATGAAAAGCCACCCCAATAAACGAATGCTGCAGCTGGAAAAATAAAACAAACCCATGTTTTCTGTAATCTAATAAAAATGTGTCCTACTACTGCCTCCCTAAGCTCACATATAATGCACCTGTAATAAATACAACAATAATTTGCAAAATAATGTGATCACTTGTGAAAATCAAAAGTATCAAGCAGTGAAGTCGAAATAGTAAATTAGTCCATATCTCTTCACTCTTCACCCCACAATTCCTCCACTGTAATGCGTATGAACCTGTGTAGAAGTGGAAGCTCACCAGAATATTTTGACCACCTAAAGCAGTGTTCCTGCCCCCCCCGAAAAAAAAATGACACATACTGTAGCTACTGACTTTTAATATTAGGACACTTACCTGTCCTGGAATTTAACGATGTCGGCACCGCAGCCGATGTTTCCATCGGCTGTCGGGTGCTGCCGCTGCCATTACCAGTAAGGGAACCTGGCATGAAGCCTTGCGGCTTCACGGCCGGGTGCCTACTGCACATGCGTGCTGCGCTTTCTTAATGGCCTGGCCGCAGGGGAAGGAGGAGAGAGGAGGAGGGGGCAGAACTTCTGACATACCTTGCCGTGGCAAGGTCCGACGGAAGTGGGAACAGGGTAGCTGTCAAAAAGACGTCCCCACTCCCCCCTCCCCCCCAAAAGGTGCCAAATGTGGGACCGGAGGGAGGAGGAGACAGATAAGTGGAAGTTACACTTTTGGGTGGAACTCCACTTTAAGAACAAGTGAGTCAGAAAATGCTTTCCTTAATGGGTCAAAATGGGCAGGATAATCAAATATGGTTCTTTACTGGATAGGCTCACTTTCCAGTAGTATACAGATTCAATTTATCCACTTCTCAACTCACAAAAAGGGTCAAAGAAAAGCATCTCCATAGCGTAGTACATTATAAGTAACCAGATAAGTCTCTAGAATATTATATGTACAAGAAAAGATAATTACACTCTCTAATTAAAAATATGCAGAATCTCATATTTTATTCTATATAAAGGCTGACCAAAAATCAAAGGAGTCACAACCGCACTTTCCGGTCACAAACAAAAATACTCTGGTCTATGTCACCAGGAATCCCAGATGTTCACACTTTCCTCTTCTTCTGATTTAATTGTCATACAATGTGACTCCATGTATGCTCAGGACCCGTGTTTAAAACATTTAAAGGGTAACTCCACTTTCATGGGGAAAAAAATAGCAAATAAAATAAAAATAATATAGCACATATAATTGCGACACTAATCATATTGTAATTGAATGGTATTAAAAATGACCTTTCCTTTTCAATCTGCAGCCGCTGTAATTTTCTGAGAATGCATTGCAATATGACTACCTGGAGTTGTTCTGTACACAGAATGTGTACTGACCAATCCCCAGAAACATAATTTCCTGCTTGTGTAATTGGCTCACCAATTTTCCCAGACGTCTGCCTAGGATACAATTCAGATTTCAAGCATCCCCTGAAAATAAATTTCATTTTTGGAGAGATACTTTCAATAGGAGCATATCTAAAGGGATGCAGGCCCAGCAGATTTCCTCATTAGTGCCCTGCAGCTGCACACCTGACAGTTAATTATGAAACCATGCCCATTAGACCTACTTATTACAGAGGCACAGAGAAACACACATGGATTTCTTCAGAATAACAAAAGGTGGGAATCTGCAACAAAGGTTGTTATAATCCTTGCAATGTACATAGATCACCCAGAGGGGGATGTTTTTTTCTCAACAAAAGTGGAGTTATGCTCTAAAACATAAAATAAATTGTAGCCATAGTGTAGTATGTTCACGTAAACCCCCCAAAAAACCAAAAGTGTATTGTATTCACAAAATTACTATTATTTCAGACCACCATATTACCAGTTCACTATTATATTAGACCAGTTATTCCCCATCAGGCTCATTACAACCTTCCTGCTTAGCCAACACATATATAACCCCTTCAAGAAGCAGGTTTGAGTAGTTTTCCTCAAAGATGTACTGTCCCTTTAAGATCAGAAACCACTTATAAACCCATAAAAGAGGGAGGCTCACCAGACAAATCTGACTCCCTTCTTCAATGATGGCTTCCTGAGGAAGTCGTAATGATGAAACGCGTTGACTGGAAGTGACATCACAATTTTTAATAAAACGCTTTTGGTTTAACTCTTTAATTCTGAGAAAATTATGGGACCCTGAACTTTCTTTTGTGGTGGTGACCAGGAAGGAAGCCACTAAGGGGAATTAGCTACCTGCATATGGATGATTTGCTTTTTGACTCACCTTATTGAAGAAGAGAGTCAAATTTGTCTGGTGAGCCTCCCTCTTTAATGAGTTTATTAGTGGCTTTTATTAAAAGTACAAGAACTAATGCGCAAAACCACAAACTCATATGTAAAATAAACAATACTACAAAATATTGCTAAAATACGGTACCAGATAAAAAAGCTGCCAACATAGATGGGTGCACTCAACAGCCCAGTGGGTGAATAATAAAATGAGATAATATATGGCGCTATTCTACCCTCCTGTACCACACTGCAGAGAGCAAATTCACTCCTATTGTATCAATCACCTTCCAACCATTCAAAAAGAAAGGGGATCTGCGAAGAACTCCAATTTCTATCTGAATGATAATGCCAAAAACGTCCTTAATAATAAATACACTGTGTAATGATCTTAAATAAATCTTACGTGCCAACTAACATCAATAAAGTGACTGTGTGCAAAATAGTAATTCCTGATGCAATAACCAAATCAAATGAATGACATATGTATCAAAAAATAATAAATAATAAAATATACAGTGACATCAATACGTGGCTGCAAATATAACCCAAAACCACTTATTAACCACTTCAGCCCCGGAAGGATTTACCCCCTTCCTGACCAGAGCACTTTTTACAATTCGGCACTGCGTCGCTTTAACTGCTAATTGCGCGGTCATGCAATGCTGTACCCAAACGAAATTTGCGTCCTTTTCTTCCCACAAATAGAGCTTTCTTTTGATGGTATTTGATCACCTCTGCCGTTTTTATTTTTTGCGCTATACACGGAAAAAGACCGAAAATTTTGAAAAAAAATGATATTTTCTACTTTTTGTTCTAAAAAAAATCCAATAAACTCAATTTTAGTCATACATTTAGGCCAAAATGTATTCGGCCACATGTCTTTGGTAAAAAAAATGTCAATAAGTGTATATTTATTGGTTTGCGCAAAAGTTATAGCGTCTACAAACTAGGGTACATTTTCTGGAATTTACACAGCCTTTAATTTATGACTGCCTATGTCGATTCTTGAGGTGCTAAAATGGCAGGGCAGTACAAAACCCCCACAAATGACCCCATTTTGGAAAGTAGACACCCCAAGGAATTTGCTGAGAGGCATGTTGAGCCCATTGAATATTCATTTTTTTTGTCCCAAGTGATTGAATAATGACAAAAAAAAAAAAAAAAAAAAAAAAATTACAAAAAGTTGTCACTAAATGATATATTGCTCACACAGGCCATGGGCATATGTGGAATTGCACCCCAAAATACATTTAGCTGCTTCTCCTGAGTACGGGGATACCACATGTGTGGGACTTTTTGGGAGCCTAGCCGCGTACGGGGCCCCGAAAACCAAGCACCGCCTTCAGGATTTCTAAGGGCGTACATTTTTGATTTTACTCCTCACTACCTATCACGGTTTTGAAGGCCATAAAATGCCCAGATGACATAAACCCCCCCCAAATGACCCCATTTTGGAACGTAGACACCCCAAGCTATTTGCTTTGAGGCATGTTGAGTCCATGGAATGTTTTATATTTTGACACAAGTTGCGGGAAAGTGACAATTTTTTTTTTTTTTTTTTTTTTTTTGCACAAAGTTGTCACTAAATGATATATTGCTCACACAGGCCATGGGCATATGTGGAATTGCACCCCAAAATACATTTAGCTGCTTCTCCTGAGTACGGGGATACCACATGTGTGGGACTTTTTAGGAGCCTAGCCGCGTACGGGACCCCGAAAACCAAGCACTGCCTTCAGGATTTCTAAGGGCGTACATTTTTGATTTTACTCCTCACTGCCTATCACAGTTTCGGAGGCCATGGAATGCCCAGGTGGCACAAACCCCCCCCAAATGACCCCATTTTGGAAAGTAGACACCCCAAGCTATTTGCTGAGAGGCATGGTGAGTATTTTGCAGCTCTCATTTGTTTTTGAAAATAAAGAAAGACGAGAAAAAAAAATTTTTTTTTTCTTTTTTCAATTTTCAAAACTTTGTGACAAAAAGTGAGGTCTGCAAAATACTCACTATACCTCTCATCAAATAGCTTGGGGTGTCTACTTTCCAAAATGGGGTCATTTGGGGTTTTTTTTTGCCACCTGGGCATTCCATGGCCCCCGAAACTGTGATAGGCGGTGAAGAGTGAAATCAAAAATTTACGGCCTTAGAAAGCCTGAAGGCGGTGCTTGGTTTTCGGGGTCCCGTACGCGGCTAGGCTCCCAAAAAGTCTCACACATGTGGTATCCCCGTACTCAGGAGAAGCAGCAGAATGTATTTTGGGGTGTAATTTCACATATTCCCATGGCATGTTTGAGCAATATATCATTTAGTGACAACTTTGCGCAAAAAAAAATAAAAAAAATAAAAAATTGTCTCTTTCCCGCAACTTGTGTCACAATATAAATTATTCCATGGACTCAACATGACTCTCAGCAAATAGCTTGGGGTGTCTACTTTCCAAAATGGGGTCATTTGGGGGGGGTTTGAACTGTCCTGGCATTTTATGCACAACATCTAGAAGCTTATGTCACACATCACCCACTCTTCTAACCACTTGAAGACAAAGCCCTTTCTGACACTTATTGTTTACATAAAAAAATAATTTTTTTTTGCAAGAAAATTACTTTGAACCCCCAAACATTATATATTTTTTTTAAAGCAAATGTCCTACAGATTAAAATGGTGGGTGTTTCATTTTTTTTTTTCACACAGTATTTGCGCAGCGATTTTTCAAACGCATTTTTTGGGGAAAAAACACACTTTTTTACATTTTAATGCACTAAAACACACTATATTGCCCAAATGTTTGATGAGATAAAAAAGATGATCTTAGGCCGAGTACATAGATACCAAACATGACATGCTTTAAAATTGCGCACAAACGTGCAGTGGCGACAAACTAAATACATTTTTAAAAGCCTTTAAAAGCCTTTACAGGTTACCACTTTAGATTTACAGAGGAGGTCTACTGCTAAAATTACTGCCCTCGATCTGACCTTCGCGGCGATACCTCACATGCATGGTGCAATTGCTGTTTACATTTGACGCCAGACCAACGCTTGCGTTCACCTTAGCGCGAGAGCAGGGGGGACAGGGGTGCTTTTTTTTTTTTTTTTTTTTTTTTCTTTATTATTATTATTTTTTTATCTTATTTTTAAACTGTTCCTTTCATTTTTTTTTTTTTTTAAATCATTTTTATTGTTATCTCAGGGAATGTAAATATCCCCTATGATAGCAATAGGTAGTGACAGGTACTCTTTTTTGCAAAAATTGGGGTCTATTAGACCCTAGATTTCTCCTCTGCCCTCAAAGCATCTGATCACACCAAGATCGGTGTGATAAAATGCTTTCCCAATTTCCCAATGGCGCTGTTTACATCCGGCGAAATCTACGTCATAAAATGCTCGTAGCTTCCGGTTTCTTAGGTCATAGAGATGTTTGGAGCCACTCTGGTCTCTGATCAGCTCTATGGTCAGCTGGCTGAATCACCGGCTGCATTTTCAGGTTCCCTGTTGAGACAGGAGAGCCAGAGAAAAACACGGAAGATGTTGGGGGGGGGGGGCATTCCCTCCCACTGCTTGTAAAAGCAGTCTAGAGGCTAATTAGCCACTAGGATTGCTTTTACATGAAAGCCGACCGCTGGCTGAAAAGAATGATACCAAGATGATACCTAAACCTGCAGGCATCATTCTGGTATAACCACTCAAAGTCGTGAATGGCATACCTGAAGACAAAAAAATGGTTAACAATAAAGCACAGTAAACGGTAAGGTATAAAAAAATTGCATACCTGAAAAGCAAACATGATAAAACATAATAACAATAACAATAACAATAAAACATTGCAGAATAGAATACAGTAAAAAAGAGCAGAACAATAGAGAGAGAATAGAGAGAGAGAGAACAATAAAACGACAACTATTTTTATTTTATATTTTTGTTTGTGTTTTTTTTTTTTTACACTTTTTTTTGTAACTAACTATAATAACTGTAACCGGTTCCAGGTTCGGGTCTCTCAAAATGCGATGGCATCTTGGGAGACCCTGTGAAAGTGTGCCTAGTCTGTGCAATGTTGTACCCTACGCTAATACTCAACTAGTGCATGGTAGCGTTCAAAACATTCACCAATGCAAAGACCAGGATTGTCAGGACAGGAGGGACAATAATAGCGGGTGTCACGGCTATATCCGCGCTTGCTGCAGACACAACATATTTTTTGGGGGGTTCGCTGGGTAGGGGTACTCGGGAGGACATAAAGAAAATGCCTCTCATGCAGCCGACTGCATTTGGTTGGGGATGTGAATGGGGGAAGTACGGGCGCTGCAGAAGCGGTGGGTTCCCAATTAGGATTGGCGAATGCAGCAGGAAGGGCACTATGGGCATGACGGGCCTGTGTTTGTCTTTTTGGTGGCAGCGGGACACTACTTGTGCTTGCCACCTCACCAGCTTGAACTGCACTTATGGGACTCGCCACGTCACCAAGTGTTACTGCAGTGCTGGTTTGACTACGACCGGGGTGACAGTGATCGATCGATACTGCACTTGGGTGGGCTGGGCCGGGCCGGGCGGAGGGGCAAAACGCAGGTGCTAGCAGGTATCTGGGCTGATCCCGCTAACACTGCGTTTTTGGGAACCCTAAACTGCTGGGGACGCTAGTATAGATCTGATCGGATCAGATATTGATCTGTTCAGATACTATACCACTAAGGGAGGCGTATGCTGCGTGCGTGGGTGTTAGCGGTACTGGCGCTAATCTGACGCTGCCTGGGGCTGGTGCTTGCCAGTTCACCAAAATGCTACCAAAAAAACTGTTAGCGATCGCAGGGATCAGGCCTGACTCTGCGAACGCTGCAGTTATGCGTTTAGTGTTTTGTAAGTGACAGTGATCGATCGATACTGCACTTGGGTGGGCTGGGCTCGCCTGGGCGGAGGGGCAAAACGCAGGTGCTAGCAGGTATCTGGGCTGATCCCGCTAACACTGCGTTTTTGGGAACCCTAAACTGCTGGGGACGCTAGTATAGATCTGATCGGATCAGATATTGATCCGATCAGATACTATACCACTAAGGGAGGTGTATGGTGCGTGTACGGTGCGTGCGTGGGTGTTCGCGGTACTGGCGCTAATCTGACGCTGCCTGGGGCAACGCATATCACCGCCGGGCGATCAGGGGGCTAAACCTTTATTCGGTAATAAACGGCGGGTGCCCTGACACTATAAAAAATAAACTAACTAACCAGCGTCACCCGTAACAGTTATACGGTGATCAGTGGTGAAAGGGTTAACTAGGGGGCAATCAAGGGGTTAAAACATTTATTAGATAGTATATGGGGGTCCCTGTCGCTATAAAACACTGACGGCGAACCTAAATATTTACGTCCCTAACTAGCGTCACCAGTGACACTAATACAGCGATCAGAAAAATGATCGCTTAGCGACACTGGCGACAGGGGGTGATCAAGGGGTTAAAACTTTATTAGGGGGGGTACTGGCGCTAATCTGACGCTGCCTGGGGCGACGCATATCACCGCCGGGCGATTAGGGGGCTAAACCTTTATTCGGTAATAAACGGCGGGTGCCCTGACACTATAAAAAATAAACGAACTAACCAGCGTCACCCGTAACGGTTATACGGTGATCAGTGGTGAAAGGGTTAACTAGGGGGCAATCAAGGGGTTAAAACATTTATTAGATAGTATATGGGGGTCCCTGTCGCTATAAAACACTGACGGCGAACCTAAATATTTACGTCCCTAACTACCGTCACCAGCGACACTAATACAGCGATCAGAAAAATGATCTCTTAGCGACACTGGTGAGGGGGGGTGATCAAGGGGTTAAAACTTTATTAGGGGGGGTAAGGGGGGTACCCTAGACCTACAGGGGGGTTACAGTAACTGTCCTAACACTGCTAACTGTCACAAACTGACACTATGCAGTAATCAGGAAAAAAAAAAAAAAAAAAAAAAAAAAACCTGCTTGGTGTCAGTTTGTGACAGGGGGGGGGTGATTGGGGGGGGATCGGGGGGCGATCGGGGGGGGATCGGGGGTGTAATGTATGCCTGGCATGTTCTACTGTGTGTGTTTGTGTTGTGCACTTACTTACATGTCATCTCTCCTCGGCGCTGGAACGGAAACTGACAGCCGAGGAGAGATGACATCACATCCTCTGCCTCTGTGTACTATACAGAGGCAGGGGATGTTTGTCAGTGGCTGGGAGCGATCGCGAGGGGGGGGCCACGATCGGATGGTCTCCCCCTCGTCTCTCATCGCTCCCAACCAAATGCCGACCGCAGCTGGCACCGGGGGGGGGTCCGATCGGACCCCCCACCCGCGGGAAGGCAATCACGTTTCAGGTACGTGATTTTGCCTGCCCGTGCCGCTCTGCTCACGTATATAGGCGTGAGGCGGTCGGCAAGTGGTTAAAGTGCAAAAATATTGAATAAGTGTGCAGAATATTCAGATGCTACGTGTTGTATTATTCGAAAAATGAACTCATCTCCTCAAAATATAGCAATGCAAATAACCCAAATGTGCAAAAAATGTCATAAAAAGTAGAATTGCAACTAAAGATGCGGAAAAGCTTCCCGCAGCAACACATAAATAATATTAAGCAAAAAGTGACATAAGTGCAACAATGTTGTAATAATGATAATAAAGTCCAAAAAGTGACAATAGTGCAATATAGTCCACACCGATGCTATTGTCATGCAAAATGTGATTTCTGGTGTTCACACACAAAAGTCTATTTACGAGGTGCAAATGACAGTGACTTGTGCTGTTCTTCTAGTTTACTTCTGGTGCACACACCAATTGTTCCCCCCAACCTCTCACCTCCAGTAGCGCCCCCCAAATGGGCCGAGTAAGGCAGATGGATAATGCTATGGTAGAGGGGTTTCCTGCAGCAATACACCTTTCCTGAGGGATGCCCTTGGATCTCCGTCTCACCACTCGCCTCTCACAGCAGTCCCACAGCAGTAATTGAAAAGAAAGGAAAAAACTCCCATAGTGTAGTAGGTAAAATTCCAATTTATTAAAACGCAGTAACTTACACAGAAGTAATAAAACGAGCAAAACGAGCAGTAAAAACAATGTTGCGGCTTCCGGGTTCGGCTGTCCCCGGGAAGCGTCGGCACCTGGCTCCTCCTACCCTGACGCGTTGCGTCACACCACGTGACTTTCTCAAAGGGATCAGTTCTTCGCAGATCCCCTTTCTTTTTGAATGGTTGGAAGGTGATTGATACAATAGGAGTGAATTTGCTCTCTGCAGTGTGGTACAGGAGGGTAGAATAGCACCACATATTATCTTATTTTATTAGTGGCTTTTGATCATAAAGGGACAGTACACCTTTTGGGGCAAAAATTGCTCAAAACTCACTTCTCAGTTAAGGGTTTATATACAGTATGTTTTGTAAATGGGGAGATTGCAACAAGCCCAGTGGGGAATAATTGATCTAATTCTAATAAAGCAGTGATTGGTAAAATTGTGGTCTGATATAATAGTGATTTTGTGAACACAATACCCTTTTGTTGAATTATTGGTTTACATAAATATACCTGTACTACACTATTACCCAGGATCACCAGGTGCATGGGGCCCCCATGTTAATCTTGCATTAGATCATACTTACCAACTGTCCCGGATGTGCCGGGACAGTCACATATTTTACTAAGCTGTCCTGGGATTGCCATGTCTCGGGCAGTGTCCCTGAACTTGTACTGTGCCCTGATCCCAGTATTGTGCTCACCTGACTACCCCTGTACTGTGCTCTTCTGCACCCCCCCCCCCCTTATACTGTGCCCTTACTCTATGATTTATGGCATGTTTTCTTATTGTTTAAAATAGTTTTTACTGAAAGTACTAATAAATGTATGTTTTAATCTATCAACTGTTTATACTTTAATTCTTGAAAAAAGGTGCATAAATTTGGGCAGGCTGGTAGGGGCCCTAGAGCATTACTTTGCCCAGGGGCCTATGATGCTATTAAGATGGCCCTGGCATAGGATGCCCAACATTAGAGGTTCATTATTTTTACAAAGCTTATATAGCTTTACACAGTGGTGCTTCCCTTTTCACTCATGCAGCTAATGTAACCCCAGTGCTCACAGAGAGAGGCAGGGTAGGGGTAAACATGGATGCTGTGCAGGCGCCTGATGTCCATCCTGATCTGTTGTCAGGACTCCGATGGTAGGTCCAAGCAGTGCCCAAGGTTGTAATGCTGCACAATAAAAACTTGTGGCTTTGTATAACAAAAAAAGGTAGGCTTGATACAAATGCTGGCTTGTTGACAATTTTTGGGCATTTTACCAAAGCACCTTGGAAGAGCCCAGGCGGCACCTCAGGGTGCCAAGGCTGCCTAGTTGAAAAAGGCTGCTTTAGAGCACCACTAAGCTTATTCAGCAAAGCAGCCAAAATTCTCCTTTTCTTGATACTGACTAGTACATCATGATCACTGTTTCATTGCAGTGAATTACTACACTTGGCACACTTTGCTACCTAATTAGAAAAATGTATAATTACAGATCCTCAATACCAAAGTAGTCATTCGGGCTAAGGCTACTACACACATTGTTCACATGTCAGTTTAATGAAGTAATATAAATGTAGGAAGGAAGGCTATATACAGTTCAGGAAATGAGAAACTATCCTTTTCCTTGTTTAGTGAACTATACAGTTAGAAAGTAGTTTTTACGAATGATTGTCATCAGTCAGTTGTGCCTACAGTACTATTGCATATCTAAACACAGCCCTGGTCCTGATACAGCTTGACCTTCTATGCCAGTACTTCCCATGTATGCTAAGTAAATCCTGTATTCGTAACTCCACAGACAGCACTGAAAACTTCAGTTTGGAGCCAGAAAGAGCTGTGGACTCCTGTGTAAAATCCAGTTTATTGCAATCCCCTGAGGTCCAGACAGACCAAAAACAAAAACCTGTTGAAGAGTCCCCAGGAGGTGAGCTATTGCCAGGTGCCCCAACACTTCCTCTGGAGAGAGATCCTGACAGCAGTACAAATCACGGTAAGCTGTTATCTCGATATCATATTATTATTAATTTGGTTATATATAGATAAGTGCAGTTATAAGCTCTTTTAACGGGGCCCAAAATCCAAGTTTCAGTAGTACTCATGTCACCTGAATAAAAGTAATGCCAAAGTTATTACTAAGGGAAATACATAGTTGTCGTAAAGAAACAAAACGCTACAGAGCATGCTTTCTCTTTACAATTAATCTTTTTATATTGACATTTTCAAGCAAAAACATAAAGAAGGATTGCAGCACCATGTGGCAAATGTACTGTTGCAGCTTAACAAGTCTGTATGACAGTATTTTAGATACTAAAGAACTTGTAGTCCACCAAAAAACATAATGTAAGAAAGCCACGTGTGCAATAGGCATGAGGCCATGATAAAGTTTAGCTACAGAATATTGTCAATGACCACTGTTCTTTACAACAAATAATCTGTCACAGAGATGTTAAACCTAAAGGTACTAGGAAAGTGAGGAAAAGTAGAAAGGGAAAGGAAAAAAGAAAAAACTGATGAAGGAAAATAAGAAAAGACACCTTAAATGTGCAGAAAACTCCACTGGAAACATGACCAGACCTATCTCAAATGGATTTGTGATACATTCACATATTGGGCCCAGGGATTCCAGACCTTCTCAAATCCCTTCTTGGTATTATCCATAATACTAGCAATCTATTCATGTACCATAATTCATTAAATGTTTTGCTTAGCATGGGACAGAGACACTGTGGGCTTCTTCTGCGATCTGATGATAGTGATTTTGGCGGCCAAAAGCATAAAGAACACTAATCGTTGCTGATTACGAGGAATGGTTGCAATGAGATTGCCAAGTAATGCGATTTGTGCAGATTGCTGTACAGATGCCCCAGTGACCCTTCATATCAAAACAGAAACTCCATTCAAAATTAAATAATCCTAGGACACTCCCATAAAATATAATTAATAGTACCTAAATGATCACATTCACAGCCCCTAAAGCATAGGAGAGAAATTAGGATATTATTTTGAAAGATGTTAAGAATATGTTCTCTTTAAATGCCTAGTTTCTTCTTCCATTCTGTGCCAATTATGTAACTGTTGAACAGCATTGGTCACAAGTGTCTGCCTAAGAGGAGCAATGTGTCTAAAAAGAACAACTCACTGGCTGTTTCTTGCTCATTAAGACTGATAGCCAAATGCACACTCCTCTCTCATTCAGCTGACACCACATGACCAATGCCATAAAATTACAAGCCCAAAAAATTCCAGGATTCAAGGAGAAAGGTAAGTGATCATATGTCTTTTTCAGCAGATTAAAGTGGACTTAGGGTAAAATTTATTTTTAGTGTTGGATAATGTGGGGAAGGGTGAGAACCTCTGTTTTCTTGCCCTTGTTCTTTTTGAGGGGAGAACTCCCTTCACTTGTAACTTTTCTATCTCCATTCAGATAGAAAAAACTAAATCAGATCAAACACTAGTTGAGGATTCTGGGGGTGAACGTGGGATGAGCAGACTTGCTGACTAACGTTCTCCATTCTCCACTCCCCGTGCCTTGATAGATTACACAAACAGCGGCTGACAGCACAACCACACAGCTAGCTGGACCATGACGACACGCAGGCAAGCAGCATTACAACCAGCTGGGGGCGGCAGGAGCTCAACGGGAGAGATAAGAGCTTACCTCTCCCTGCATACAGCAGAGTCAGGACGCCCAGTCATGAGACACGAGGAGATGAAGCGCGGTACCCTGGACTCCAGTGGAGGTTGCTCAACGATCGGCCGCAGCCCCCTGAGATTTGACCGCGGATCCCTGACATCGGGTCGCGGCTTTCAGACATCCAGCCGAGGCTCTCCAGCAACCGGACAGGAAAGGACGGTCCCAGGATGCGGCAGTCCAGCACCCGGTCGAGGCTCCCCGGGACTCAGAGAGGAGTTATTAACCCCCGGTCATGGTCGTTTAGTGTCTGATGGCGAGTCTCTGGTTTCTGAACACAGCACTCTAAGACATAGGGACGGCTCACCAGCCTCTGACCAGGACTCCCCGGCACAAGACCAGCAGTGACCTAATACCTCTAGTGGCCGGTGGTGGTATGCCAGCGGTGCCAGTTCTTAGTGAGGACCTGCCTGCAATGGGTAGAAGTATCCTAGCATTTGAAGAGGACCTTGTGGACACTGGCAATAGACAAGTACCAGCTGGACACAGTTCTTTGGGAGATGGATGAACATCACAGGTACCGTGCCCTAACCCAGTATGGAGTGGGGATAAGCCTTCTTTAATGCCAGGTTTGGCTGTAGAGGGCACAGATTTGGACATTAGAGAGCTTTTAAGGGCCCTTCCCACTAAGGCAGACATTCAGCAACTGATAACCGCTGTTGAACAATCATGCAAACAAGCAGTTGAGGGGGCTTAGGGAAGACACACTGGCATTAGGGCATAGGGTTAAAGCATTGGAAAATGATCATGAGGCAATGGTGCAGGCTGTGGCTGATATTCACGAAATCACCAAACATCATGGGGAGGTTTTAAACTCCTATAGGGATCAGCTGAATGATTATGAAAACAGGGACCGCCTGCAAAATATCCACATAAGGGGCCTACCTGAAATGATTCAGACACCCGAATTGCTTTCATCAGTTCAAGAATTATTTCGTCAGATTATGGGGGACTCTGCACCTGAGTTTATAGAGGTGGATTGGGTTCACCGTATTCCATCTTAGGTCCTTCAGAATACAGAGAGGCCGAGATGTTATATGTAAACTACACAAATACTCAGTAAAAGAAACTATTATGAAAATTTCTTGTGGTAAATCTGATATTGCCTTTGATGGAACATATCTTTCCTTGTATCCCAATCTATCACGCCGGACTCTTTTGCAGCGCCAAACTGTCTGACCTCTGCTGGAAGCTTTACACTCCGTGGAGGTCAACTATCGCTGGGGCTTTCCGTTTAGTTTAACGGCCTCTCGGAATGGCAAAATGGCGACCCTCTGAACTAAGCATGACTTACAGCTGTTTGTGGAAACATTGAATCTTCCCCCAATTGATTTTCCGGACTGGAGAATGACTAATTCTGGATCTCCCTTACATCGCCCTGAACGCTGGCAGCAAGTTCTGACTAAAGCCCAGCATAGGAATCATTCAGGCAGGCAAGTCTGACCACTACAGGACCCACTTAATTTTTTTGGTTGAAATGTAGTTGGAATCTCATGTGTTAGCTATTGTCTTCAGAAAGGGGAGGGGGGGGGGGGGGCGATTTAACATACTAGATGTCTTGGGTAATTTGTATTTATAGCACCTTCTTTTTTTTTTCTTACTTCTTCTCTTTTAGTAGCTGTAATAGGTGGTCCTATAGGGGGAAAGGCTAGATAGATTCAGTTATTAAAGTGTGAATTAAGGTTATATTGCCCGGGGAAGATGGATCCCCATTGATGTATTTAGGAATACGTTTTTTTTTTCATTAGATTGGTCCCAATATAAGGGACTTGATAATCTGCAATTTAGCAGATGGGTGGAGAGGTCCGGGTGTGGGGTGTTGACACCTGCACGGACCCCCCTTCCTGTTAGCTGGTATACTCCACAGAGTGGAATATTTAGGTATGGTTCTATTTTCATTAAAATAAACAGGTGTGCTAATCTATAAGAATATTCACAGTGCAAAAATACACATGACAAAAATTTAAGGGCATAAAGCCCACTCCTACAAAAACAAGTGTATAAAAATAAATAAAAAAATTGAATGAAATGACTCATAAAGTGAAAAATATATGATTCAGTTCATAAAAGGTGCAAAAAAAATGTGCATAAAAATATGTGCATGAAAAATGTCCAACTGACAAACCCTTATACAAAAGGGAACTGAGTGAACCAAATATGTGAAAAAATTCTGTGCTCTTCAAGGGAATTGGGTGAACCAAATATAAGGGAACTTCAGTGCTCTTCAAAACACAAAGACTTTAATATCCCATCACCACATAGATTCACTTCTTACCAGATAGCAGTAGTTTCAAGCATTGGATAATAATCCCACCATGCTCCAACAGACTGGGCTGTAAAAACGAACCAAATTCCAGATAACAGCAGTATCAGACACTGGGCGATGATCCCATCATGCTCCAACACCTTAAGATGTAAAAGTGGAGCCGTTTTTTCAATGGACGCATTATGGACTAGTTTCTCCATAAAAGGCTTCAGCTGGGAAAGGAGACTCCTTTCCCAGCTGAAGCCTATTATGGAGAAACTAGTCGGGTGGAGCCCATTGTGAGATGTCTAACCGTTTGAGCTGGTTGGTGCAAACCATCTCTCTGTTTTGTATGTGCATTTATTTTTGCTGAGGTTTGGTTGCCTTGATGTAAGTTTTTAGTGTGCTGTTTTAATAAACCCTTTTGTTGAAACATATTGCACTACGAGGCTATCCTCTTCTTCCTTTATGCTCTGGGATTTATCCTTGAGCTGCCAAATTGGATATCAGCTTTTCCAAAGATACAGTGATTCCTGCGTCCATTGAAAAACTGGGTCCACTTTTACAGCTTAAGGTGTTTGAGCCTGATGGAATCATTGTCCAATGTCTGATACTGCTGTTATCTGGAATTTGGTTCGTTTTTACAGCCCAGTCTGTTGGAGCATGGTGGGATTATTATCCAATGCTTGAAATTGCTGCTGTCTGGTAAGAAGTGAATCTATGTGGTGATGGGATAATAAAGTCCCTTAAAGAGCACAGAATTTTTCACATACCGTATATACTCGAGTATAAGTCGTTCAGAGTATAAGTCGAGGCCCTAATTTGCCACAAAAAATGGGGAAAACTTATTGACCCGAGTATAAGACGAGGGTGAGAAATGCACAGCTACTGTAAGTGGAAAAGAGGGTCAACAATGCCCATTTGCAGCATCACTGTTCCCATTTGCATGCCTCACTGTGCCCATTTGCAGCCATAGGTCCCCTGAACTTCAAACTCGGTAGTTAAGGGTTCCTAGATGCCCCCTAGCTGCAGCAAAAATTTGGGGTCTCTGAACCCAAAGGGTCCCGAAATGACATTGCTGCAGATGGACCCAGTTGACCGAATTTGGGGCCACGTAGTGCTAAGAACCCCAAATTTGGTGTGCAAACCCAGTCGAACTAGCAGCATAAAATTTCCAAAGCTGAGGTTTCTAGCACCAAGTGGCCCCGAGATACAGGGCCCCAAAAATCAGTTCAGAAAATGTCAAGCACTTTTCTGCAGCAGAGAATGACATTTTCTGAACCGGTTTTGGGGCCCTGTATCTCAGGTCCACTTAGTGCTAGGAACCCCAGCTTTGGATATGTTATGGTACCAGTTCCACTGGGTTTGCACACCAAATTTGGGGTTCCTAGCACCAAGTGGCCCTGAGATATGGGGCCCCAAATTCGGTTCAGAAAATGTCAAACACTTCTGCAGCAGAGAATGACATTTTCCGAACCGATTTTGGGGCCCTGTATCTCGGGGCCATTTAGTGCTAGGAACTTCAGCTTTGGATATGTTGTGGTACCAGTTCCACTGGGTTTGCACACCGAATATGGGGTTCCTAGCATTAAGTGGCCCTGAGATACGGGGCCCCAAAGTCGGTTCCGAAAATGAATTTTTTTGCTGCAGAAAAGTGCTTGACTCGAGTATAAGCCGAGGGGGGCAATTTTAGCACAAAAAAATGTGCTGAAAAATTTGACTTATACTCGAGTATATACGGTATTTGGTGCACTCAGTTCCCTTTTCTATAAGGGTTTGTCAGCTGGATATTTTTAATGCACATCTTTTTATGCACATTTTTTTTTTGCACCTTTTATGAACTGAATCGTATATTTTTCAATTTATGAGTCATTTCATCCAATTTTTTTATTTATTTTTATACACTTGTTTTTGTAGGAGTGGACTTTATGCCCTTTTTTGTCAAGTGTATTTTCGCACTGTGAATATTCTTATAGATTAGCGCACCTGTTTCTTTTAATTATCTATGCTTATGGTAGGGGTTCGGACCTTTTAGGTTGCAGCTTTTCTTTATCTATATATTTTTATTTATTTATGTGCCTGACTTCTTTATTTCAGTAGTCACACTTCCCTTCACCAGGAGAGTAGGATAAGCGCAGGATTTTAAGCCTTTTTTGACATGGTTCTATTTCCCTTTATTTTTATTTTTTTATTTCCCCCCCCCTTTTTTTTTTTTTTTCCTCCCTCCTTTTTTTTCCTTTTTTTCCTCTTTTTTTTTTTGTTCAGGTGCATTTGCAGAAAACAATTTGGAGATAGCGGTAATATGGTTATTGTATTGGGTACCCAGCTGAAACTGTAAATGTAATCTTCATTAAGAATTGTATCTTATAATGTGAGGGGTTTGTGTTCACCTCACAAAAGGGGCCGTCTCTGGCATGAATTGCGTCATCTTGCTGCAGATGTGGTTTTTCCACAGGAGATGCACTTTGTAGCAGGGTCTACCCCTAGTATGCCCCTATATCCTTTCAATCAAGGGTTTCATGCAACATCTCCTATTGTAAGGGCAAGGGGGGTGACAATAGGCTTTAAAAAGTCATGCCCACTGCTTCTTATGTCCTTACAAACGGACCTGGAGGATCGCTTTCTTTTTGTTATGGGCATGTTGCATGGTCATGTTATACATTTGCCTCGATTTATGCCCCCAATACAGGTACGGTCAATTTTCTCGCTAAGACCCTGAAGATGTTGGAGAAATTCAGGGAGGGCTTTTTGATTTTGGGAGGAGACTTTAATCTTACATTAGACTAGACATGTGCAATTCGTTTAGTAACAAATCGAAGTTCGGCCACATTTTGCATCTTTCGGACATTCGGATGCATCCGAATGTCCGAATAAAAAAATAATGAATTTCAACTAATACGAAAGAAATTATAGCGAATATAACGAATGAATTTGACACGATTCAGTAATTCGTTAAAGATCTAATGAAACAAAAGATCAACTCAAAGTAAATCTTACAGTCCAATCAGCTGATTAATTTTGTGCTGGAGGTTGGATTACTGGCAAAGTGTATTCCTGAGAATTGAGTGAGAAGGGTTTTGTATTGTATTTGAGCAGAGGAGACAGATATTGTAATTGTGTTAATAGATTCAATAAACAAATGACTTTCCAAACTACGAGTCATTATCACGAATATATATACAAACATAAATATCGAATTTCAAAGAATACGAAAGAAATTATAGCAGATATAACGAATTAAGTCTACATCATTCGAGATTCAGTATAACGAATATCGACACTCTACGAATAAAAACGAATTATCCAAAAACGAATTAACGGAACATAACGAATATAACAGAATGACAACGAACCGGAACAAAACAAAATTTCCCGTTGTGCACAAGTCTACATTTGACCCAAGTCTGGACACTTCAACGGGCAAAACCCCACTATCTTTTAGAGCTATAAAGTATATAAGGCAACTTTTACGCTCTCTTCACTTGGTTGACAGCTGGCGGGTAATACCCACAGGGGTAAAGGATTATAGTTATTATTCTAAAATGCATAGTACCTATTCTCACCTTGATTTTATTTTTTGTAGACCAGTTTTATCTGAAAAATTACAGTTTTTGCACTATTGAATCTAACTATTTCAGACCATATAACCTTGACCTTTTCTCAGTCTCCGCTGGTCACGTGGAACAGACCTGAACGAGTGATTATTAGATGATAAACTTGTAGTAGAGGCATTATTTCTTAAAATGGGAACATGCTTTGAAATGAATATAAGTGTCTGAACAAGCAGTCTGGGAAGCCCATAAGGCGGTCATCAGAAGTGAATTGATAGCACATGGCTCTTGTATTAAAAAGAAAAACAGAAAGAGATAGCAGACCTGTTGGAAAAAATTAATGAGTTGGAGACCAAACATAAAACCCATCTTGACCCAGCAGATGCCCAACAACTAGAGACATTACGATGTAGTCTCTCACAGTGTTTGGACCGTAAAGTCAAAAATATGTATAGATATTTTGCCGGTTACTGGCCAGACAACTTAAAAAGCAGCAGGACTCCAGGCACGTTCATAATTCACTGGTTCACAATAAAAAAGATAGTGGAAACCCAATCTATGGCGGCAGAATTTCATTGATTCTATAAGGCCTTATATAATATTCAGCTGTCTTCTACAAGTGCCATGGAGGGACAGCGGTTGATGAGATCCGAGATTATATCAAAGATTCGGCACTGCCCACTTTGCCCTCCGTGGTTATCAAAGAAATAGAACACCCAATTACCACTGATGAACTGGGCAAAGTAATATCGGCCTTGCTAATAAGTAAAAGTCTGGGGCTGGATGGCCTGACAAACGCATACTATAAAAAATGTATTTCTACATTAGCATCCCCATTATGTAGTTACTTTTAATTCAATTAATGCCTCTAATCCTCTGCCTCCAGGAGCCCTGTTGGCTTACATCACAATACTCCCTAAATCAGGGAAGGATCTGCAATATTGTGCTAATTATAGACCCATCTCCCTACTTAATTCCGACACCAAACTTCTAGCTAAGATCTTAGCCCTTCGATTACAGGATCATATAGTGAAGTTAGTTCACCCAGATCAGACGGGTTTTATGAAGGGTCGTGAAGCTAGAGACAATACTATTCGTGCCCTCCATATTCTCCACTGGATGCAACATGGCCCTGATAAAACCCCAAGAGTGGTATTATCAATGGATGCCGAAAAAGGCATTTGATAGGGTGAATTGGGTCTTTATGACCAAAGTGTTGAGGGGGGTGGGCTTAGGTGATTGTATGATGGGCTGGGTTATAGCACTATATGCAGATCCAAGAGCTAGGGTTAAGGTGAACGGTACACTCTCAGACTATTTCTATATACGTAATGGCACAAGGCAAGGGTGTCTGTTCTCCCCATTATTATTTGCTATGATATTGGAGCCTTTTCTCTGTAAAGTGAGGAGAAATATGGAGATATCTGGGATATGTATTGGGTCTGTCTAACACAAAGTTTCTGCATATGCTGACGAGCTGTTATTCTATCTCTCCACCCCCAGGCATCATTATCTGCTCTGATGTCTGAAGTTTCTAGTTTATCTAACTTTAAAATAAACTTTGAGAAGTCTATACTCTTACCCAACCACGTCAATTCAGTTATGGCAACGACTGCAACACTCCTATCCTTTTATTTGGAATATTGACTCTGTTTTATTTGGGGGTACATATTACATCGGACCCAAAACTTTTATATGATCTTATGTATAGTTCTTTATTGACAGTGGTAATTGGGGACCTGCAGAGATGGAAGGGCCATTATTTAACATGGTTTGGAAGGGTGAGTGCTCTTAAAATTAGTATATTACCCACAATAATTTATATCCTACATACGGTACCGATTACACTCCCACAGATCTTTTTTAAACGTCTACGGAAAGCCTTTGTGTCGTTTGTATGGAATGACAGACGTCCTAAATTGGCCTATGATATCCTACATAGAAGTAAACTGGAAGGGGGAGTGGGGTTACCAGATGTAGTTTTGTATTATAAAGCTATGTCTCTAGTACGTATTTTGAACTGGTGCCATGATTCTTTAAGCAAAATGTGGGTCCCACATTTTGAGAAGACAATGGCGGGGAGGAATCTGGCGGATGCCCCATGGATTCCGACTATATCCAAGGGCCTCTTAGATTGGACATCCCCTTTTAACCCGTAATTCTTTATCTGTGTGGGATAAATTGAATAAATCAGGTAAATTTGCCCCTCAGATATCCCCTCTGGCTCCACTGGGTGGATACCCCTGGTTTCCTCCAGGGGAGGAAGCAGGATTCTTAGGTGCATGCCTGGACGGGGACACTACGTGTGGCAAATTTGCCCCATGGGGAATTCTGTCCCCTTTTTCAGAGCTGGTATCAATCTTGGGGTATGTACCCGTAGCCAGGTGGAGATACCATCAAATGACAGTTTTTTTTAATAAATTGAAACTTCTACTAAGGCCTTTAAACTCGCTCACTACATTTGAATCTTTATGTGTATATACACCAAACGCTAGACATCTGCTATCACAAATGTATAGACTGGTCCTTAGCGGCCAAAACACTACAGTGTCTTATTTTATTAGAGAATGGGAAAGAGAGTTAAATCAGGTATTTACTTCCATACAAATTAAAAAATTGATTAATTCAACTCACTCTACTTCTATAAGTTCTTATGTACAAGAAATGTCATATAAATTCTTGGCTAGGTGGTATTGGACTCCAGTTAGGCTGGCGCAGATGTATCTGACAGCTGACGCCCGCTGCTGGGGGGGTTGCGAGCAGAAGGGCACATTTTTCCACCTATGGTGGTCATGCCCTAAGATTAAACCATTTTGGGGGGTGATTGCCCCGTGGGTCAAAAGGTTGACTTTTAGATCCATGGAATTTACACCTTTACATTTCCTATTTCATGGGGCGCCCTTGTCTATTGTCTACAAAAAAAGTATCACTCCGCATTTATTAAATACAGCCAAATTATTAATACCTAGGTTTTGGAAACAGGCTTTATGCCCCACTTTGTTGGGCTGGAAAAAAGAGGTTAATTAAATAATGGAAGCCGAACGATGGGTGTATGTGGCCAAAGATCAACAGGATAAGTTTAAAAATCTATG
Organism: Lithobates septentrionalis; assembly: GCA_037952835.1. Classification (NCBI taxonomy): domain Eukaryota; kingdom Metazoa; phylum Chordata; class Amphibia; order Anura; family Ranidae; genus Lithobates; species Lithobates septentrionalis. The sequence goes on along the minus strand of JBBDGP010000625.1, from coordinate 239,070 downwards.
GGCAGGCTGGGAGTACTATTTTTCAGAGATCGATATAGAGTGAACACTATTTATGGTTCAATATATATATATTTTTTTGTGTGTTGTGTGTTTCTTTGTTTAAACAGTGTGCAAAAAGTGCTGCATGTTCTCCATGTTCTCTGCATAAATGCTCCTGGAATTTGTTACAGAGGTTGATAAATTTGAATGTTTTATATAATTTTCCTATTTCATTTATGTATTTATTTACGTATTTCTTTATGTATTTAATTGTTTTTCTGTTTTTGTTTTTCCCTTCTTCTCCCTTCCCTTTCTTGTGTATATGTGTGTGTGTGTGTGTGTGTGTGTATATGTGTACATATATGTATGTATATGCGTATGTATACATGTATGTACATGTGCATAGGGGCAGTATGTGTTGAATTGTTGTGTATGATAATACCCCAAAGAGTTACATGGGTATTTGGATGTGTGGTCTGAAATAAGAGATGTGGTGTAACGTATATCTTATATGTTTAGAAGAGTGTGGGCACACAAGGGAGGGGGCAATAGTAGTAATTATAGTCACTTTATTTAGGCATCTGGGGGCATGGAGAAAGAATAGAATAGAATTAAAATATTTTAATAATTAATTTTTTTTAGCCACTTGTTCTAGGAGTTTGGGTGTATGGGGCCTCTTTTTTTTTTTGGGGGGGGGGGGGGGGGGTATTACACTAGGTGTGTTACACTTTTTTTCTCCTTTTCTGGTAATGATAGTTATCAGTTATTTTGATTTTTTGATTTTTACACTTATGCCGCGTACACACGGTCGGACTTTTCGGCTACAAAAGTCCGACAGCCCGTCCGACAGACTTTCGACTGACTTTTGGCGGACTTTTGGCGGACTTGCGGCGGACTTTCTAACGAACGGACTTGCCTACATACGATCACACAAAAGTACGACGGATTCGTACCTGATGACGTACATCGGACTAAAATAAGGAAATTGATAGCCAGTAGCCAATAGCTGCCCTAGTGTTGGTTTTTGTCCGTCGGACTAGCATACAGACGAGCGGATTTTTCGACCGGACTCGAGTCCGTCGGAAAGATTTGAAGCATGTTCCAAATCTAAAGTCCGTCAGATTTTCGACCGAAAAAGTCAGCTGCAGGTCCGATGAAGCCCACACACGGTCGAATTGTCTGCCGGATTTGGTCCGTCGGCGTCTGTCGGCATAATAGGTGCACAATGAATTTTAGAATTTTTTCTCTCACTCCCCCCCTCTTTTTTTTGCTCTTCTTCTTCCCCTTTTTCTCCCACACACACTACAAGGCATAACAAATACCACAGATTTTATACAAGATTTATTTTAAAGTTTGGAGTTAATGTTTAGGAAGTTTCTTGATTAGGGTTTTTTTTTTTTAGAAGATTTCACATTGGGCTTGGTGACTCGAAAGTTAAGATTCACCAAACCATTCACTGGGTGTACTGTCACTTAGAAATCGGTTTGGACTCCCTTGTTATTTAATAATATAAAAATCTCCCTTTTTTTCCCCCTCCCCTTCTTCACTGAAATAGAGGTGTAATGACTGACTGCTGAACTGAGGGATACTATGAATCTGAACAGTCAGGGAGGCTGGAAAGGTTGGGTTCCCTAACTGGGGATGTGTCAGAGTAAACTCAACTCTTTATAATATATTGTATGTAAAGAAGGGAAGTGATCCCCCCCCCCCCTTTTTTTCCCCCTGTTTTTGTAATTTTTTTTTATTATTATTATTATTTTTTCTCTCTTTCTCTCTTCTTATTTTTCTACTTTTGAATAGAATACTTTGAGATGTTTATATAAAATCTTTGATATTATGCAAATGTTATATATGTCTTGGTTTTTATTTAATTGTTATGTTGAATCTCAGTAAAATAAAAAAATTAATAACAAAAAAAAAAAGATCAAACACTAGTTAATTAGAGGATTATACTTAAAGTGATTGTAAAAGGTAAATGTTTTTTACCTTAATGCATTCTCTGCATTGAGGTCAAAGACCTTTTATGTTCAGTTCCAAAATGAACTATTAATCCTTGCAATGTGGGCAAAGAACCACTGCGAGGGATACATTTAAATTTTCCAAGAGTTATGCCGCGTACACACGGTCGGACTTTCTATCCTACTTGGTCCGGCACACTTTCCGACGGACTTTGTCCGCCAGGTGCGCCGGACTTTAAAACGGACGGACTTGCCCACACACGCCGGGACTTTCCGGCGGGCTAAGTCCGCCCGTCTTTCGCCGGAGTTCCGGCGGACTTTCAGAATGAACGGACTTGCCCACACACGGACAAGTCCGTTCATTTTGAACGTGACTCAGGTGCGACGGGACTAGAAAAGGATGTCAATCTTGCCGCTTTTATCGGCGAGATTGACACCTTGCGAGCCCCGTCGCGGGGCATACCAGGCCCTTAGGTCTGGTATGGATTATAAAGGGGAACCCCTACGCCAAAAAAACGGCGTGGGGCCCCCCCTAAATTCCATACCAGACCCCGATCTGAGCACGCAGCCTGGCCGGTCAGGAAAGGGGGTGGGGACGAGCGAGCGCCCCCCCCCTCCTGAACCGTACCAGGCCGCATGCCCTCAACATGGGGGGTGGGTGCTTTGGGGGAGGGGGGCGCCCTGCGCCCCCCCCCCAAAGCACCTTGTCCCCATGTTGATGAGGACAAGGGCCTCTTCCCGACAACCCTGGCCGTTGGTTGTCGGGGTCTGCGGGCGGGGGCTTATCGGAATCTGGGAGCCCCCTTTAATAAGGGGGCCCCCAGATCCCGGCCCCCCACCCTATGTAAATGAGTATGGGGTACATGGTACCCCTACCCATTTACCTAGGAAAAAAGTGTAAGTAATAAAACACACTACACAGGTTTTTAAAATATTTTATTAAACAGCTCCGGGGGGGGGGGATCTTCCTCCGGCTTCGGGGGTCTTCTTCCGGCTTCGGGGGTCCCTCCGCTTCATCTTCTCCCGGCGTCCGGTTGGTTCTTCTCCGCTCTCTTCTCCCGGTGTTCCAGTTCTTCGGCCGGCTCCTCTGCTGTGTTCAGGTAGCTCTCTTGCCAGCAGAGGTCCGGACTTCTGAGCTGCTGGGCTTCTTCTCTTCTCTTCTCTTCTCCAGATGTTGACACGACGCTCTCTCCGGCTGGACTGGTCTCTGAGGGCTGCGTTGTGACTTATATAGGCGGAGACCCCGCCCCCATATGATGTCACAGTCCCTGGGCATGCTGGGACTGTGACGTTTTAGGGGCGTGGTCAACATCACCCAGTGACCACACCCCCTAAAACGTCACAGTCCCAGCATGCCCAGGGACTGTGACATCAAAAGGGGGCGGGGTCTCCGCCTATATAAGTCACAACGCAGCCCTCGGAGAGCAGTCCAGCCGGAGAGAGCGTCGTGTCAACATCTGGAGAAGAGAAGAGAAGAAGCCCAGCAGCTCAGAAGTCCGGACCTCTGCTGGCAAGAGAGCTACCTGAACACAGCAGAGGAGCCGGCCGAAGAACTGGAACACCGGGAGAAGAGAGCGGAGAAGAACCAACCGGACGCCGGGAGAAGATGAAGCGGAGGGACCCCCGAAGCCGGAAGAAGACCCCCGAAGCCGGAGGAAGATCCCCCACCCCCGGAGCTGTTTAATAAAATATTTTAAAAACCTGTGTAGTGTGTTTTATTACTTACAATTTTTCCCTAGGTGAAGGGGTAGGGGGACCATGTACCCCATACTCATTCACATAGGGTGGGGTGCCGGGATCTGGGGGCCCCCTTATTAAAGGGGGCTCCCAGATTCCGATAAGCCCCCCGCCCGCAGACCCCGACAACCAACGGCCAGGGTTGTCGGGAAGAGGACCTTGTCCTCATCAACATGGGGACAAGGTGCTTTGAGGTGGGGGGGGGCCCCGCAGGGCGCCCCCCTCCCCCAAAGCACCCACCCCCCCATGTTGAGGGCATGCGGCCTGGTACGGTTCAGGAGGGGGGGGCGCTCGCTCGTCCCCACCCCCTTTCCTGACCGGCCAGGCTGCGTGCTCGGATCGGGGTCTGGTATGGATTTTAGGGGGGACCCCACGCCGTTTTTTCGGCGTAGGGGCTTCCCTTTGTAATCCATACCAGACCTAAGGGCCTGGTATGCCCCGCGCTCGCTGCAATAGGAAAATTTGTTTTTCCTATTGCAGCGAGCGCGAGATGCAATACCCTGCCCTCGCGTCGTATCTGGTCCGTCGGACCAGCATACACACGAGCGGCCTTTCCGTCGGACCAGCACACACACGAGCGGACTTTCCGCCCGAAACTGAGTCCGACGGAAAGATTTGAAACTTGGTTCAAATCTAGGTCCGGCGGGCTTTTGGGAAGAAGTCCGCCGGAAAAGTCCGCCGCCGCCCACACACGGGCGGATTGTCCGGCACACTCTGGTCCGCCGGACCAAGTATGCCGGAAAGTCCGACCGTGTGTACGCGGCATTAGGCTTTAACTGTGTTGCTCTGATGGTAATAATAAAGATGAATCCTAAAGCAAATGCTGCCGTAGATTTCCTTATTGCCCCCCCCCCCCCCCGGTACGTGATAAATTAAGGCTTAGCTGCCTGATCATGTGACCTTTGCTAAGGGGGAATATCAGCCAATCTGAAATCTTACCCTCCCCTACAGCAGAAATTATACAATCCCAATCCAAAAAAGTTGTCATGCTGTGTAAAATCTACATAAAAACAGAATAATTTTCAAATCTCATAAACCCATATTTTATTCACAATACAAAATAGAAAACATATCATATGTTAAAATTGTTGATGGCAGCTTCATGTCTCAAAAATGTCAAAAAGTTGGGACAGGGCCATATTTAAAACCCTCTTCTTTTAACACTCTGTAAACATCTGGTAATTGAGACCAGTTGCTAGAGGTTTGGAAGAGGAATGTTGTCCCATTCTTGCCTGATATAGGTTTCAAACTGCGCAACAGTCCTGACTCTTCTTCTTGTATTTTTTGTTTCAAGATGCTCTAGATATTTTCAACTGATAAAAGGCCTGGATTGAAAGCAGACCGGTTAAGCACCTGGACTATTAGCATTTATATTAACATTTAAATATACATTTACTTTAAGGATATTATGATAAATATATATGACCAATATATTTTACCATTAAAAAAACACCCATAGCACACAGTGAGATGCTTCCCTTTATCTTCTAATCTATATTAGAAAAAATAATACTTCCAATATAGTAAGCCTTTGTGCTTATGTTTTCTAATATTGATTTTCTTATCCTGTTAATACTACAAAATATAATTTTCATTATACCTGTGCTTTCTAAAGGTGAGAGATTGGAAGAGATTTCAGTAGTCCCAGCAGAGACCTCATTACCTGTAGAAAAGGCTTCCCAAGTCCAAGAACAGAGGTCGCCAGCCACGGAAGAGGCTCTGCCAGTGAAAGAAGAGCCAACCCCGCTGGCAGAAGACCTGGAGGGAACCATAAAAGCAGTGCACATTGCTGACTTTGAGACGGTTTGTTTCAGAAAGATCACTCGCTGAATCATGGGCTGCGCATGTCTCCTCTTTCCATCCTCCTATCGTCTCTTCCTTCTTATGGCACATTAACATCCTGCATCTGCAATCTCCATATTGCTGAACTGCTACACTAATACACTACAGCTGTCTGTCTGCATGGCTGCTTTATACAGATTTGGACTGGGGTAGGGGGGTAATGAGTGATATTTGCTGATTCGTTATCAGTCCTGTAATATAATTCTACATGGTACAAGTGATTTTACATTTTTTTAGAAGAAAAAGGAATACAAAAGTAGACAACCCCTCTATCATTTCTTTTATCAGTATTGTATTGTGTTATGGGTATTATAAAGTGAACAGCAGACAGTACTGGTAGGAAGTGAGGGTGACTGGTCTTTAGAAACATAAAGAGCATACCTTCCTCTATCCCGAAATTGTCACATTAAAGGACTCGATGAAGATGGCTGTGTCTATGCAGCTGCCAAATCAGCGGGGTGTTGATTTTACATTTGGGGCTCACCCTGAAGGAATTTGTAGGGGCGCGCTCTAAGTTATTAGAGAAAGGCTACTCACCCTCTTTAGTGACCGATGACTACCATTTTTCGAATCATGACCAGTTGCCATATCCTAGAATCGACAGCCACCAAAACACCTACAGTCATGGCCAAAAATATTGGCACCCCCGCATTTCTGTCAGATAATGTGCAACTTCACCCAGAAAATTGTTGCAATTACCAATGTTTAGGCATTCTCATGTTTATTTCTTTTGTTTGTATTGGTATGACACAAATAATGAAGAAACAAAAAGCCAAATCTGACACATTCCATGCAAAACTCCTAAGATGGACTGGACAAAATGATTGTGGTTTGACACACATATGCGGGTGCTACTCACGTATGCGTTCGCTTCTACACGCAAGCTTGTCGGGACAGGGAACTTTAAAAAAAAAGGAAAATTTATTGTCAAATACTTACCGTAATTTTCCTTTCCTGATGGACTCCATGGCAGCCTACGTGTGGGTTAACCCCGCCTCCTCTCCAATGCTATAGGACCCCATTCCCATAAATGAGTGCTCACCACTAGCTACTGTGTTCCGTAACTAGCCTACTCGTTGACCAATGGGTGGGAACTCCGTCTGCCATGGAGTCCATCAGGAAAGGAAAATTACGGTAAGTATTTGACAATAAATTTTCCTTTTTCCTGACAGACTCCATGGCAGCCTACGTGTGGGAAATAACTAGCCAACCACACAGGCGGGTATGCATGATCAAAACATAAATTTTAATTTGTCCTATCGGTCGATAGGATTTGTAACCCAAAGTTTACAGAGGATAGTGAGGCAGGCTCTATACAATAGTGCAACATGAAGGTATTAATAGAAGCCCATGAAGCTGCCTTGCAGATGGTATCTGGAGCCACATGTCGAGCCGCTGCCCACGAGGCTGCCATTCCTCTGGTGGAATGGGCTGTCACCGCCTTTGGAGGAGCCAAGCCCTTAGCCCTATATGCCTGTTGTATGGTCTGTACGATCCAGGACGCGATAGTCCTGGTTGAGGCTTTCTTCCCTATATTGCTGCCTGAGTGAAGCACGAAGAGATGACTAGAACGTCTGAAGGGAGAAGTAACCTTGAGATATTCCTTAATAGCTTCGCCCACATCTAGAGGGTGATTCTCAGTGGACCCTGGGGTCCTAAATGTAGGTAACACGATCTCTTGATTGACGTGGAATACTGAAGACACTTTTGGGTTGGAACCCAGCATAGGAATGAGGACTACCCGGTCCGGGAAAAACGTTAGGAAGGGTTCTTCGTGACCAAGTGATGCAATTTCAGAGACCCTTTTGGCTGAGGTAATGGCCACTAAGAAGGCCACCTTTGCTGAAAAGACCTTGATAGGGAGCGGGGAGGGCCCCGAAGTACTGAGTCCAGAGATCGAGTCAAGGACTAATGGGAGGTCCCATTTGGGGAACCTCGGCTTTCTCTGGGGCTTGAGTCTCGATGCGCCTCGGAAAAATTGTCTAACCAGAGGATGAACTGCCCATGAAGTGCCGGAGAAGGCCGAAAGTGCCGAAACTTGGACTCTCAGAGAGCTGACAGATAGATGTAAATCTAGGCCCGTTTGGAGGAAACTGAGTACGTCCTGGACTTTTGGATGTCTAAAAGACCTGCCCTGAGGAGAGCAGAACTCCACGAATTTGGACCAGATCCTTCCATAGACTTTATTTGTACTGGATCTTCTCGAGCTCATGAGAGTGGATATTACTTCTGAGGCACAACCTAGGGATTCCAGCCTCTCCCTCTCAAGAACCAGACCATCAGTCTCAGCACCGCAGGACAAGGGTGCAGGACTGACCCTTGAGAAAGAAGGTCCGGTCTGAGAGGGAGAGGCACTGGGTCCCGACAGCTGAGCTGGACCAGGAGAGGGAACCAAGGCCTGTTCGGCCAATAGGGAGCTATTGTCACCACCTCCACTGGCTCTGCTCGGAGCCTCTGCAGGAATCTCAGCAAAACTGGCAGTGGCGGAAAGGCGTATGCCCGCTTGAACCTCCACTGATCCGTCAGGGCATCTGTCCCGATGGCTTGACTACAGAGCCCCCGGGTGTAGAACTTCTTCAGCTTGCGATTGCAGGGGGAAGCAAACAGATCTACTTCGGGATCGGTCTTTAGTGACAAGATCCACCTGAACGTCTCTATGTGGAGAGACCACTCGTTGTTGTCCAACTCGGTCCGTGACAGGAAGTCTGCTTGAGTGTTTTGGACGCCTGGGACAAAGACTGCCGAGATGTTGGCAAGGTATTTCTGCGCCCACGATAGGATGGGCTCGACTTCCCGAAGGAGTGTGGGACTCCGAGTACCCCCTTGCCTCTTCACATACGATACTGCTGTGGTGTTGTCCATTCTCAACAGCACTGACTCCCCCATCAGGAGATGAGAGAAGAACTGTAGGGCACACCAGGCCGCACGAAGTTCCAAGACATTCGACCCTGGGTTGGGGAGACAAGTTTCCCACTTGCCTTGGGCCAGGTTCGACCCACAAAGGGCTCCCCAACCGGTACCGCTGGCATCGGTCGTGACCGTCACCCAGGAGATGGGAGCGATGGAGTGGCAAGTCAGGAGGTTCTTGCGCTGAAGCCACCAGAAGAGGCTGTTTCTCATTGCAGATGTTATGCGGATGACCTGGTTCTTGTCCCCTGACTTCCATTGCCGTAGGAGACCTGACTGGAAGGGACGCAATCTCCATAAGGCCCATTTGACCATGGGAGTCGTAGAAACCATCGTGCCAACGACTTTCAGACACTGAGAGGCTTTCATTTGCCGAGCATGTAGAGCCCGGGAGACTCTGTCTCGAACTGTAGGAATTTTCTGTAGTGGAAGGGAGATAGTGTTTGCCACTGTATCGAACTGGGCTCCCAGATATATTAGACGCTGAGTTGGGCTCAGTTGACTCTTTTCTATGTTTAGGAGCCACCCGAAGTTGGACAGAGTGGAGATTACTTGATCCCGGTGGACCAGCAACTGCTCCCTGCTCTGGGACAGCACCAGCAGGTCGTCCAGGTAGTGGTAAAGACGTACCCCTTTGGATCTTATTAGTGCCACCGTAGCTAGGAGGACCTTTGAAAAGACCCGGGGGGACGTTGTCAGCCCGAAGGGGAGGCAAATAAATTGAAGATGATCTGACCCAATGTGAAAGCGGAGGTATTTGTGAAATTCTTTTTCCACTGGAACGTGGAAATAAGCGTCCTTCAGGTCGATTGATATCATCCAGTCGCCTGGTTGTATGGCTCTCTGAATGGTCACCAAGGTTTCCATCTTGAACCTTCCATTCTCTATGAATCCGTTGAGATATGTGAGGTCTATGACTGGGCGCCAAGAGCCCCCCTTTTTTTGAACTAGGAAGAGAGGGGAGTATATCCCCTGGAACCATTCGTCCTGTGGTACATGTACTACTGCTCCTTGAATTTTCAGGAGGTCCACATAGGACAGCAAAATTTGTTTTTGATCCTCTGCCCGAGGGAGAAGAGTGGAGACGAACCTTGGGTGCGGAGTCCTGGAAAAGGCCCATCTGTGGCCTGACGAGACCGTCCTTATGACCCAGAAGTCTGAGATCGAGGCCACCCAGACGTGCCGGAAGAGGAGCAGACGAGCCCCCACCCGGCCCGCCTGGGCGGGCGTAATCTCAAAAAGATTTAGCCTGATCACGAGCACTGGACGTTTGATTTTTAACGGGTTTGCGGAAGGATGACTGCCCTCTGCTCCAATTCTTCCTAAAGTCCCGGCCAGGCTTGTAGGAGCGTGCTTCCCTGGAGCACTCCGGACTTCGTCTTCTGAACTGGGGCTTCTTTCGACCCAGCATGCGCCTGTCCTGGGGAAGAAAACCCGATTTGCCACCTGTGGCTCGCGTAATGGCATCGTCAAGCTTATTGCCAAACAGTGAGGACCCCTCAAACGGGATTTTACACCACGCTTGCTTAGAACCAGGGTCCGCAAGCCAGGGACGCAACCAGAGGGCTCTCTTGGCCGTAACTGAGGACAGCATAATACGAGCCAGAAGGCGGATCAAGTCAATGGACGCCTCCCCCAGGAAGACCGCTGCAAGCTTCAGCTCTGCGGCTGCTGAACTTCCAGCCAGCTCTTCTGACACGCCTCTAAGGAAGGATTCCACGTTCTCCGTCCAGGCCTCCATGGCCTTAGACATGGCCGCTAATGCCAGGGCTGGTTTACAGGCCATACCCGCGAGCCCATAGATTCTTTTTAGATCTAGGTCTATCTTCCTCTCGAGCCCATCTTTAAAAGATACTGCGTCTTCTAGAGGAAGAGTCACATGTTTGGACAGACGCATAAGAGCTGCGTCCACAAGGGGAGTATTCTCCAAATTCTTTACTTCTTCTGATTTGAAGGGGTACAATCTGGAGGTTTTATTAGACATGGAGGATTTTTTCTCTGTTTTACTCCATTCTTCCTCAATGATTTCCTTTAGCTCTGGAAGGAGCGGAAAGTTTGCGCGTTCTCTCCCCAGGTGCTTGAAGAATTTTTTCTGCTTGGCTGGGGGAGTGGAAGGGTCTTCCCACTTCAAGGCTTCCTTGATCGCTTTGATTAAAGGGGAAACCATCGCGAAGTCGAACCCTCCAATGACCTCCTCACTGATAGACTCATCCTCTGAGGAGTCAGGAGAGGTGATATAGGGCTGCGAAGTACCCGGATCATCACGGGCCTCTTCCGCCGGCGGGCCAGACGCAGTGGTAGACTGGCTCAATGTGCGAGGTGCTTCCCTCTCCATTAGGGATTGCTGTACCACTCGTTTCACAAGAGACTCTAAACGCTGGTTTTCCGTCTCTTTTTCCCCAACCGCACGGGCAAAACAACGGTCACATAAGGACTTGCCCTCCGGGATTCGTGTCCTACATCCCCAGCAGGCTCTGTGGTCTGAGCGGCTGTCATGGCGGTGGGAGCGGTGTCTTGAGGAGGAACGAGAGCGTCTCCTCTGGTGGGATCCGGACTGTGAATCTCGTCTGGATGAAGATGAATTGTATTGTGGCTTGGCAAGGTCATTGGCATTCTGGACCGCATTTAGCGGGTCCGACCTAGAAGGGCTGGGAAGAGAAAAAAATAGGGGAAGGGGAGAGAATAAAGGTAGAACATGGTATCAGCACGACAATAATGTGCATAAACCTCATCCCCTCCCCTCACGAGCACATACCTTGTGCGTGAGGGCTGGCCACTTAAAGGCGGTGAATTGTCCATAACCAGGGACACGAAATGTCACTTTAATAGTCTGCAGGGATAATGGTCTAAGAAAACCTAGGCATCAAAATATGAGAAGGTTTTAGAGAAAAAGAAAAAACTCTGCTTGCCTCTTCTTTTTTTTTTTTTTTTTTTTTTTTTATAATATGCACAAGGCATGTATCAACATATAATCAATGCAAAGGAGAAACAACTTCCAGCCGCATATGTATGTATATTTAGATAACATATATAATGATAAAAGAACAATTTTCCATTATTTTGCTCTCTTTTTTTTTTTTTTTTTTTTAAAATGCAGAGGTTTCCACCACTCACCTGGAGACCAGCAGGGATCCGCTCCTCCTTTCCCTACCAAGGGAGATCCCAACTCAGCAGGACAGGAGGGCGGAATTTAAATTCCCCGCCCGTGACATCATTATCCCCTACAGCGCATGCGCAAAGGGGAACCACCGTACAGCGCCTGCGCGGACGACGAACGAGCCGCCGTACTACGCATGCGCGAGCCAAACCTCGCTCTCAGGTTGGCTACAGCGCAGGTGCCAGCGGCGAGACTGCCGCAACCCGGAAGTGCCGTGGCGGGCTGGAACGCACGCGAACCAGCCGCCATGAGGGGGATAGGATACACTGGATCACCAGGGAAAATACATACAACACATAGAAACACTGCCATGGAGTATGAGAAAACATCCACAGACCTTGCCAGCCGTTGATGAGAACTGTCCGCCGGGCATACAGAGGCGACCACCCATCCACCAAGGGGGAACATTCAAGCCTCTTCAAGCTACTCGCCCGCTCATAGCTGAGCTTTTGAGCTGCACCGCACAGGTATGCCAAACTTGGAATCAATCAATCTTGGATTCAATCAATCTTGATGCGAACAGCATGTGTAGGTCCATAGAGGAGGACAAAAAAGGAACACAGTAGCTAGTGGTGAGCACTCATTTATGGGAATGGGGTCCTATAGCATTGGAGAGGAGGCGGGGTTAACCCACACGTAGGCTGCCATGGAGTCTGTCAGGAAAAAATGTTTTCTTATTTATTTTACTTGATTTTATATATTTTTTCACTGTTTTTTTTTTTTTAAATTGGGTCACTTTTATTCCTATTACAAGGAATGTAAACATCCCTTGTAATAGAAAAAAAGCATGACAGGACCTCTTAAATATGAGATCTGGGGCCAAAAAGTCCTCAGATCTCATATTTGGACTTAAAAGCAAAAAAAAAATTTGTCATTTGAAAAAATGACAACAGAAAAATGTGCCTTTAGGACGTATGGGTGGAAGTGACGTTTTGACGTCCCCTCCACCCTCCTATGGGATGGAGACGGGTGGGGGTCATCTTCCCCTCACTCATCTCCATACCACAGACGTGAAAGGACCCAATCGCCTCCGCCGCTAGCGACGGCTCCGGTAAGCGGCGGGGGGGGGGGGGGGGGCGCGGGAGAGCGGCGGGAAGCTGGTGGCACCTCCCCCGCCGCCGATAACGGTGATCTTGCTGTGAATCTGTCGCAGAGACCACCATTATCGTAAACAGAACTGCCGGCTCTAATGATGGATACCTCGGTTGTGGCAGCACCTGCTGCCATTACCGAGATATCCATCTTCATACTACCGACGTATATGTACAGGAGCCGGTCAGTAAGTGGTTGTTCCTGTGTCCACTCTGCGCAACATTGTCAAGAAGTTTACAGCCCATGGTACTCTAGCTCATCTCTCTGGATGTGGACGAAAGATAAAAATTGATCCAAAAATTTGCCAAAACTTACCTGAGGCAGCTAAAATCCTTTCGGGAGAATGTGCTATGGACACATGAAACAAAATGACAGCTTTTTGGAAAAGCCCATCATTCTACTGTTTTCAGAAAAAGAAATGAGAGCTTTAAAGAAATGAATACAGTCCCTATAGTCAAACATGGTGGAGGTTCACTGATGTTTTAGGGTTGTTTTGCTGCTTCGGGCACTGGATGTCTTGACTGTGTGTATGGCATTATGAAATCTGAATACTAACAAAGAATTATGGGGTGCAATGTAGGGCCCAGTGTCAGAAAGCTGGGTCACCATTAGAGGTCATGGGTCTTACAGCAGGGCAATGACCCAATGAACACATCAAAAAGCACCCAGAAATGGTTTAAGAAATGGTTTAAGACAAAGCTCTGGAGAATACTGAACTGGCCAGCAATTGGTCCAGCTCTAAATATTGCACCTGTGGAGAGATCTCAAAAAAGCAGTTGGGAAAAGGAACCCTTCCAATCTGAGAGACCTGGAGCAGTTGGAGAAAGAATTCCAGAAATTTCAGTAGAGAGGTGTAAGAAACTCATTGATGGTTACAGGAAGCGATTGATTTTAGTTATTTTTTTCCAAGGGGTGTGCTACCAAATATTAACTACTTCTGGACAGCCCACCGTCGTTGTACGTCAGTAATTTGTCGTAGAATACCAGGGTATATTCTTAAATGGTGGACGGCATTTGCAGCAAGATCACTTTTATTGGCGGCGGGAGAGGTGCCCCCCCCTCCCGACGAGCTCCGGTTGTCTCCGCCACTTACCTGAGCCGAGACGATCGGCTCCTCTCCCCTCTGAGACATGGAGCCGAGTGAGGGAAAGATGGCCCCCGCTCGGCTCCATAACATTGGATAACGGAAGCGACGTCAAAGTCACTTCCACCCAATGGTCTTAAAGGGGAAATTAAAAAAAAAATGTATTTATTTATTTTTTATTGCATGTAAGTGTAAATGTGAGGTCTTTTTGACGAACCCCACATCTAACATTTAAGAGGTCCGCCCATGCCTTTTTTCTATTACAAAGGATGTTTACATTCCTTGTAATAGGAATAAAAGTGACCCAAAATTCTTTTTTAAAAGGACAGTAAAATAAAAAATAAAAAGTAAAATAAATAATAAAAAAAAAATTGGAAGCGCCCCGTCCCGCCAAGCTCGCGCGCAGAAGCGAACACATACATAAGTCACGCCCGCATATGAAAACGGTGTTCAAACCACACATGTGAGGTATCGCCGCGATCGAGCGAGAGCAATACTTCTAGCAAAAGACATACTCTGTAACTCAAAACTGGTAACCTGTAGAAATATTTAAACGTTGCCTATGGAGGTTTTTAAGGGTCAAAGTTTGTCACCATCCCACGAGCGGGCGCAATTTTGAAGCATGACATGTTGGGTATCAATTTACTCGGCGTAACATTATCTTTCACAATATAAAAAAATTGGGCTAACTTTACTGTTGTCTTATTTTTTTATTCAAAAAATAGGATTTTTTATAACAGCTTACCTGTAAAATCCTTTTCTTTGTGTATTTTTTCCCCAAAAAATTGCGCTTGTAAGACCGCTGCGCAAATACGGTGTGACATAAAGTATTGCAACGACCGCCATTTTATTCTCTAGGGTGTCTGTATAAAATATATCTATATATAATGTTTGGGGTTCTAAGAAATTTTCTTGCAAAAAAAAAAAAATGATTTTAACTTGTAAACATCAAGTTTGAAAAATAGGCCTGGTCCTTAAGTAGTTAAACTGAGGGTGTCAATAATTTTGTCCAGTCCATTTTTGGAGTTTTGTGTGAAATGTGTCAGATTTGGCTTTTTGTTTCTCCACTTTTTTGTGTCATAACAATACAAACAAAAGAAATAAACATGAGAATGCCTAAACATTTGTAATTGCAACAATTTTCTGGGCTGTACATGACTGTAATAGATACCTGCAAAATTGCATGGACAGACAGCTAGCTGTACACCTGTCATTCACACCCTTTGAACTGATACTCCACCACTACACTTATAACTGGACTGATTACAACTTAAAGTGATTGTAAAGTCTCGTCTTTTTTTTTCTATAAAAATAGCAAACATATTATACTAACCTGTTTTGTACAGTGGATTTGTACAGAGCAGCCCTGATCCTCCTCTTCTCAGGTCCCTCTTCTATGCTCCTGGCCACTCCCTCCTGTCGAGTTCCCCCACAGCTAGCAGCTTGCTATGGGGACACCCGAGACGAGTCACAGTTCCCTGTGTCCATTCAGACAGGGGACCGCGGCCCGGCCCCTCTCTCTCCAGATTGGTTAGTTGACTTTGATTGACAGCAGCGGGAGCCAATGATGCCACTGCTGTGTCTCAGCCAATCAGGAGGATAAGTCTTGGGCAGCCGAGACACTGGTGGATATCGCTAGACAGAGATGGGGCTCAGGTAAGTATTAGGGGGGCTGCTGCAAACAGAAGGCTTTTTATCTTAATGCATAGAATGCATTAAAGTGGATGTAAACCCCATTTTTTTTAAATTAAGGCTTGCACCTTGTACAGCATAGGATTTCATGTCATCTGTGCCCAGTCTTGCCAAGAAGAGTTAATCCAGCTCTGAGCAGTCCTCTTATCTTTTTCAGTGAGATAAAAAATGGACAGACAGAGAAATAGGAGTCTGTTTCTCCCCTTTGCTGTGAGTGAAAGGTGATTTACATATCTCATGCAGAAGCCTGAAAGAAACATTCTGTGTACTTCAGATCCCCTCCTCTGTTCCTCTCCAGCTCTCCCAGGATTGGCTGCTCCACACCTCAGCATGATTGGGCATGCTGAACTCATGTAGTGACTTTTCTGGGTTTTGACTGGATGTTAGTGATCATAGCAGAAGTTCAGTGTTCAGCAGAAAATGCATGTTGACAAGGGAAGTGTAGAGGTAGGCGGGGAGTCTACTGACATCATGACTCCACCCACCGAGCTCCGGACAACAGACCCACCCACAGAATATGCAGTTTTTCGGGTCTCATAACAGACAGATGGGAGACATTTGACAGGTAACGATACACGCAGGAGGCATGTATATGCTTATAAATAACCACTATGAGAGTAGTTTAGAAAGGATGAGAGTGGGTTTACATCCACTTTAAGGTAAAAAAAAACCTTCTGACTTTGCAACCCCTTTAAAAACCTTCACAGTCATAAAGCAAGTTGCACACTTCTAGAAGGGTGACCACCTAAATACCCTTTCCACACACTTTTCCTTCCAGAAAGGAGGCCAGTTAGTCTGGCAGCCACCTGACGTATTTTTTTCCCTAGGAACTTAGCGTATTAAGTACAGTGATATGATAATGGGTCAGTCCCTCCTAGGACCAGAGTGCACTAAAACCAGTGACATAATGGGTCAGTCTCTTCTAGGACCAGAGTCTAATAATGATAAAGACATTGCAATGAGTTAGGGCCCTTCTAGGACCAGAGTGTAATAATAACAGTGACATTATAATGGGTCAGTCCATCTTAGGACCAGGGTGCAATAATGACAGTGACATGAGTGGTCAATCCCTGGACCAGACATTTACTTTAAATGATCCATCTTTCCTAGAACAGTGTTAAATTAATAATAATAATATGTTAATAATTTGGTCTTATTTGGGAGTAGTAGGAAAATTATTAGTACATCCATTAGTCAATAGTACATAGTATAATAATATTTTGTGAAAATAGGCTGTTTGTTCAATAGTAAGCTCACAAAAAAAATCTACCTAACTGGATGCTAATGGGTTGGCTCTCCCTCAGATGTTTTTATAAGCTCCTAATACATGTAGTGGAATATGTTAAAATGGTTGTAAACCTCAGACATGCATTATGAACAAAGCATATCTCTCTACAGTGCCTTGAAAACGTATTCATACCCCTTGAAATTTTCCACATTTTGTCATGTTACAAAACGTAAACGTATTTTATTAGGATTTTATGTGATAGACCAACACAAAGTGGCAAGAAGAAAGCCATTGTTGGAATAAAGCCATAGGAAGTCCCGTTTGCAGTTTGTGAGAAGCCATATGGGGATCACAGAAAACATGTGGAAGAAGGTGCTCTGGTCAGATGAGACCAAAATCTAACTTTTTGGCCTAAAAGCAAAACTAACACTGCACATCACCCTGAACACTCCATCCCCACCATGTAACTTGGTAGTGGCAGCATCATGTTGTGGGGATGCTTTTCTTCAGCAGGGCCTGGGAAGCTGGTGATGTTGATCGGAAAATGGATGGAGACAAATACAGGGCAACCTAATGCCCCATACACACGATCAGAAATTCTGCCAGTAAAAGTTGAATGTGAGCTTTTGGTCAGAAATTTCGACCGTGTGTATGCTCCATTGGACTTTTGCTGGCAGAATTCCAGCCAGCAAAAGATTGAGAGCAGGTTCTCTATTTTTTGGTTGGAAAAAGTTCCTATCCGAAAATGTGTTCGTCTGTATGCAATTCGGACGCGCAAAAAATCACGCATTCTCGGAAACAATTTGACGCATGCTGGGAAGCAGTGAACTTCATTTTCTCGGCTCGTCGTAGTGTTGTACGTCATCGCGTTCTTGACGGTCGAAAGTTCAGAGAACTTTTGTGTGACCGTGTGTATGCAAGCCAAGCTTGGGAGGAATTCCGTCGGAAAAACCATCCAAGATTTTTCAGACGGAAATTCCGCTCGTGTGTACGGGGCATTAGAAGAAAACCTGTTATGCCGCGTACACACGGTCGGACTTTCCGGCATACTTGGTCCGGCGGACCAGAGTGTGCCGGACAATCCGCCCGTGTGTAGGCGCCGGCGGACTTTTCCGGCGGACTTTTTCCCAAAAGCCCGCCGGACCTAGATTTGAAACATGTTTTAAATCTTTCCGTCGGACTCAGTTTCGGGCGGAAAGTCCGCTCGTCTGTGTGCTGTGTGTTGACCACGCCCCCTAAAACGTCACAGTCCCAGCATGCCCAGGGACTGTGACATCATAAGGGGGCGGGGTCTCCGCCTATATAAGTCACAACGCAGCCCTCAGAGAGCAGTCCAGCCGGAGAGAGCGTCGTGTCAACATCTGGAGAAGAGAAGAGAAGCCAAGAAGCCCAGAAGTCCGGACCTCCGCTGGCAAGAGAGCTACCTGAAGACAGCGGAGGAGCCGGCCTAAGAACTGGAACACCGGGAGAAGAGAGCGGGGGAAGAACCAACCGGACGCCGGGAGAAGATGAACCGGAGGGACCCCCCGAAGCCGGAAGAAGACCCCCGAGGAAGATCCCTACCCGGAGCTGTTTAATAAAATATTTTAAAAAACTGTGTAGTGTTTTATTATTTACACTTTTTCCCTAGGTGAATGGGTAGGGGTACCATGTACCCCATACTCATTCACATAGGGTGGGGGGCCGGGATCTGGGGGCCCTCTTATTATAGGGGGCTCCCGGATTCCGATAAGCCCCCCGCCCGCAGACCCCGACAACCAACGGCCAGGGTTGTCGGGAAGAGGCCCTTGTCCTCATCAAAAGCGGCAAGATTGACATCCTTTTCTAGTCCCGTCGCACCTGAGTCACGTTCAAAATGAATGGACTTGTCCATGTGTGGGCAAGTCCGTTCATTCTGAAAGTCCGCCGTAACTCCGGCGAAAGTCCGTCGGAATAACGGGCGGACTTAGCCCGCCGCAAAGTCCAGTCGTGTGTGGGCAAGTCCGTCCGTTTTAAAGTCCGGCGCACCTGGCGGACAAAGTCCGTCAGAAAGTGTGCCGGACCAAGTAGGACAGAAAGTCCGACTGTGTGTACGCGGCATTAGAGTCTGCAAAAGACTTGAGACTGGGGTGGAGGTTCACCTTCCAGCAAGACAACGGCTTTAAACATACAGCCAGAGCTACAATGGAATGGTTTAGATCAAAGCATATTCATGTGTAATGCCCCGTACACACGGTCGGACTTTGTTCGGACATTCCGACAACAAAATCCTAGGATTTTTTCCGACGGATGTTGGCTCAAACTTGTTTTGTCTACACACGGTCGAACAAAGTTGTCGGAAAATCCGATCGTTCTTAATGCGGTGACGTAAAACACGTACGTCGGGACTATAAACAGGGCAGTGGCCAATAGCTTTCATCTCTTTATTTATTCTGAGCATGCGTGGCACTTTGTCCGTCGGATTTGTGTACACACGATCGGAATTTCCGACAACGGATTTTGTTGTCGGAAAATTTTATCTCCTGCTCTCCAACTTTGTGTGTCGGAAAATCCAATGGAAAATGTCCGATGGAGCCCACACACAGTCGGAATTTCCGACAACACGCTCCGATCGGACATTTTCCATCGGAAAATCCGACCGTGTGTACGGGGCATTAGAATGGCCCAGTCAAAGTCCAGACCTAAACTTAATTAAGAATCTGTAGCAAAACTTGAAAATTGCTGTTCACAGACGCTCTCCATCCAATCTGACAGAGCTTGAGCTATTATGCAAAGAAGAATGGGCAAAAATTTCACTCTGTAGATGTGCAAAGCTGGTAGAGACATCCCCAAAAAGACTTGCTGCTGTAATTGCAGCGAAAGGTGGTTCTACAAAGTATTGACTCAGGGGGCTGAATACAAATACACGCCACACTTTTCAAATATTTATTTGTAAAAAAATTTTGAAAACCATTTATCATTTTCCTTCCACTTTACAATTATGTGCCACTTTGTGTTGGTCTATCACATAAAATCCCAATAAGAAAAAAAAACTTTTTTGGTTGTAACATGACAAAATGTGGAAAATTTCAAGGAGTACCGTATTTTCCGGTGTATAAGACGAACCCCCGATTCTACTGTATTTCTACAGTTTTTGCATAATACTCACTGTATAGGACGACCCCCCTTCCGAGACTTCATATTGCCTATATTTCCTTCTTGGTGCCGTACCGCACTGAGCCAATCACGGTGAGCGATGTATTCTAATAATGAATACAAAGCCTGCTCGGATTGGCAGAGGCTGTAACATCATCAGCCCGCGCCTGTCTGACTCTCAAAGCCAATCCAAGCAGGCTACTGTATGTAGCCTGCTCGGATTGGAAGAGGTCATTACCAAGCAGGCTCTGTATTCATTATTGGAATACATCGCTCGCCGGGATTGGCTCAGCGGTGTATTTTGTATGTAGCCGAAGTTACATACAGTATTACCGCACATCCGACGGGCTGACTTACAGCCGACTGCATTTTATACCCGGCGTATAAGACGACCCCCAATTCTTGCACTTTTTTTTAAGTGTAAAAGGTCGTCTTATACGCTGGAAAATATGGTATGAATTGAATACTTTTTCAAGGCACTGTATAATGTGTACTTGTCTCAATCCAGAGCACTAAGTGTCATTTCTGTCTGCTGCCTTGTTCCTCTGCTATCAGCATGAGTCACTTCTGACAAGTTTTCCGGACACCAAGAGAAGAATGGTGACAGGGGAGGAAGCTACAGCTGATTGACAGTCTCAGCCCTGTTCCTGTGTGCTTTGTGAAGGGGGGTGTGTCACTTCTGTCCAATCAGGTCTCAGAACTCTCCTTAGCTCTGCAGAGTGTAATTTCAGCTTTCTACACCCTTTATTCCTGACATCTCAGACAAGCTGTATAAATTCTGAACTTTGAACAGATGAAGAGATAAACAGGTATAACCTATGTAGGAGGATTTCTTTCATCCCTCTGTATCTCTGGAGGCCAGTCACTTCACTCAGTATAAGTAAGGGTTTACAACCACTTTAACTGCTTTGACCAAGCTGCAACATTAGGCTGCAGTAGCCATTAATCTGATGTGAAATCCAGGTTGGGGAGTAGGAGTTTGACATTACTGCGTAGTATAAGGTGGAGCAAAGATCATCTCACCCAAGAGCACCCTTCTACGGTGTACAAGTCATATAAGAAACCAGGGTTTAATCTGCCTGGTCAACTAAAAATACAGGTACAGTGCTTTAATACTAAATACCCCATGATTTCCAATGAGTACCATTCATATCTGTGCGACCTCAAGTCACATAACTACTTTGGTCTGACTTTGATGCGACTTGAGGTTCATAGACCTCAAGATTACTCAGGCATTGCTTCAAGTCACGTCAGAGTCACGTGACTTTCAGGCCATACAAGTGTGAAAGGGGCCTTATATCTAAAGACAGACCTCAGCTGCAGCTCGGACCCACTATACACTCCCTCACTCTCTGTGCTGTGCCTGACTGTGTATATACCCCTTGGTGCTTGTGTTGCAGTGTGGAGGTGCAGCTGCAAGCTCTATAGCGAGTAATAGGAGATTGTCCTATTACTCGCTATAGAGCTGATAGTTGTACCTGTGCTGCAGTGTAGGGGCAAACAGATAGAAAAACTGCCCAGCACAGCAGAGAGAGCCAGGCAGTGCAAAGTGGGCCCACGTTACAGCTGGGATTCGTCTTTGGGTACAACCGAAATCAAGCGGAACTTGTTCAGGTTTTCAGTGTAAAAACACACATGAACTTTTAAATGCTGATATATGATTTCTGGTTGGCTTTCTTCTTTGGCAAGGGATGAAATGTACATATAGCCAATTGGCCAGTAAGGGCTTCAGTGGTAAACCTTCAAAGACACGGAACTGTCTATTATTCTCTAGTTAATTGCGCAATTATCTGTAATTTTTATGAGATAGAGCTGGTAAACTGTGTCAGGCCTCGTAATTTACTGGAATGTTCATGTTAACGTCAACAGGAATTTGGATGGGTGACAACCCTCTTATACAGTATGGATGGATTGGATGGATGACAACACTCCTATACAGTATTAAAATATTCATTGTGGCTGTGGTAATGACTGTAAATAAATAATGTAGTATTTACATGACTGAAGCACGATGCAGTGTCATTACATAACTCTTTTTAGTATGCTTGTCCATTGTAATACATTAGCCATTCCTCCATCCCTGCAGATAACTAATACTTTCTATTCCATATTAACCACTTGCTTACTGGGCGCCTTTACCACCTTCCTGACTAGGCCAATTTCCAGCTTTCAGCACTCTCACATTTTGAATGACAATTGCGCGGTCATGCAACACTGCACCCAACTTACATTTTTATCATTTTTTTCACACAAATAGAGCTTTCTATTGGTGGTATTTAATCACCACTGCGTTTTTTATTTTTTTGCTAAACAAACAAAAAAAGACCAAAAACTTTGAAAAAAAGACAAAACATTTTTCATATTTTGTTAAAAATTTTGCAAACAGGTAATTTTTCTCCTTCACTGATGGGCACTGATGAGGTGGCACTGATGGGCACTGATCAGGAGGCACTGATGGGTGGCACTGATGGGCACTGATAGGTGGCACGGAGAGGTGGCTGGGAAAAGGAGAGGTTCGGGAGCTTACGGAAGGCATTACAAGGAGGTAGAAAAACACTGTGAGAAACAATATTATGAAAAATGGATTACAGGGATGTGTATGGATTATTTTTGGAGATTAAGAATATTGTTTAGTGTCACTTTAAATAGAAGATGCAGAAAACAAAAGCATGCATGATAGCATAATTACACATTAGGGTTCCATCGCATTACAACGTGTGTTAATTGTGAATTACAGTATTGCACAGCAATACCCTATATACAGTATATGTGTGTTGCAGTGCATATTCGATGTTAACTGCACACTATGTCGCTTTCATAAAGCATCGACACCTCGCAGCCACCTCCATTGATTTAAATGGTAATGCTCTGTAACCGCACCTTAACAGCACCTAGACCATTTATGCCTTGTTAGTGAAGGTTTAATAAAGTATTAGCTGGGCATTGGGGGAGAGGCAGTGCAGGTTCCTGTATCCCAGAATGCACTGGGAAATAATATAGAACTAGGACAGAGCATCTCCAGCCATTTCCTGGTTGTACAAAGCAGCCGTGTACATGGATGTCAACATTCTCCACAAATTTATAGGGACACCTGTTTGTCTGTAGGGAGTCTTAATATAATTAGGGGGTGGGGCATCCATTTGTAGGTGTGGTGTAGCGGGGGGGGGGATGCAGCATGCTAAGCGCGCTGTAGCGGAGAAAAGGGGCGTGGTCTAAACTAAATATTGGGCGTGGCTTTAAGGGGGTGGGGTTAGACTCTGAGATGAAAGAGAGATGGGGGAGAAGGAATAGAGGGATGGAGAAAGTAAGAAAGAAAGAAAGAAAGAAAGAAAGAAAGAAAGAGAGAGAGAGATAGGGAGGGAAGAAGGGGAGAGAAGAAAGGAAAGAAAGAAGATAGATAAAGCAGTAGTTAACTAATTAGATAAATTGTGTTTCCATTGAGCTTCTTCAGATTTAAGGAAACCTGTAATAAGTGAAAAACAGAGGATGCAATTGTGGACATCTACTTCTGCCAGTGCAGGTTTCCTGGCTTTAATGCAACCTATGCCACTGCCCTGGATCAAGCACACATTGCTTGATCCAGATCGGTTCACAGATCGCAGTGCGAACTGTGAACTTGCATCGGAATCAGATCGCATGGTTGAGAACACCCATGCGATCCGATTCCAGTGTGGGGAAAAAAAAGTCCCTGCACCATTTTTCCCCCAAATAGAACTTTCTTTTGGTGCTATTTGATCACCTCTGCAGTTTTTATTTTTTGTGCTATAAACAAAAAAGACCGACAATTTTGAAAAAAACAATCCAATATTTTTTACTTTCTGCTATAAAACCTATCCAATAAAATTTCTTTAAAAAAATTAAATTTCTTCATCAATTTAGGCCAATATGTTTTCTGCTACATATTTTTGGTAAAAAAAATCCCAATAAGCGTATATTGATTGGTTTGCGCAAAAGGTATAGCGTCTACAAACTATGGGATATATATATATATATATATTTATTTATTACTTTCTTAATAGTAATGGCGATGATCAGCTACTATTAGCGGGACTGTGATATTGCAGTGGACACTCTGACACTAACTGACACTTTTGACACTTTCAGTGACATTAATACAGTGATCAGTGCTAAAAATATGCACTGTCACTGTACTAATGACACTGGCTGGAAAGGGGTTAACATCAGGGGCGATCAAAGGGTTAACTGTGTGCCTAGCCTGTGCTTTCTCACCGGGGAGAAAAGGAGGTGGGAGGTGCTTTGACTAGGGGAAGGAATTGATCCATTTCCTGCTTTGCAGGAACACAGGATCAATACCTTCCTTACTGACAGAATGGCAATCTGCCTTGTTTACGTAGGTAGATTGGCATTGTGCCCGTGTACTGTATGATCGGCGGGTGCCGGCGTACGTCGAGTCTGTGGTACCTGCCGCTGGGCTCCCACTGTGTGTGATCACAGCGGGAACGGGTTGCTGGTGGCACGCGCACATGCCCCAGACCCGTAAGTGTCAGATCACATACTAGGTACGACTGCCCTGCCGCAGTATATGTACGGTGCGCGGTCTGCAAGTGGTTAAGTACGAAAATGTACAAAAAAATCTTTTTAAAAATACCAGCTGCCTGGGCCTGGATTCACATTTGTTGACACTGCGATCTGTGAACCGATCTGGGGGTGTCATTAACATTGTAAATGCACTCGCAGCGGTTCGCAGAGGGCAGTGTGAGTTGCGATTTGGGAAGCCGCGCTGTAATCACCCTGGTTCCCGCATCGCTACAGTGTGAATCTAGGCTTACCGTTATGCTGATTCAAAGGCTTTGATACTTAATTATACTTTCTCATCACATATCTAAAACAAGTATTGAGATCGGGAGTTTTGACTTCACTAACTGTGTGCTTGTTCCAGGGCAGGGACATAGGTTGCATTAAAACCTGGAAACCTGCACTGGCAGAAGTAGATGTCCACAATCGCATCCTCTGTTTTTCACTCATTACAGGTTTCCTTAAATCTGAAGAAGCTCAATGGAAACACAATTTATCTAATTAGTGAACTACTGCATGTCCAAGCAGATATCCTTCAAATCCCTTTGTCTTGAGTACCTACTTGCGTGATATACAATGATTAATCTCTTGCTGTGAGAGAGGTCTCCATGGTGACTAAGTAATATGTCCTGACAACCAGAGAATTGTGCTACTACTTGACAGCCAGTTTGTAGACAATTAAAACAGACCATTTGTCATTGCAGATTACATAACCAGCTACGGGGCTGATTCATGTAACCCAGAGAATAGAGAATGAGAAGAAAATTGGAGACATTGGCCATAATGAACAAGTTTAAGGCAGGTGTGGACAAAATGCTATAAATTAACCACTTAGCGACCGCCCTATAGCAGTTCTGCTACAGGGCGGCAGCTGTGCGCAGGATCACGTATATATGTATACATAATCCTGCACTTCTGGGTAGGGAGCACGAATGTGTGCTGCTGGCGGCTCGCTCCCACTGTGATTATACACAGCAGGAGCTGATCGGCGGGTACCACGGACTCGATGACTGCCAGTACCCGCCGATTATCAGCCAGAGAGACAGAACTGCAATCTGCCTATGTAAACAAGCAGATTGCCATTCTGACAGCAGGGAAGGCATGGATCCTGTGTCTCTAAAAAACCGGGACTAGGATCCATGTCTTCACCTAGTAAAAGCACCTCCCACAGTTTAGTAAAACACTGGCTAGGCACATAGTTAACTCTTTGATCGTCCCCTGATGTTAGCCAGTGTCATTAGTGCAGTGATAATGCATATTTTTAGCACTGACAACTGTAATAGTGTCACTGGTTCCCAAATAGTGTCAAAACTGTCAGTTAATGTCCGCTGCAATATCGCAATCCCGTTATAAGTCGATGATCACGGCCATTCCTAGTAAAAATAAATAAATAAAATATCCAATAGTTTGTAGACACTGTAACTTTTGTAAAACAGTTAATATATGCCTATTAGATTTTTTTACCAAATATATGTAGCAGAATACATTTTGACCTAAATTGATGAAGAAATTCGATTTTTTTTCCATTTTTTTTTTTATTGAATATGTTTTATAGCAGAAAGTAAAAATGTTCTTATTTTTTTTTCAAAATTGTCTTTTTTTTTTATAGCGCAAAAAATAAAAAACCGCAGAGGTGATCAAATACCACCAAAAGAAAGCTCTATTTGTGAGGTAAAAAGGGACATAAATGTTATTTGGGTACAGTGGTGCATGACCGCACTATTGTCAGTTAACCAGTTGCCGACCGGGCCATAGCCGAATGACGGCCCCAGTGCGGTCGGATAACTCTGGGAGGGCGTACTATGACGTCCTCCCAGAATCGGGCGCGCACCTGGGAATGTCTGTGACCGCCGGGTCTCCCAGACCCGGTGTTGTAAGGATTGCCGTAAAGGGCCAATGACAGTGGCCCTTTACCATGTGATCACTCTGTCCAATGACGAAGCATGTCCGGTTCGGCTCCTCCCCTCTCCTCACACCAATCGATACAGCGTGTGAGGAGAGGAGGGAGTCGGTGCAGCAGCGCTGTGGGCTGGATTTGAAGTGTCCACAGCGCTGATCTGTGCCCATCTCTGGCTCATCCATCCATCCCCTGCTCTTCCATGCTCCATACCTGGCTCATCCATCTACATTCATGCTCCATCCCTAGCTCATCCATGCTCCATCCCTGGCTCATCCATTCTCATTCATGCCCCATCCCTGGCTCATCCATCCTCATTCATGCTCCATCCCTGGCTCATCCATCATCATCCATGCTCCATCCCTGGCTCATTCATCTTCATTCATGCTCCATCCCTGGCTCATCCATCATCATCCATGCTCCATCCCTGGCTCATTCATCTTCATTCATGCTCCATCCCTGGCTCATCCATCATCATCCATGCTCCATCCCTGGCTCATTCATCTTCATTCATGCTCCATCCCTGGCTCATCCATCATCATCCATGCTCCATCCCTGGCTCATTCATCTTCATTCATGCTCATCCATGCTCCAACCCTGGCTCATCCATCCTCATTCATGCCCCATCCCTGGCTCATCCATCCTCATTCATGCTCCATCCCTGGCTCATCCATCATCATCCATGCTCCATCCCTGGCTCATTCATCTTCATTCATGCTCCATCCCTGGCTAATCCATCCTCATTCATGCTCATCCATGCTCCATCCCTGGCTCATCCATCCACATTCATGCTCCATCCTTGGCTCATCCATGGCTCATCCAAATCTGACTGCAAATCTACTGAGTCTAAAGCCTCGTACACACGGTACGATTGTTGGCAGGGGATTGCCTGTTGACAGACTGTTGTCCTAAAATCTTAACGTTAGTATTCTCCTTTTGACAATTGTTGTCCAACTTTCGGCCAACAAATGTTGGATGGCAGACAATTAAATTTTCGGCGGACAATGGTTTGATGTCAGATTTTCGTATGGTCAGTACACAAATCCGTCACACAAAAGTCGAAAGTACAATCATGCATGCTCGGAATCAATGCTCACCAAACACGAAATTAGCAGAAGGGTCCAAAGGGTGGCGCTCAAGAGCTGAAATATCTCGTAGTACATCACTACGATCGTGTTTGTTGCACGACAATTGTGTACCGTTAGTATGCAAGACAAGATCCTGACACACACCCTTAAGACAAAAATCAGACACTCGGATGGCCAACAATTGCGCCTTGTGTACGAGACTTAAGACCCCATACACACTATACAACTTTTGTTGTCAGATTTACTTTAGATTTACCAAAACCATGTAGTGCAAGGGCCTGCCTGATTGCATACAAATTGAAACTCTTAAGGTTTGACCTCATATAATATGGTTTTGGTAAATCTGAAGGAAAAAATCTACAGAAAATTGTATAGTGTGTAAGCTTTAGGCTTCATTTAGATGTGTGGTTGGGAGGTGGAAAAAATGCAAGTTTGAGCCACGTTTTTGCTGCCCGCCAGCCGCCCCTCTTAAGTTGCGTTAGGCAGTGGTTGGGGGTGTTTACATGCCATGGTTGTGATGTTTTATGGCTACGGCAAAGTTTACCCAACACGTAGCGATCGGCAGACAGCAAACATGCAGAACCCTACACATTCAAGCAAATGCCACAAATGCCCTGCAACCGTGTGCAATGAACGGGGTTACGGCACTTTTGTCAGCAAAAATGGGGTTAAAACAGGTGGTGTGGAGCTGTCGCATCGCTTCTTTTGTCAGTAGCCTCTGAAGCGCGATCCAAACGTGGGTCAGGCTTCGGAGGAAAGGGAGATTTAGACACACGTCTAAATCTACCCTAATCATCAAGGATAGAAACCTATTCCTAGGTATTCCCTATAATATAGCAAATCTTTACTTTTCAGAGTCCAATTCCACTTTCCATGAGGGGAAAATCACTTCATCAGGGGCACAGACAGCAATGAAATGCTGACTGATTCTAAGTAATCTCTAGCTTATTAAAAATAGCTTTTTATGATTGTTTATATCTGCATTGGAGAGAGTTCCTTTCATTTACTTCTGATCCTCCCCTCTTCTCAACAGCTACAAAGATGTAATCATAGGTGTGCGCACAGGGTGTGCCAGGTGTGCCTGGGCACACCCTAATCACCCCATGTGGTGCAGATTCCCCATTTAGACCCCTGACATTTCACCAAGTCCCCCTAACGGGGCTTCTAAAAAAATAGTAAAACAAAAATAATAGAACTGTAAAAAATAATAAATAAAATTATAAAAATAAAAACAACTGACTCCGTCCACTGCCCTACTGACACCGTCTATTGCTCTACTGACACTGTCAGTATATATACACATGCACACACATGCATATGTGTTTGAGCTTTGGGGTGCACACCCTAATGCAATGGGCTGTGCACGCCTATGGATGTAATCAAGGGGGTTGTATTTTTACAAACCGTCTTCAAAACTGAAAAAACATTATGACTAGAGTTGAACTCTGTTTTCGTCTGTTTTTTAATTAGTGTCTATAATAAACAAGTTTGTAAAAGGATAACTTTATTAGCAGTGCACTTTACCTGCCTTTTTTTAACCGCGTCAGCCCCGGAAGGATTTACCGCCTTAATGACCAGGCCATTTTTTGCGATACGGCACTGACAATTGCACGGTCGTGCGACGCTGTACCCAAACAAAATTTATGTCCCTTTTTTCTCACAATTAGAGTTTTCTTTTGGTGGTATTTGATCTTTTTTATTTTTTGCACTATAAACAAAAAAAGATCAACAAATTTGAAGAAAAACCCCAATATTTTTTATGCTCTGCTATAATACATATCCAAAAAAAATATATAAAAAAAAAGTATTCATCAGTTTAGGCCAATATGTATTCTTTTACAAATTTTTGGTAAAAAAAAATCGCAATAAGCGATTGATTGGTGTGCGCAAAGTTATCGCGTCAATTTTTACGGGGGATAGATTTATGGACTTTTATTTATTTTTATTGTTTTTACTGGTAATGGTGGCGATCTGCGATTTTTAGCAGGACGACATTGCAGCGAACAAATCTGACCCCAAGTGACACTTTTTGGGGACCAGTGACATTATTACAGTGATCAGTGCTAAAAAAATGCACTGATCAATGTATAAATGACACTGGCAGGGAAGGGGTTAACACTAGGGGGCGATCAAAGGGTTTACTGTGTTCCCTGGGTGTGTTCTAACTGTGTGGGGGATGGGCTCACTGGGACAACACAGAGATCGCTGTTCCTGATCACTAGGAACAACAGATCTCAGTATTGTCTCCTGTCAAGAAAGGGGATCCGCCTTGTTTACATGTTTACATCTTTGACCCGAGATCGTGGGTGCGCACCCACAGTATCTATTGCATGAAACAACGTACAGGTACGCCGTGTAGTGCAATAGAGCCGCCATGCCGCAGTATATGTGCTGTGGGCGGTCTTTAAGAGGTTAAAAGCTGAATTCCGGGCAGGAAAACATTTATTCAAATGTATACTTAAATAGCCACAAAGAATGTAAATCCATTTTGTGTGTACAAATACCTTTTGCAACCCCAAATATTACCATTTAAAAGTAGCAGTGCCATAATTACCGTGCTATACAGGGAGCAGAGCTGTGGGAGGAACCCAGCAGCTTCATCACTACTAGAGTTGTCCCAATACCACTTTATTAAGACCGAGTACAAGTACCGATACTTTTTTTTAATGTCATGTGACAGATTTCAAAGCACAACACAGACTAATGATATATTCTTGGGGCACTGATGGGGGGCACTGAAGAGGAGGCACTAATAAAGCAGCACTGATTGGATTAGGTGGCACTGCACTGATGAGGCGGCACTGATGAGGTGGCACTGATGAGGAGGCACTAATATGCAGCACTGAACTGGTGGCAGTGTGGCACTGATATGCACTGCAGCACTGATGAGCATTGATAGGTGGCACTGACTGATGCGGCACTAATATGCAGTACTGATGAGTGGCACTGATTATGCAGCACTGATGTTCACTGATAGGTGGCACTGATTGATGGCTGGCACTGATAGGTGGCACTTATGGGCACTGATAGGTGGCAATCTTGGGCACTGATGGGCAGGCACTGATTGGCTATTGCTGGCCTGGCATAATGCTATATGCTGCGACACCCATCTTGGTACACCTTGCACTCGGCTGCAGTAAGCAGCAGCGGACAGCTTGTTACACCCAGACCAAACAATATGGTCTGGGTGTAACAAGATGTCGACTGCTATAGAAAATAAAAATATGTGGCGCTAGTCTAAATTAGCTGCTCATCATAACTCCCCAAAGAAATCTCAATGTTTCCTTAATGCACACTCAGCAATAGTATCTTCTCCCATTAGGGGGCAGCTAAATCAACCCAAATGTTAAATAGTGGTGAACATACCATAATCATCAAAATTAAATCCTCCTATAAATAATGAGTTCCTCAAACAAACTAAGTAAAAAAATGTGACCGAAAATATAGAGTGAATACTAATGGGATTTCAACAATGGTTCCTCAAGCTGTGTTATAAATAGTGCTAGATATTCTTCACCATAATACGTAAGACTAAAATTACAAAATAGATAAATATTGCTGATGAATAAATAACATGCAATAATATGTATAAAAGTGCTACTCTATATCGCATATGTGAACAAAAAGTGATCAAGTGCATAGAAGTGACAGTGGTGCAGAGCCGTGCATATATAAAAATCAGGCTCCGAAATGAACTCCAACAATATATATATAACACCTCTTCCACCTGAAAAAAATCTTTAACACTGAAAAACTGTGACATAAACTGTGATCAAGTCCAAAAAGTGGTAATGCTTCATGCAGTGTATTTTTGAAATGTCCAAAAAGTGGTAATGCTTCATGCAGTGTATTTTTGAAATGTCCAAAAAGTGGTAATGCTTCATGCAGTATATTTTTGAAATGTCCAACCAAATGGTTAATAATCAAATGCCAATAACGTGACTTGGTGCTGGATTCATTCACTTGACAAAACTGGTGCAGCACACAGGTGTTTCCCCCAGCCTCTCACCTTAAGCAGCGGCCCCCACTGGGCCAAGTCAGGCAGATAGTTGATGTTTAGCTGTGAGGGATGATGATCCAGCAGCCGTCCCCTTCTTCCAAAGGATGTGTGTGGGTCAGGTTCTCACTAACTAATCACCAGCGCTCTCACCGCCCCCAGAATGATAATGAAGAAGGAGATGCTTCCATAGTGAAGTAATTCCAATACAAGTTTAATGTAAAAACATAGTGACTTACATATAAAAACGAAACTGTCAGCAGAAGTGAACAGCAGAGACAATACAAGCTTCCGGGTACGGCCGTCCCCTGGAAGCGTCGGCACCTGGCTCCTCCTACCCAATATGGTCTGGGTGTAACAAGATGTCGACTGCTGGCTTACTGTGGCCGAGTGCAAGGTGTACCAAGATGGGTGTCGGGATATTCAACCATTGACAGAGACACGGAAAGTCACTTCCGTTACGGAATGTGACGGCCCCGATCACTGATTCTGATGGAACATGCGTCTGCGCCCTGCACCCCTGCCCCGGCCAGCTTACCTTCCGCTACTACCAACCTGTTGACTCACTCTCTGCTCCGCACTCTCCGCCCACTGACTTCCGGTTGCAAACGATGCTGCCTCTTCATTGCCAGGTATCGGATTAGGGATCGGGAGCATTTGTGCGAATACAAGTACTCGCGCAAATGCTCGGTATCGGCACCGATACTAGTATCGGTATCGGGCAACCCTACCCCCTACTGCAGAAAACTACAGGAAAACTACAGGATAGGGCAAAGATAAGTCACTGTAAACAAAGAGAGAGCAGCAGTGACTGGTCTTTGTTGCAGGAAGCGCCTGAACAGAGGCAAAGTTTTATGTTGGAATCCTGCACAGATCTGGAGGAAATACACAAAGTACAACAAGAATCAAGTAACAATACACACAAATCTTGTATTCAGACATATTTTTCTTAGCTCAGAGTTCAGCTTTACATGAAACATTAGGCATGCAGCAGAACCTGACCATGTTAAAACTAAGGCTTCTGAGCATTTAGCACCAGTGCATGGGGCCAAGGCCACTGATCGGGAGTTACCAACGGGCCTCCTGTAAATGGCCCGGGCACACAGGGGGGCCAGGACAGCAGGGGGATAGGTGTGGTAGGACTGGAGGACAATTATGTTTATGTCTCTCCCTCCAGCAGCTGAAAGCCGGTTTCTCCCCCTCTCCCTCTTGCCTGCTTTCAGCTGCTGGAGGACGACACACAAACATGGTGCATTGTTCTGTAATTGTCCTCCTGTCTCACCACACCGATACCCATCCCTGTGCTGCACATAACTGATTCCCCCCATGTGTGCCCGAGTACCCCCTTGTCACTCCGTAGCAAGCTTCAGTTTTCTGCCAGCTGCTGCAGGTGCACAGGCAGATGTAGAGTGGGGGAAAAGCCCAGTAAATATGTAATTTACCGCCCCCTTTTTTTTCTGAATTGGACACCGTGAGTGATCGGTACTGAGCATAGTAAATTGTGTTTACTATGCTTCAGTTTATGAAAAGACAACAGACTTTGTCTCCTGTTCATTCATCTTCAGTGCAACTGAGGCTACAGAGAAAGGAATTAAAGAATTTGCGTCCTCAATTCCTTTCTCTCAAAGGTCAGATGTTAGGGTTCTGTTTAGACCCCTGATATTTCACCCAAACCTCTTCCCCTCAACAGCATTGTAAAAGAAAATAGAAAATGTAAAAAATAAATAAAAATATTTTAAAATAAATTTTTTTACATTTTTTTGGTAATTTGGGGTAGGGCCCTGTTAGGTAGGCTGTACGGGCCCCTTTGAACGGAAGCCCTGCTGGGGCTCTGATGTTTAGCTGGACAGTGCACTTAGTGGTATTTATGTTTAGGGCAGTACGTGCCCAGGGATGAATGCCTGGATGCATACTGCCCTAAATGTTAGTACCACTAGGCAGGGCTGCTGTTAAAAATCACAGGGCCCCATACAATCTACCTGACAGGGACCCCCCTTCCCGGCCGAAAGCAACTGAGGACATAGATTTATCAGTCTTTCTTTGGAGCCTCAGCTGCACAGATGAATGAATAGGAAGCGCTCTGAAGCTTCCTGCTCATTCACAAACTAAAGCCTAGTAAACATAGTTTGCTAGGCTTTAGTGATGAATGGACATAGGAGTGATTGGTACCAATCGCTCACTGTGTTCATTCAGGAAAGGAAGGGGCCAATAAATGACATATTTACCGGCCCCTTCCCCTGCTCTCTATCTGAAACATCTCCCTTCGTGCCTGCAGCAGCTACTGAAAGGAGAGGAGGGAAGCTGGAAGCGCTGTGGGGGAAAGGGCCAAACGGGGGGCCCAGACAGCAGATGGGAGGGGCGCACGTGCTAGGACCAATCCCCCTGCATCCTGCATTGCAGCCAGGGGGATGAAGAGAAGCTGGCAGCACTGCAGGAGGAGGCAGAAGAGGATTGGTGGCTGCAGTAAGACAGTACAGCCGAACCTCCTTCTCAGCAGGTGCCTGGGCCCCCCTTTTGAACTAATAGGGCTCAGGCCCAGTACAGGAGGGCTGGCTATACTGCCTTATCAGCGTCCCTGCCACTAGATGCACCGCCAAACCCCATCCAGCTGCAGCAGCTATTAGCCTCTGATAAAGTTAAACAGGGTGCCTGTAGCGGGACTAAAAGCCAGTCTGCATGAGGCCTAAACCTACCTGCTAACATTGGACAATGTCCGGCTGTGACGGCTTTGTGGTTTCTTCCTGTATAGTAAGTGGGAGGGTCTACCTACCTCCTTCCTGTGTGGTAAGTGGAAGGGTCTATCTTCCTTCTATCTGTGTTGTAAGTAGGATGGTCTACCTCCCTTCTTCCTGTGTAGTAAGTGGAAGGGTCTACCTCCCTTCTATCTGTGCGATAAGTGGAAGTGTCTACCTTCCATCTTCCTGTGTAGGGTGCCCACATGTCCCGGATTGCCCGGGACTATCCCCTAATTGACATCTCTGTCCCCGGTCCCGGGCACCTTCATTCCGGGACAATAGAGTGTCCCGGAATGAAACTGACACTGGGAACATTCAGGAATTAGGACAGGGGCGGACTGAACCGCCATAGCGCTGGCTCTGGCTCCGCCTCCACCTGACTGTACTCCTGATCACTGGTTACTTTAGCCGCCTGGCGTGTAGCAACCAGTGACGTCACGGTCGTGACTCCCTCCCTGCCCAGCTTTGAAAACAGAGGAGGATTTCACTTCCTCCTCCTCCGCGCTAGTGCTCCTGGGGACCAAGCAGCTGCCCTTTGAGCTGAGCCCTGCCGCCACCCCCTTCTCATGCTATGAGCCTAGAGAGTGACAGCCCTGCTGGTCTAGGGGGGGCGGGGTGCAGGGCAGCGGAATGGAGCTAAAGCCGTCACCAACAGCAGCAGCATCTTAAAACAGTGGGCGCCGACCCCGGTGAGAAGCACAAGGCTGGCTAGAACCAATTGCCCAGGAGGGAGTGAGAGAAGACCTCACCACCGGCCACCATGACCTGAGCAGCAGTGGGTGCAGCATCCCCGGAACCTCCCAGAGTCTACAGACTTTCTCCAGCCTCCTCTCCTAGCTGTCACAGTCATCAACAAGAAGCAAGACAGGCTGACCAAGGGCCCAGAGGATGAGGATGGGCGGGAGGTAGGTGCATCACACACACACCTACCCACAGACAGAGGCTAGGACAGGGGGGCACAGGAGGGACTGCAGGGAGGGGATAGGGGGTCACTTTCACCCACCCCCCTCTCTCTCTCCCATCCCCCCTCTCTCTCCCCCTCCCCCCTCTCTCACCCCACCCTCCCCCCCTCTCTCATACCCCCTCCCCCTCTCTTTCTCCCCTCTCTCTCTCCCCCTCTCTCTCACCCCCCCTCAACCTCTCTCTCTCACTCACTCACCCCATCTCTCTCACCCTCACCCACCCCCTCACCAACCCCCTCTCTCCTCCCAAGTGGAAACTGACTAACAGGTGAGAGTTAGTTATCCCATCCCCCTCAAGCACTGCCACTCATCCACCCCCCCACCACCACTGCCACTGACCTCATCCTCCTAATGAAGGAATACAGATCCCAGTATGAGCCCCTCAGAGCTGAGGATGTGACAAGCCCCCCGGTAGGTCAATGTAAGAATCAGATAGGTTAGTGTAGTCGAGAGTGTAGGAATCAGGTAGGTCAGTGTAGTGGACAGGTACGTCAGTACTTGTCCAATTTTTACTCCAGATCCCTCAGGTTATTTGTATTCTCTTTGTAGTATAAAGTACGGGGTTTTATATACAACTTTAGTGCCTTGGTTATAAAAAGCATTTGTTTCATGTATGTTAGCCCAACATTGTAAGAACAATTACACTCTGTGACTCTAAGTGGCCGCCTGCAATGTTGGGCTAACATACATGAAACAAGTGCTTAAATAGGTAAGGAGTGGGACCACCCAGTGACATCACATGGTGGCACCGCCCCCTTGTGATGTCACCGACCGGTGCTTGCTGAGGAGTGTCCCTGAAAGGCAGTTTAGAAATGTGGTAACCCTACCTGTGTGGTAAGTGGAAGGGTCTACCTTCCATCTTCCTGTGTGGTAAGTGGGAGAGTCTATCTTCCTTCTATCGGTGTTGTAAGTGGGATGGTCTACCTCCCTTCTTCCTGTGTAGTAAGTGGAAGGATCTACCTCCCTTCTGTCTGTGCGGTAAGTGGTAGTGTCTACCTTCCATCTTCCTGTGTGGTAAGTGGAAGGGTCTACCTACCTTCTTCCTGTGTGGTAAGTGGGAGGGTCTATCTTCCTTCTATCTGTGTTGTAAGTAGGATGGTCCACCTCCCTTCTTCCTGTGTGGTAAGTGGAAGGGTCTACCTACCTTCTTCCTGTGTGGTAAGTGGGAGGGTCTATCTTCCTTCTATCTGTGTTGTAAGTAGGATGGTCCCCCTCCCTTCTTCCTGTGTGGTAAGTGGAAGGGTCTACCTCCCTTCTATCTGTGTGGTAAGTGGAAGGGTCTACCTCCCTTCTTCCTGTGTGGTACGTGGAAGGGTCTACCTCCCTTCTATCTGTGTGGTAAGTGGAAGGGTCTCGCTTCCATCTTCCTGTGTGGTAAGTGGGAGGGTCTACTTTCTACAGTCACCTGATAAATGCTATTGTATTAAGGGACCATAAACTCGGAAGAGCAGTGACCTAATATGTACGGGAGGCAAAGTTTAAATGACCCCTCTTAAAACCTTTATATCTGTATTTCTTCCAAAACATCTGGTGCACTTATCAGTCAGACTAGAATGTAAAGGGTTACCTCTCGGCCACAGGATGACATTTCCACATTGCACATAATGTATGACTTAAAAGCTGTTTAGTGCGAGGCCAGCATCAATATTGTATGAACTTTCCTTTATCATTCAGAGTTTTATGGTGCATTAAGCTACTTTCCATGTAGCTGTGTGATCTTCTTTGCTGATGGACGCCTGTTGTGGCAATTGAGCCCAAAGTACCATGCATGTTTTTATTTCTCTAAAATTGTTTCCCTGGAAATGACTCTTATGCCGCGTACACACGGTCGGACTTTCTATCCTACTTGGTCTGGCACACTTTCCGACGGACTTTGTCCGCCAGGTGCGCCGGACTTTAAAACGGACGGACTTGCCCACACACGCCGGGACTTTCCGGCGGGCTAAGTCCGCCCGTCTTTCCGACGGACTTTCGCCGGAGTTCCGGCGGACTTTCAGAATGAACGGACTTGCCCACACACGGACAAGTCCGTTCATTTTGAACGTGACTCAGGTGCGACGGGACTAGAAAAGGATGTCAATCTTGCCGCTTTTATCGGCGAGATTGACACCTTGCGAGCCCCGTCGCGGGGCATACCAGGCCCTTAGGTCTGGTATGGATTATAAAGGGGAACCCCTACGCCGAAAAAACGGCATGGGGCCCCCCCTAAAATCCATACCAGACCCCGATCCGAGCACGCAGCCTGGCCGGTCAGGAAAGGGGGTGGGGACGAGCGAGCGCCCCCCCCCCCTCCTGAACCGTACCAGGCCGCATGCCCTCAACATGGGGGGTGGGTGCTTTGGGGGAGGGGGGCGCCTTACGGTGCCCCCCCACCACAAAGCACCTTGTCCCCATGTTGATGAGGACAAGGGCCTCTTCCCGACAACCCTGGCCGTTGGTTGTCGGGGTCTGCGGGCGGGGGCTTATCGGAATCTGGGAGCCCCCTTTAATAAGGGGGCCCCCAGATCCCGGCCCCCCACCCTATGTAAATGAGTATGGGGTACATGGTACCCCTACCCATTTACCTAGGAAAAAAGTGTAAGTAATAAAACACACTACACAGGTTTTTAAAATATTTTATTAAACAGCTCCGGGGGGGGGGGATCTTCCTCCAGCTTCGGGGGTCTTCTTCCGGCTTCGGGGGTCCCTCCGCTTCATCTTCTCCCGGCGTCCGGTTGGTTCTTCTCCGCTCTCCGGCCTCTTCTCCCGGTGTCCCAGGTCTTCGGCCGGCCCCTCCGCCGTCTTCATGTAGCTCTATTGCCAGCGGAGGTCCGGACTTCTGGGCTTCTTGTCTTCTTGTCTTCTCTTCTCTTCCCCCAGATGTTGACACGACGCTCTCTCCGGCTGGACTGGTCTGAGGGCTGCGTTGTGACTTATATAGGCGGAGACCCTGCCCCCATATGATGTCACAGTCCCTGGGCATGCTGGGACTGTGACGTTTTAGGGGGCGTGGTTGACCAGCCCCCGCCCGCAGACCCCGACAACCAACGGCCAGGGTTGTCGGGAAGAGGCCCTTGTCCTCATCAACATGGGGACAAGGTGCTTTGTGGTGGGGGGGCACCGTAAGGCGCCCCCCTCCCCCAAAGCACCCACCCCCATGTTGAGGGCATGCGGCCTGGTACGGTTCAGGAGGGGGGGGCGCTCGCTCGTCCCCACCCCCTTTCCTGACCGGCCAGGCTGCGTGCTCGGATCGGGGTCTGGTATGGATTTTAGGGGGACCCCACGCCGTTTTTTCGGCGTAGCGGGGTTCCCTTTATAATCCATACCAGACCTAAGGGCCTGGTATGCCCCGCGCTCGCCGCAATAGGAAGATTTGTTTTTCCTATTGCAGCGAGCGCGAGATGCAATACCCTGCCCTCGTGTCGTATTTGGTCTGTCGGACCAGCCTACACACGAGCGGGCTTTCCGTCGGACCAGCACACACACGAGCGGACTTTCCGCCCGAAACTGAGTCCGACGGAAAGATTTGAAACTTTCTTCAAATCTAGGTCCGGCGGGCTTTTGGGAAGAAGTCCGCCGGAAAAGTCCGCCGCCGCCCACACACGGGCGGATTGTCCGGCACACTCTGGTCCGCCGGACCAAGTATGCCGGAAAGTCCGACCGTGTGTACGCGGCATTACACAATAATTATTGTTGGAAATTACAGAGCAGAATTACACAATAATTATTG
This sequence comes from Lithobates septentrionalis, assembly GCA_037952835.1. Lineage (NCBI taxonomy): Eukaryota > Metazoa > Chordata > Amphibia > Anura > Ranidae > Lithobates > Lithobates septentrionalis. The sequence goes on along the minus strand of JBBDGP010000625.1, from coordinate 200,356 downwards.
TTGGAAATTACAAAGCAGAATTTAAATGTAAGCTTAGTCTTCTGATAAATTAGGTGTAGTAGGAAAGGACAGTGAAATCATCAGCTTTGTATAGGGGCCATTGTCTGATTTGTTCCCTTATTGCTGTGTAGGTCTTCAGTATTCAGTGGGGGAGATTTGCACTTGAGATACTTGAGATTTTTCTGTTCTATTCCTGTAATTTGTTCTTTAATTGTGAAACATGAACTATATGCAAGATTTTAAATACACGGATAATACATTTAACAGAGCTGGTCGACCTACCAAAGTATTTATATTTTTGTCCATCCAATCCTGCTTGACCTCATCAAGCAAGAGCTTCATGAGGTCATCTTTCTGCTCTCTCCTCCTAACAGCATGCTCCTTATCATTACGTTTGCATGCAGTACACCTGATTGGCTCTCAGTCTTGACCTTCCCTCTCATACTCTGAGTGCTGCTGTATAGTGGATTGCAAGATAAGCTTGCACGTATACTATCTTACTAAAATATATGGAATGATTTGAATACATTGCTGCACTGCTTTGTTTCATTTGTTGTTGTTTCATATGCCTAGAATATGAGATTGTAATGCCATGGGGATTGTAATCCTTGGGCATACCTACAAAAAGGGTATTTTGCACAGGAAATGGAATCATTCTGCCATTTGTGTCCAGCTGGATATGCTGAAAAATTACTTTACAGTTGTTCATGGAGTGGCCTACTGGCTCTATGTGAAAATTCCATGGGCTATAGATTATTTTTTTTACAATTCCCGCCCAGCTATAAAACAGTTTCCATCTGTGGTTTAAGCATCAGATTTACAGGGTAAGGTGGACTTGAACTTTAATACATTCATTCTAATGGCAATAAAGAAAACATTGACAAATCTTTCTTTTCTTTTCTGTTCTTTTCTATAGCAGAGTACGGAGATACCACAGTCATCCTGACCACCTTGACCACTTACCTTCAGCGTACATTTCTCTCTGTACGGGATGTCATACTACAAGCTTGAAAAACTTATGTTCCATTTCGCTACAGTTTTAACTGCTTCAGTTCTCCTGCTTGTCCATATGATTGGTGATTCTAATGCCGCGTACACACGGTCGTACTTTTCGTCTACAAAAGTCGGACAGCCTGTCCGACAGACTTCCGGCAGACTTTCGGTGGACTTGCGGCGGACTTGCGGCCTACTTTCTAACGAACGGACTTGCCTACACACGACCACACAAAAGTCTAACGGATTCGTACGTGATGACGTACACCGGACTAAAATAAGGAAGTTCATAGCCAGTAGCCAATAGGTGCCCTAGCGTGGCTTTTTGTCCGTCGGACTAGCACACAGACGAGCGGATTTCGGGGTCCGTCGTAGTTACGAAGTAAAGTTTTAAAACATGTTTCAAATCTAAAGTACGTCGGATTTGAGGCTAAAAAAGTCAGTTGAAAGTCCGGAGAAGCCCACACACGATCGGATTACCAGCCAGCTTTAGTCCATCAGCGTCTGTTGGACTTTTGTAGACGAAAAGTAGGACCGTGTGTACGCGGCATTAGAGACAGGTTCTCTTGCTGTTTGGATCTGATACAACTGCACCTCTGCACTACAAATAATCTGTCCTGCCTTGCAAGAAAACAGCATCCATTAATACTGAAGGATATTTATTTAAAAAACAAACAAAACAGGCCTGTTTTGGGGAACGGATGTGTTTCGTTAAAAGGGGAAGTCCATCCAAAATAGATATTGCAGTTTTTGGTGGATCCTGTCACACCAAATCACTCATTGGCTATATATATCTCTTGCTGACATTGGTAGCAGGAACTGTGCCCAGTTCTGACATATGTCACTTGTATTCCAAGTAGGTGTCTTTGTCGTTACTAAAATGTTCATATATTTCACTTTGAGGCTCCATGCACACTGGCTTAAAAATCATTGCTTCTACAGGAGTTTTGTGTTCTGCCTGTAGAAGCAGCTCAATGCTATCCTGTGTCTATGCACATTAAAGAGGCATATTTTGAGCTCAACATTTAGAGGCAAAAAAAAAACAACCTTTTGATTTGCGTTTCTGATTGGAGCTCACTGGCAGAAAAAACGTAAAACTCTCCTAAACTCGTCTACACTTTGTACAAAAAATGCTCTATATGAGCGTTTTTTACTCCCAAGAGAAAAGACATTTTTTTTTAAGCCCAGTGTGCATGGAGCCTTATGCCGCGTACACACGAGCGGACTTTCCGGCAGACTTGGTCCAGGGGACTGGACTCCGTCGGACAATTTGATCATGTGATGGCTCCAGCTGACTTTTTTTTCCCCAAAAGTCAGACGGACCTAGAAATGAAACATGTTTCAAATCTTTTCGACGGACTCGAGTCCGGTCGAAAAGTCCGCTCGTCTGTACGCTAGTCCGATGGACAAAAACCGTTAGTTATTAACAGTTAGTTTTGCACAGAGTGGCCCCGATCATCCTCTTCTGGGGTCCCTCAGCGGCGCTCCTGGCTCTTTACCGCATCGAGTGTCCATGTCGGAGAAGCGCTCTCCTTGGTGGACACCCGTGCGGGTGCACTCCCGAGTCCTGCATCTGTGTTCATTTACACAGAATGCAGGACTCGGCCCCGCCCCCCCACGCATCATTGGATTTGATTGACAGTAGCGGGAGCCAATGGCTGCGCAACTATCAATCTATCCAATCAGGACACGGGACACCAGTTAGAGCTGGTATGCTCGTTCCTGGCCGGAAGGATGACAGCGTTCAGGTTAGTAAAACGAGGGGGGCTGCAGCACCACAGAAGGTTTTTCACCTTAATGCATAGAATGCATTAAGGTGAAAAACCTATGAGGGTTTACAACCCCTTTAATCATGGAAGCCAGTTTTTGAATAATGTTTTGAATTGTGAACTGTATATTTACTATTTCTGTTGTATTAAATGATTGCTTTAAACACCAATTAAAACTATCAGATTGAATAGTCAATTGCATGAAAAAAATAAATAAATCATCCATGTATGGCCAGCATGAAGGGGATTGCACTATCAGATTGTAACATGAGTTGATACTTTTTAAACCCAAGCCTGAGAAACTCATAGACAATATTAGAAATTCCTAATCCATATGCATTTTATGTACAGTATATACTGTATTAAGGTGCTGGTGTCCAAAAACAACCCTGGTAGGTAGATTTTAAGGGACGGTATCTAAAATGTAGACATTTTGCACACAGCAATTCGTTTATTGCTGCACCTTTTTTTCCCCATCTAAATCTCCCAACCCATTGATATCCTGAATCTTTTAAGACTTGAGCCATCTGATTCATGGCTGTCCTGGTACTTCAGGGTCTGTTTACAGGGAGAAGTACGATGGAATCAATTTAGCTTTTAGTTTTATTGTGCGCTAAAAACTGACTGCTGGATATGACGCTATGGGCATCAAGGATTTTTTCCCCATTTAGCTCAAAGCTTTAACATGAATTCATGCTTTGTCCATGCAGTGCAAACTGACTGGTTCACTTATTTTCCCTCCCCTTCCCACCTTTGCTTTGCGAATATAGAAAGTGTAAAAAAAGCTATTAGCTGGTCTGATTGGAGCTGATTGTAAAAGTCATCCAGCCTCCTTATAGGCCGCTCAGGCACTCTTTTCTGCATTGCTGGAGGGAAAAAAAAAGTCACATGCTCTCCCCATAGGCGTGCGCACAGGGTGTGTCGGATGTGCCTGGGCACACCCTAATCACCCCATGCACATTAGCATTATCGCTCTGTGTGCCAGCAGGAAGATGGGAAAGATCTCCCTCTTACTGGCTCTGCCATAAGGAGAAGTGTTTACGCACTTCTCTTTCACTGTGCCGGCTGGGAGATCAATGTGCCTGGGTCATATATATGTAGTCACATAAACACACACGTAGATTTGAGCTTTAGAGTGCACACCCTAATGCAATAGACTGCGTACACCTATGGCTGTCCCATACACGGAAGTATGCTCACCAAGGGGGTCTACAGAGCAGCAGGGGATAGACTAAAAACTGAGTATTAATGGGGTCATTTGAGTGAACCTAATAATTGCCATGCATGACCAGAGTACAGGTATACTATTAAAATTGTTTGATTTTAATTTCAGGCCTGAAAAATAAAGTCTGTCCTATTAACGGTGACATACGTGACCTATACCTACGTAGCAAACCTTTGAAATCAGACACACTGGCTGTCTACTCTATAATCTCTTAAATATCTCAGATACCAGTGAGCGTTCATTCAGAGATATAGACAAGCATAGAAATGTTCCAGGTAAGCTGCCTCCATGGACACAACCTACCCTCAGAACAGCGCTAGTTTTTATCTTTTTTCTTTTGTAGCTATTTAAAGCTGAACTCCTGCCAGATATAATATGCACAAATGAATGCAGCTCCATAATCAACATATCATTAAATGTATATATTTTTTTAAATACAAGAATTGTCTATACCCAAATCTGATTTAGTATCAGCCTCTTGCAATCCCCTGTACAGCAGAGTTCAGAGAGGTGGATAAGGAAGCAGCACAAGAAGCCAATCACATGTGCTGTAGTGCAAGGTGCACATTGATAGCAGGAGAGAATAGAGTGACAGAGAGATGAGCCAATTAGAGCTATGCTTCTGCTTTTACTATCTATTAACAGGCTGGAGGAGAGATAAGACCTGTAAATGTTCCTTAACAGCAGAAAAAAATCAGGTCTTCTCCTCCGTCTTCCGACAGGGCTGTATTGTTGGGCAGTGCTGTGGTAATTCCAGCACTGGATGTACAGAAATGTAAATCCATTGGCAGGCAAGACAGCTTTCATGTATGTATTTTATCTGTGTTTAGCTATTTGCCTGGAGTTCTTCTTTAACTCAATAGCTAAACCCCTATAGTTACCATTTATAGTTCTTAAAGATTCTTTATCTAGCCTACAATAATTCAGCTCAGTGAGTTTGGAGGTTTTGGGCAGAAATGAGTCCCTCCCTAGGCACACTGGAGCATTATGCCGCGTACACACGAGCGGACTTTACGGCGGACTTTGCCCGGCAGACTGGATTTCGTCGGACAATTCGATGTGTGTGGGCTCCAGCGGACTTTGTTTTCTCTAAAGTTGGACGGACTTAGATTTGAAACTTGTTTAAAATTTATCCGTTGAAATCGAGTCCGGTCGAAAAGTCCGCCGTCTGTATGCTAGTTCGACGGACTAAAAAGCCACGCTAGGGCAGCTATTGGCTACTGGCTATGAACTTCCTTGTTTTAGTCCGGTCGTACGTCATCACGTACGAATTCGATGGACTTTGGTGGATTGTGTGTAGGCAAGTCCGTTCATTCAGAAAGTCTGTCGTAAAGTACGTTGAAAAATCCGCCGGGCAAAGTCCGCCGTAAAGTCCGCTCGTGTGTACGCGGCATTACAGGGGGATCACACAGCAGAGGATCATGTGACAAGAGACTGCTGCCTTATCCAGATACAGTGTGAACAACCTGAATCATATGGTTTCAAGAAATCATGTCAGACTCAAGTAGAGGCAAACTGACTGTATCACAGCAATATTTTCTGAATCACATTAGCAATTGACTGCTAGATTTTACATGTTGCCTTTTATTTTATTTATTTTTTATTTTTTGTAGACATGTTGCTCTTTAAAAAGTGTACAAAGAATATAGGACAATGCAAAAGTCCTTGAATGCTCAACCAAAGGAACATAGTAATGTTGCACATACAGTATTATCCAATCAGGTGTTTTATTTTATTATGCCTACACTACAGATATATCACCTGCATTCTTATTGGAAAACCAATGAATAGCCTTGATACTTGATCCCTGTTCTTTATTGTGTGCATTTTCCAGAATTCTCTGTTATAACTAAAGATCTCTACTCCACTACAGATATTGTTCCAAAAAGTTGCCTTTAGAAATAGATACTATAATGTTTGTTTTTTCCTGTGAACATGGGTTGTCTTTAAAGCGGACCTGTAGGGTTTGCTTATTGCATACTAACCCACAGGCACTGTGGGGAAAAAAACAGATATTGGGAAAGTACATTTTAAACATTTTTTTTTGTTTTTGCATTTTGGTGCAAAGTTTGCTTTAAAGTCTAATTTAGTCAACATAAGAAGAAAATAAATCAGCACAAGGGACATTACTTTCAATCAATGTGATGTGTCCCTTGTGCTTCTGGCTGGTTGCTGTAGTTGAAATCTTCCATCCTCTGATACTCATCCCGCCTACCCCCGCCGCCGTAGTTTACTGGTGCAGCGGAGGATTAATAGAGCTGTGGGATTTGTCCTATGCATTCATCAAGAGTACCTGACTATGCCCACCCTTTCTGTCCACCTCCTCCATTCACGAAAGCCATACTATAGCTTCTATGAATGAAAAGTACTCTATGAAGGAGGCAGACCTTTCATTCATTCACCCATCTTCTATTCATAGATTGTTTCTCATTCATAAAAGCTATAGTAAGGCATCTATGAACGAAGGAGGTGGGTAGAAAGGGCGAGCATAGTCAGCACTATTGAGGAGTGCATATGACAGGTCCCTCAGCTATATTACCCCAGCCATACTGTAAAATCACAGTGACCGGGGTGGGGGATGAAGTAGACCATTGACTGTGTCTACTTCATCTCCAGTTCTGGTGGTGGTCGCTTTTTTGGGAATAGGCAGTGCCAGGTTAGAGGGGTCCTGCCAGGTTAGGGAGGGGGAAACAGGAACCTAAGAGGCAACAGACTGCACATAGTTATAGAACACCTATACACTACAAGCACCAGCATCACAAGGTATAGTTAAAAATGTGCCCCTGTACTGTACTTTACTGTTTACATTGTCCATGTCAAGACTCCATGGATTGTGGTAACATGTTTTAGCACAACATGTGTCAAAGCGGGTCCAAGTACACCCTAGAACACTGTACAGTAGCAGTCAATGTGCCCAAATAGCCCAGAGACCACCCACTAATGCGCTTCACCGCATCTGACTATGTGAAGATTTCTACAAATAAGCCAGATGAGATGAAACGCATTAGAGTGGGTGGTCTCTGGATGGGGAGGGGACTATGCCTGTGGTAATCCAGATCTTTAGTATGTAATTGGTGTGCGGCTGCCTTGCTTTTTTTCCATGAGAGGTTTTCGTTGGATACATTTGCAACTACATGTAGAGACACTTTTTCTCGTCAAACCCCCTCTGCAAATTGTGGTCCCTATCTCTACACTTTGAACAGGCTTACTAGGAAATAGTCCTATCGTCTTTGAAGGTACAGCACACACCAGAGGCCCCAAACTCACTTAAAGCAGCTGAAGACCTCCAGGATGGGTCTGCAGCAAATCCAACAAAGCAGAAATGGCCGCTGCCCAGGTCAATTTATAACTAACAAAAGAAAATCATGCAGGGTCAGCGTCTACTCTATTGACTGTGATGAAGGCTCAAAAATGACAAAGTCATGTAAACTCTGTTGCCTGTGCAGTTCCTGGCTTTGTCTACAAATGACTGGCACAGATCATCCACTGCCGCAGCCTCTCATCTTTACTTGCTAAAAAGTTGCAATATTGCAGTCTAATCATTGGGGGGAAAGGAGACTAAGGAAATGCTTCCTATTGTATACAGCACGTTACATGTGTTGGTGTGCTGCTATGCCATCCATTGTGAATGGCACCCTAACGCACAACCATATGTTGCATTGCTATAAAATTCAGCCTGCCCTATTTTCACTTCTGAGAAAGAAAAGGAATCATCTGATCCAAAAGGAATGCCGCTCCTAATTGGGTGAATATTGCCACAGCTCTAATCATGTGTAAGATATTGGGAACATATATACAAAGAGCACTAATAAGCAAGTACTCTTTGCATCTAAATTGGTCACAGGGCAAAATCTCGATGTAGTGTCAGAAGGAAAAAAAACAATTACTATGATGCGTTTGTATTGTGACCCATAATTGGCCCCCATAATAAAGCAGAAGTCTCCCCTATAATGTTAGTTGGGTGGATGGAAGTAGACAAAAAACTTACTAGGGTCCTAGCATAGGCGCGCGCACAGGGTCTTTATTAGCCCCTTCCTTTTCTGAATAAACACAGTGAGTGATTGTTACCAATCATTTACTGTCATTCATATCTGAAGCATAGTAAACTGTGTTCACTGCTCTTCAGTTTGTGAATGAACAGGAAGCCGCTCAGCACAGAGCACTTCCCATTTATTCACTGTCCAGTGCAGCTGAGGCTGCAGAGAAACGGACTGGGAAATCTCTGTCCCCAGCTCTTTTCTCTGTCTCTGTCCACATTTTATTACACATTTTATTACATTTTAAAACGTTTGTTTACTTATTTAGATTTATTTATAAGAGTGTGTGTCTATGCATATGTACACTATATTACCAAAAGTATTGGGACACCTGCCTTTACACACACATGAATTTTAGTGGCATCCCAATCTTAGTCCATAGAGTTCAATATTGAGTAGGTCCACCCTTTGCAGTTATAACAGCTTCAACTCTTCTGGGAAGAACTGTGGACTAGAGGACCTGGCTCGCAGTCTCCTCTCTAATTCATCCCAAAGGTGTTCTATCAGGTTAAGGTCAGGAATCTGTGCAGGCCAGTCAAGTTCCTCCTCCCCAAACTTGCTCATCCATATCTTTATCGACCTTGCTTTGTACACTGGCCCAAGTCATTTGGTGGAGGGGGGATTTTGGTGTAGGATTGTTTTTCAGGGGTTGGGCTTGGCCCCTTCATTCCAGTAAAGGGAACTCTTAAGGCGTCAGCATAGCGAGGCATTTTGGACAATTTCATGCTCCTAACGTTGTGGAACAGTTTGGGGATGTCCCCTTCCTGTTCCAACATGACTGCGCACCAGTGCACAAAGCAAGGTCCATAAAGACATGGATGAGCGAGTTTGGGGTGAAGGAACTTGACTGACCTGCACAGAGTCCTGACCTCAACCCAATAGAACACCTTTGGGATGAATTGGAGCGGAGACTGTGAGCCAGGCCTTCTCATCCACATCAGTGCCTGACCTCACAAATGCGCTTCTGGAAGAATGGTCAAACATTCCCATAGACACACTCCTAAACCTTGTGGACAGCCTTCCCAGAAGAGCTGAAGCTGTTGTAGCTGCAAAGGGTGGGCCAACTCAATATTGAACCCTATGGACTAAGGCTTTATTCACACCAATGCATTTTTAGTGCTTTTTGCATTTTGCAGATTTGCTCTACAGAACGTGTTCCATAGGAAACCATGTTAAATGGGCTGTAGTGAAAATCTGCAAAATGCAAAAAGCACCAAAAATGAATCAAGCCGATGACTGAGGGGAGAGCAGATACCTGTATAATGCAGGTATTTGTACCCACTTCCGGGCATAGATATCCGCGGGTACCCGCGGATATCTATGCCATATCCGGCGCCTCCTCTGCCCCCCCCACCCCCCACACCCCCCACTGTCTCACTTCCTGATTCCCTTACCGAAGATGGCTGCGCCTCCACCTGAGAGCCGAGGGACAGATCGGCTTCGGGTGCCGACATCGCTGGTTCCCTGGACAGGTAAGTGTCCACATTTTAAAAGTCAGAAGCTGCAGTATTTGTAGCTGCTGACTTTAAAAAAAAAATCATCAGGACCTCCGCTTTAAAGGAAATCTATGGTTACAGCATACACTTTCATTTTATAACATCAACATTGTAATAACAATACAAACAGTAGCTATATTTGACAATCCAGTATAAATTTACTTGCAAAATCTCCATTCATGTTGTGAGTTCTGTCTGTCTGCTGGCCATAGCTTTCCACAACTTCTCGGATTCCCTGTATGCTTTGCAGTTTCTCCTCTGCTGTTTATGTTCAATATCTAAAGACTACATTTCCCATGGTACCTTGCTGTCTGCAAACTGTGATTCCAATACTGACTCCGCCTCCTGAGACTCCTCCTCTCAGCACCTCTGTAGTTCAGAAGGCAGGCTCTGTGAAATGTGTGACACGGCAGTGCCTGTTCACAGGGCAAAGTGGTGACACAGAATTCAAGGAAGTAAATGTGAGGATCTTCACAGACTAAGTTTACGAACATTCAGATTTAGGCGTCGGGTAGAAATAATTGAAATTCAATGTGGAAATAAATATATGATTTTATATATTGACCAGGGATAGGCTTTAAAAGTGATTCTAGATAAACAAAAAATAGATGAAGATATGCTGCAAAGACAATGGAGTTGTCTTTTATTATGAACAATTTTTTATAATATTTATTTTTTTTTTTTTACATGAAACATACACTGTGATATTTCTCAGAGGTTTAGAAATGCATTAATTCTCCCAAACAATCCACGTCCTTGCACTGTATCTCTGTATATAACTGATGTCTTTCAGTATCTATAAATATATATGTACATGATGTGTTTATATCTTTCCATGCATGCCTGCCCTCCCCCTCAATGGATTTGCACTTTTCTTCTTGTAGTCTGAGTTCTTTAGCACCTTATTGATTGCTTCAATAAAACATAGTCGCTGGCCATGTACAATGGTCTAATGTGTATTTTGTCTGTGTTTTCATGAAAAGTGTATTATTGATGGATGATTCTTTGTAAACATGTGAATTACACTGCCTGTGTTTCGTCAGTTTAGGCGACCCGTCAGAATTTGTAAAGGAAGCGATGTTCCGTCTCCGCCATCTTGCTACACCCCGCACTCGTCCACAGTAAGGATACAGTGAGAAGGCGGAAAGTGGATATCTTGTTACATCCTCCGGAGTCATACATTTCACACTTATTTTTAACAGTAAACTGAGCTTATATAGTGATATACAGTATTTAAAAATCTGTCTGACTGTTTAGATGTTGAATTTTAAAAGCAGGGGCAACCCTGCTGATCTCACAGGTTTGCTAATATGACAGAACACCTCTGCTTTGAAAAATCAACATCAAAATCAACATCAAAACAGTCTAAGGGACTTGAAAATACTGAATTTCATGATATAAGCTATAAGTTTACTGTTAAAAATAAGTGTGAAATGCAAGACTCCGGTGAGTGTAACAAGTTAGGGTTGCCACCTTTTCTTCAAGTCAAACCCGAACACTTTAGCAGCGCACAACAATTTTGTTTTGTAGTATAAATTATAATTATATTTTGCTATTAAATAACATTTCTAATCATATGAAGTTAATAACAAGAGTCCCCCTTTACATCAGAGTCCACAGAGTTCCCTTTTTACATCTGAACTCGCAGAGATCCCTTTCACTGTAAGGGGGAACTCTGCAGACTCTGATGTAAGGGAGAACTCTGGGGCCTCTAACATAAGGGATGCTCTGGGAACCCTGATTTAAGAGGGAACACTGAGAACAACTGAGAACTGTAAGGAGAGGACTCTGATTGAAGGGGGAACACCTGTGGCCTCTGGTGTAAAGAGGAACTCTAAAGTAAGGGGTGCTCTGAGAACCCTGATTTACCTTAGTGTACTCACTCAGAGGCAGTAGATAGAAGGGGGGAGACTTCAGTCACAGACAGGGATAGATGGTGAGCTCACTCACCCCTTGGCAGTCAGCACCTCTCATCCAGATGTATCTGAGGCTGCTGAACTGATTGGATTCCAACATTAAAGTCAGGATCCCTGTGGAGCCTGGACTGGCTCTGTGACATCAGCCGATATTGGGCTTTAGACCGATGTCAGCTGAATGTAGGTCACCGCACCGCTAGGTGCCGCTTTCCCATCCATGCGGTTGTGCCACTGCAGCTGACATGCTGGACTATGGAGATGACGATTCATACATGGGCACTGCTGATGTTACATTACAGGCGTTCTTGTGGATTTATGTGAGTGCACATTTAGCTGCCTAATTAAACACTGTTTTTAATACTGCACTTAGTAGTGCCCCCTCTGTCCCAAAAAACCATTGCTGATTGGAAAAAGGCAAGTACAAATTGTCCATTGCAAAATAATATATATTTTATATTATGTAATAATATTTAACATAATATATCCTATCTGCAATAACAAAAAACTGCCTGTTCATACATCTTTAATTATTAAAGTTCAACTTTAAGGCACTGCTGTCTCTAACTGCTAGTCTCAGGAGGTCTGGAGTGAGATTTAGTGAAGTCCCTATATTGCTTTCTGTTCTCCTTGTTGGAGGCGCTAACATGAGGAAGCAAAGCCCTGCCTCTACCAAGATGGTTAACTCCATACAGAAACACAAGGAACAAGGCAGGGTAGGTCCGTATTGGGGAAATATCATCTGCAAATCAGGCAATACCGGTGACTCGTCCTTTGCCCACTGTTTGCCTTTCCTGGCACAGCCTCCGGAGTTCAGTTCCTCTTTAACATACAAAACATGATTGCACAAGTTCTTTTTCCCACATCGCTTTTTTTCATAACATTTTTTCAAAATAATGCATGCAATCATTTTGAAGTTGGATGAAAGGTTTAGTGTAGTGTGTGTTATTTTTATATTAATTTTTAATATTAATATTACATTTTTATAGAGGTGTATCATAAATATCAACCTGCTAAAACAATATATAGGGTGATAAGAAAGTAACATGTGCTGTGGCAAAGGTTAGGTTTTGCTGTAAGGAATGTGGCAAGCTGTTTCATTTTTCATTTTTGACATGGTTACAGCACGTGTACAGCCCTGAGCAACGGCATGTCAGTGTCCAGGCGGGCAGTCAAGAGGTGGTAAAACAAGACCTTATGTTTTTTTACATATAATTAGAACTGTCTTACAAAATACAGGACATTCAGCAACTATGCAGGAAGGAGGGCTGGTCAGGTCTTTGGTGAGGAGGAATCCAAGAAGCTTTGTCTATCATGCAGAGTGACGGGGTAACTTGACATGGCTGGTGTATAATCAGACCAAATATAGCAACACTTAAGGCAGCCTGATGGATTTGGTTCAAAATTAGGGACAGTTTGGAACTCTGGCATTCTGAGTGACTGACTTAGAACACACAGTATCTCCCAAAAGTGAGTACACCCCTCACATTTTTGTAAATATTTTATTATATCTTTTTCTATGTGACAACACTGATTTCAATGGGCAGGAGCGGGAAAGGAGCGGTGAATACACCGCTCCTTCCCCGCTCCAAAAAAGCGGTTTGCAGGACTTTTTTCACCGCCCTGCCTGCGCACCGCTTCAGTGTGAAAGCCCTCGGGCTTTCACACTGAACAAACAGCAGAGGCTGTTTAGGGGCGGTTTTCAGGCGGTATTTTTAGCGCAATACCGCCTGAAAACCGCTCCAGTGTGAAAGGGGCCTTAAAGTAACAACTGGGCAAATACGTTTCTTTAGAAAAGGAGATAATACAATCCACTGACCTCTACCAAGTTGATCAATCCTAGATCTCAGTAAAAATATTTTGACTTCATTAGAGCAAAATACAATATGCTTATTCTATATACCAGAAATACTTTTCCTATTATCTGGAATTAGCTCAGAAATCCGAAAAGCTCCAAAAAAAGCTAAAACAAAAGCTGTTCTAAAAAGCAATGCCTCATAGTCTGAAAAACAAACAGAAGAAGTAACCTGACAAATATTCTCCAAAATGTCTAAAGATATAGGTCTTCTGTCATCAGGTGTAAAATGTTCTTTCCTGTAACCTTTTAGAACCTTTTTGACAGAAAAGTAACTTATACAAGCTGTCTTTTTTAAGCAAAAAAAGAAGGAAATAATAGCCAATAATTTATATGACTATAAGAAAGATGTTGCTGCATAAGAGACTCTAAAAAAGCCAACAGATACCACTCTGATGGCTTAAACGGTAACAGATTATTCAGTACACAAAAATTACTACATTTAACCCAAGCTCTTGAGTATTCCTTCCAAGTATGAGGAGCCAACTAATTCTCAATTGCTTGCTATAGTTAAATCAGATCCTACAGGTGTATCGGTGTCACATGACACCGGAGAGGGAAAATGGCTAATTGGTGAGGTGAGCATGTGCACTCAACTTCTTTGAGATATAAAAAAAGAGCTGAAGCTGTACACTTACCACCAGTATGAGAGAGTGAGAGAGATAACACCAAATTTAACACACCTGCTCCCCATTCACACCTGAGATCTTGTAACGCTAATGAGTCACATGACACCGGGGAGGAAAAATGGCTAATTGGGCCCAATTTGGACATTTTCACTTAGTGGTGTACTCACTTTTGTTGCCAGTGGTTTAGACAATAATGGTTGTGTGTTGCGTTATTTTGATGGGACAGCAAATTTACACTGTTATACAAGCTGTACACTCACTACTTTACATTGTAGCAAAGTATCATGTCTTCAGTGTTGTCACATGAAAAGATATAAAATATTTATAAAAATGTGAGGGGTGTACTCACTTTTGTGAGATACTGTATATAGTTGTATATAAAATGCACTATTTAGCTTTTAAAAAGTGTTTCCCAGTGCTAAACCTTTCATCCAATGTCTGAATTGTTGCATTTGTAACACATGTCAAACACCTGTATAAAGGAATAAAAGTTGTAAAAAAAAAAACTTGTGGGTTTAACTAATCTTTTTTTGTATTCTCCTCCTTTAAGGGCGCGTTGCAGGGGTGTGCCCTATGCCTACATACTTTTGCTAATAGGTGTCCCTCATTCCCAACACAAAGGAGGAGTCTAGCAATTCCCCAGAGCTGATTCTTTGCTAGGCTTCTAATCTCCGCTGTCTCCATCTTGGATGTGGGAGCTGGCTGTGACTTCCTGATGTCCCAAAGCCAGTTTCCTACTACACATGCGCGAGATTGCAGCATCCTGGGACATGTGATGTGGGCGAGGGGGGGCCTGAAATTCCGTAAAGGATTAAAGAAGTGGGAGCGGGTATCTGTCAAGAAAAGGTATTCACTTCATTCCTCTACTCCAGTGGTTCTTAAACCTGTCCTCAAGTACCCCTAACGGGCCATATTTGCAGGTTTTCCTTTATCTTGCACTGCAGCAAACTTAGTTGGTGCCATGTGCTGCTTCCCTCTCCCCCTTTTTGAGCTCTGTTGTACAGCAACTGCAGATGACTGACACCAGGTCAAATCTAGGTCTTTACACTGCTTAAATGAAAAAAGAACATTAAGCCTAGGTTCACATTGATGCGATTTGGCATTCGATATGACATGTCAAATTGCATGCCAAATCGACGGCTATTGCCAGCAATGGTACAGTACGAATCGGTGCAATGCCGACTGCAGCGCCGCACCGATTCCCAAAAGTAGTTTCTGTACTACTTTTGGCGACATCAGGAAGCGATTTGTATAGACATCTGTGCAGGAACCCGCACAGATGTCTTTCAGATTGCCTCCCAAAGTGGGACTGCATTGCCGGGTTGAAATCGTGCGAGTTCAGCGGAACTCGCACAATTTCAGACCCGCTCCAATGGGAACCTAGGCTTAATGATGTATTCATTTTGGAATTACATAGTTCAAATTTTTGTGTTTCAAATACATTAGCCAGTAAATAGCTGTGTTCATAAGTTTATAGCTGCCCTATGGTAAACTCTATGGGGACAATACGCATGCGATAACACGGTCACGTGACTCATTTGCATAAAATATTGCATGCGGTAAAAAAAAGACCAATTCACACAAAAAAAAAAATTAACGATTATATGGTATTTACTGCAAAATGAAAAATGTGCCGGTAAATATCACCACAAAACCATGCGGTAAGCTCAATTCAAGTCCAATTCACAAACAGAACAGAGAGTAAAAAAAGCATTCGGTATTTATCATCAGGGTTTCTCTGGCAGTATCACATGCAGTATTTGTCAGAAACAGTGTGGCCCCCCCCCCCCCCTTAGCTGGTTGCTAAGGAGCGGGTGTGGAATCTGGCCTTCACGTTTTTCTTTTCAATGATTTTTATTGAAAATTATAAAATAACATTTACAAAATGCACGACTCATACATTATACAATTATATGGTAATAAAGGAAAAAGGGGAAAGGAATAGGGGGGGGGAGGCATACCTCAGCCTACGTTTCCTGCGGGAATCCTATGAACATACCATATCATGCTTTGTTTCTTTTCACAATATGAGGTAAGTGTGTCTGCCCGCCTGTATTAGGTCAGCCAGACATCTCACACCTACATAGACATCTAGATTAAGTACCAAGCACTGTACATTCGGATTCATATCTAGCTTATTATAATTATATATCAATCCAAACGTTTATTATCCACCTCTCCATTCTGTGTGGAAAGAGGGTGCGCCGCCGAGACCCGACCGCCCACCCCAATTGGGGGCTCCACTGTGGACGGGGGGGTCTCCACCCCACACCCCTCCCCTCTTATCACTCACATTTCAGCATTTATCGTATCTGTTACGATGACCGCCATTTTGGATAGGAAGTCCCGCAAGGTATGTTAGGAAAGGGGGGAAGAATAAGAAAAAGAATAGGAATAATAAAGAGGAGAGTGAAAGAGAAAGAGAAGGGAGAGAGAAAAGTTCGGGTTGAGTGCACCCCTAGGGTTCCCTTTCAGGATCCGTTAATTGTCAAAGCCTGTAGATAAGTAGGACAACCATGGTTCCCAAATCCTGTCAAAAGCCCCCTGTTTATCTAAGAGAGTTGCCGAGAGGCGTTCATTAATCATGATCCACGTCAATTTTGCTTTCACCCTTTCAAAAGGGATTAGGGGCTTTCTCCAGAATCCTGCTACCGCTATTCTGGATGCTGTAAAAATAAAAGATATGAGTTTTCTGGTATGACCAGGTATTCCCTCTACTTGATCTCCTAGTAATGCTTGTTGTGGAGATTTGGGAAGGTTTACTTGGGTCAGTGAGTATATAAAGTTATAAATGCGTATCCAAAATCGTTTGACCTTAGGGCAGGTCCACCAAGTATGGTATATTGTACCTTCTTTGCCGCATCCCCTGAAGCACATAGGAGAGGCACCAGCGACATATGTTGCTATTCTCGCCGGGAACATGTACCACCTTAATAAGACCTTATAGTTTGCTTCTATCAAAGAGGTATTAATATAACCTTTTGAAGCTAGCTGCGCCATTTTACACCATCTATCAGTTTCCATCGTCACCTCCATGTCCCCTTCCCACCTCAACATATAGGGTAATTTCTCCGTTTTGGAAGTCAAAATACTATAAATTAGTGATATGTGGCCTTTATGTTTATCATAAGACTTGCATAGATATTCCATTGGGGTGGAAGACAAAATGTTGGTTTTACGTTGTAGTGTTTGCAAAAAGTGAACTATCTGGAGGTAACGATAGAACTCAGTGTGAGGTAGCTGGTACTTTTCTATTAGTGCTTGTTTCGGTATTATACCTCTGTGGTCACACATGTCAGCTATGCGTATCAGTCCCTTATTAGTCCACCATGATAAGCTTTGGGGATTAAGACCCGGGGTGAAATCTGGGTTTCCCACCAAGGGGGCCATGGGAAAATGTGTGGAGCGGAAAGCAAAAGGTTTTTGTAGTCTATCCCACATACTCATTGAGAAAGATAATGTGGGGCACATTAAGGTTGGTCTGTCTTTCATGTTAAGCCACATCATGTGGCTGATGGGTTTTGTGGGATAAGGAGCTGATTCCATTTTCATCCAGGTCGGAGCTGGAGCCCCAGAATGGGAGCGAATTAATTGGGCCAATTGGGCTGCCTCGAAGTATTTAATCAAATTAGGAATCCCCAGGCCTCCTTTTGTTTTGGGGGTATATAGAGTTAGCTTATTCACCCTGGGTCTTGTGTTCCCCCAAATGAACTTCATTATTTTTTGCTGAAGCGTTTCAAGATCAGATCTGTTGATAGCAATCGGAAGAGTCCTAAACAAGTACAACAATCTTGGCAAAAGGTTCATTTTTATGGAGTACAGTCTGCCGAACCATGACGGAGGGCTAACAGCCCATCTTGATAAATCTGTAGTTAGTTTTCCATACAGGGGAGGATAATTGGCTTTATAGAGGGTCTGTATGGTGGGGGTTAAAAAGATGTCTAGGTATGGAAGTCTATCCTTTTGCCATTTAAACTGGAATGACGTTTGGAGTTGTTGAACCGTCTGCTGTTCTATTGAGAGATTCAAAGCCTCGGATTTAGTATGATTAATCGTGAGACCCGAAAATACCGAAAAACGTCGTAGTATCCGGAATAGGTTGGGAAGGGATGTGATTGGAGAGGAAATAAACATCAAGATATCATCGGCAAACAGAGAACACTTCTGTTCGCCATCTCCGCATTGAATACCTCTTACATCCTGGCTCTGTCTTATTTTGATCGCTAGGGGTTCTAATGCTAAAATAAATAGGATAGGTGATAAGGGGCATCCTTGCCTTGTTCCTCTGTGTATATGTATTTTGTGTGATTTATAACCCTTTATCTGAATTCTAGCCGTAGGTGCATTATATAATGACTGCAGTATTGTTAGAAAATGAGGCCCAAATCCATACCTCCGTAATACATAATAAATGTATTCCCATGTGACCGAATCGAATGCCTTACAAAGATCTAATGAGAGTAGCATACCCTTCCGTTTCCAAAGATTATCCCAATTGGAGTTGAGTGCGGCTATAATGTCTATCGCCCGTCTGGTTTGATCTGGGGCCTGACGGCCGGGGACGAATCCCACCTGATCTGGGTGGATATATTTGGCTAAGAAAGCGTTCATTCTGGTTGCTAACACTTTTGTCATCAATTTGAGATCCACGTTAATTAGCGATATTGGGCGATAATTGGTGGGGTCTCCATGATCTTTCCCTGGTTTAGGGAGTACTTGTATAAGGGCCTCATTTTCGTTTGCACTTAGTGTGTCGCCTTTCCGTATTGCATTAAAAAAGGAACATAGATGGGGGGTCAATATGGCTGCGTATTTCCTATAATAATGACCCGTAAAGCCATCCGGGCCAGGTGCTTTTGAAGGGTTCAGGCATTTGATGGCTGCTAAAATTTCCCCCTTAGTGAAATCTGCTTCCATTAGATCTATATGTTCTTGTGCAATTTGTGGTAATGAAATGTCGTGGAAAAATTCGTGTGCTCTGGTTGTAGGAAATGAGTTAGATTTATTATATAATTTGGTGAAGAACCTAGAAAATTCTTGTATGATCATTTGGGGATTTTGGGTGGGTTTCCCATCTTTTGTCCGAATTCTCGGCATGGCAGAATTGAACGGACGGGGGGTGAGTTTTCTTTCCAAGAGGGTTGTAGGTTTATCTCCTCTGGTGTAGTAGCGATGTCTAGACCAGCGGAGGTACTTTTCAGCCTTGGTTGTGAGACTAAAATTTAGTGCCGACCGTGCTACATCTATTTTATGACGTAGATCTAATTGTGGGTTAGCTTTTTGTTCCTGGACTATCTTATGTAATTCTTCCTCCTGTTGCTGTATTTTCTGCCTATTGTTGCGCTTGTTTCTAGAGGCTATTTGGATCAATTTACCAAGAATAGTAGCTTTGTGCGCTGCCCAATTAATACCGGGGGAGGTGGCGCTAGGATGGTTATCTATGAAGTATTGTCGGAGGTCCTTCTCTACCTCAGTGTATTATGGGATCATTAAGTAGTGAAGCATTAAGCCGCCAGGTTGAGGGTTGTGGTCTCATCCATAGGTCGGATAATGTCAATAATACTGATGAATGATCTGACCATGAGCTGGGAACTATTTCAGTCGAAGTGATCAACGGCAATAGTGAGGATTGTATGAGTAAATGATCTATACGGGAATATGTTTTATGGACTTGGGAGTAATATGTAAAATCTCTGGTTGTGGGGTGAAAGTCTCTCCATACATCCACTAAATCATGGGAATATAGCACCCGAGCTAGTTTAACGCCTTGTTTAGGGATATGTTTCACCACAGGTTTGTGTACATTTGACCTATCTAAAATTTGATCTAAGGAGACATTGCTGTCTCCACCCAGTATTAATTTGCCTTGTATGTGTGGGAGCAAAATTTTCAGCATATTTTCGAAAAATGTCACCTGACCCGTGTTAGGCGCGTAATATGATATGAGTGTAAGAGCACTATCATTGACTTTTCCCACAACCATGATATATCTCCCTTCCTTATCTCTGATGACCATGTTGGGGGTAAATGGGACTCTCTTTGCAATACATATCGCCACCCCTCTCTTTTTATCTGGGCCATTCGATAGGTAGAAAGTGGGAAATCTGGGGTTTAGATATCTGGGAGCTGAGGAGCGCGAGAAATGTGTTTCTTGGAGGAATAGAAAATCTATTTCTAAGTTATAGTAATTTTGGAAAGCTTTGGCCCTTTTTGTAGGGGAGTTGAGACCTTGGACATTGTGTGTTAAAATGCGAGTATAAGATTTATGAGTTAACGTACTTAGCATTATGGTTCGACAGACTGTACTTGCCCGTTGTAGTTGTTTGCCATCTCCGTCAGAGTAGGATTGTTTTGATCTGATTCTTCATCATTTCTCGTTTGTAGGGGTGCACTCCGGGCGAAAAGAAGGGAAAAGGAGAAAGAGAGAGAAAGTGAGAAAACAATGTTGGGGTAAGATGAACTGGACCACTGTCCACCCGTCCCCCTAGAAATTAAGTGCTTAAGCATCTGATGTAAACTTGAGAACTTATACAACCAAGTCCAGGAGAACATAATTTCCATCTTAGAAAGCGAGCTTGTCGCCACCTAACTGATGGCGGCAAGCTCGCAGGGAAGTGGCATGCGGTTCCGCCCCGACCCTTCTGTATAAAATATTGTTCTATAAGGAGGGAATCCTAGAATATCTAGTAAACTTATATTCTATGAGAACTGAAGTCTCGCCACGCTAGACATAAACAAAACTGGGGAATCAATTTTGAGTAATTTGTAAGGCCTTCATCTTAAACTGGTGTCTAATAATAGAGGAATTTCAATTCAAATCACTCATTAACTCAATATGAGGAGGAGGTTATGTCCCTCCAAAAGTATGGAAGTCTCATTATTGCCATAAAGATATATTAAACTGGCTCAACCGTAGCCAACCATGGAAGTTCTAAGTCCCTGAGTGGGAACCTTACAGTGGTATCATCCGTCACTGTAGGCATAAAAGGGGAAAAATACTTCTCATCAGGGTGTTTGTTCCCGTCATCCGTCTGGTCCTGCTGCTGGATGTCGTTTTCTTGAAGAGTGTCGTGGGCGGTGTTGTTCCCATAGCGGTGAAACAGGACGATCCCATTCTGGTCTGGATTTAGGGGATGAGGATTCTCTGGAAATTATGCCTAGGCCCATAAGGATGTCTTCTCCGTCTGAAAAGTTAGCAAAAGAATATGTCTTTCCCTTAAAGGTAAAGGAGAAGCGGAAAGGAAATGACCATCTATACTTAATTTGACGGTTGGTAAGCTGCGCCAATAATGGCTTTAGGGCCCGTCTCTTTTGGATAGTCATTTGTGAGATATCCGCGAAGATCTGTATGGGATGTCCCATAAGGGTGATTTCATTCCTGCCCCAGGCTGCGGTCATTATTTGCTCCTTGATTTTGTAAAAGTGTGGATTGACTATCACATCCCTTGGGGGGCCGTCTGGTCTTGGGGCTGTCAGTGCCCTATGGACTCTATCGATTTCCATGTGGTGAGGCGTAATGTCTGGGATCAAATCTTGCATCAGTGTATGTACTACGTCTTCCAAATCCGTCACTGTTTCTGGAAGTCCGCGTATGCGGAAGTTATAGCGCCTGGATCTATTTTCCTGATCTTCAATTTTGGCGTTGGCGTCATCTAACTGTTCTTGTAGTGAGGATATCATGCTTGAATCCTGGTTAACTCTCCGCACCGTGCCATCCATTTTGGATTCAATGTGATCCAGTCTTTCTCCTATTTCATTAAAATCATGCTTCATTTCGGCAGTAATTGATTGACAGGCTTTAGTTAATTCTTGTTGCAATAGTGCTGAAAAGCGAGCAAGAAGGACAGTGTCTCCTGAATATGGTGCTGGAGGTGGGGGAGGCTGATCACTCGCTGTGCTATTTTGGCTCATGGCAAGTTCAGCTATTTCAGCCATGTTCCTCTCCATGGAGGACGCTGGGGAGATTGCTCCATCTATTCCCTCTCCCTGGTAAGTGTGGGAGGGGGACAGAGAGAAATGTGGGGACTCACCCTTCTGCGATCGTAATGTTTCTTCCTGTGATTGGGAGGAGAAGGGGTCCCGTGTGCCATCCGTGTCTGCAGCCGCAGTGTGTGGAATGGAGGCTCTTTGTGCAGGGGGGGATTGGTTGTTCTGGGCCCCGCTCACCTGCTTTGTTATGTTTGTCTCTGTCCTCCGGTTAGACGCCATCTTGGCAGGGGGGGTCCGTGCTGCGTCGTTCCCCGAACGGAACGAATAGCTGGGTGTTGGGGGCTTTTTCTTCGCTGTTCCCCCTCCTCTGCGATTCATCTCCTGGAAGGCTGCTAGTTTTGTGGCTTCCCTCTGGCTTAATTTAGCTTCGAAAGGCCGGCGGCGTGCGGAGCAGGTCAGATCATGTCCGCTCCCGTGCCCACGCGCATGCGCACCGGCCTTCACGTTTTTAACCAACGGATGACTCCTCAGCTATCAGCGGGTTACCCGCTGACAGCTGAATGTGAAGAAAACATGCCAGCAATTCAAAACTATGAAAAAAAACAGTGTGGGTCTGGTATGAATTTTAACCACTTGCCGACCGGCTCACGCCGATATACGTCGGCAGAAGGGCACGTACAGGCAGATTAATGTACCTGTACGTTGCCCTTTAAGAAGCGGTTTGTGGGCGCGCGCGTGCCCGCCGCGACCTCCGTGAGTGTGATTGCGGGTCCCGCGGATTCGATGTCCGCGGTGATACCCGCGATCGTCTCACAGAGAGGAAGAATGGGGAAATGCTGATGTAAACAAGCATTTCCCCGTTCTGCCTAGTGACAGGACACCTGTAATCGGGAGCGGTGATCAGTGTCGTGTCACAGATAGCCCCTGCCCTCCACAGTTATAATCACTCCCTAGGACACACTTAACCGCTTCCCGACTGCCTCACGCAGATATACTGCGGCAGAAGGGCACGTACTGGCAGATTAACGTACCTGTACGTTGCCCATTAAGAGGCGGCTCGCTCGTCCGATGTGTGCGCCATAATGTCGCAGTCATGATAAAAATCGCTGATCACCGCCATTTCTAGTAAAAAAAAAAAATATCAATAAAAATGCCATAAAACTAACCTAACCTTAACTATAACTTTTGCGCAAACCAATCAATAAACGCTTATTGCGATTTTTTTTACCAAAAATATGTAAAAGAATACGTATCGGCCTAAACTGAGGAAAAAAATATTTTTTTATATATTTTTTGGGGATGTTTATTATAACAAAAAGTAAAAAATAATGCGTTTTTTTCAAAATTGTCGCTATTTTTTTGTTTATAGCGCAAGAAATAAAAAACGCAGAGGTGATCAAAACCCACCAAAAGAAAGCTCTATTTGTGGGAAAAAAAGGACATAAATTTTGTTTGGGAGCCACGTCGCACGACCGCGCAATTGTCAGTTAAAGCAACACAGTGCCGAATCGCAAAAAGTGCTTTGGTCAGGAAGGGGGTAAATTCTTCCGGGGCTGAAGTGGTTAACCCCTACAGCACCACCTAGTGGTTAACCCCTTCACTGCCAGTCACATTTACACAGTAATCACGGCATTTTTAATTGCACTGATCGCTGTATAAATGTGAATGGTCCCAAAATCGCGCCAAAAGTGTCCGATCTGTCCGTCATAATGTTGCAGTCATGATAAAAATCGCTGATCGCCGCCATTACTAGTAAAAAAAAAAAGAGTAATAAAAATGCCATAAAACTATCCCCTATTTTGTAGACGCTATAACTTTTACGCAAACCAATCAATAAACGCTTATTGCGATTTTTTTTTACCAAAAATATGTAGCAGAATATGTATCGGCCTAAACTGAGAAAAAAAATGTTTTTTTTTATATATTTTTTGGGGATATTTATTATAGCAAAAAGTAAAAAATATGCGTTTTTTTTTTTCAAAATTGTCGCAGTTTTTTTGTTTATAGAGCAAAAAATAACAATCGCAGAGGTGATCAAATACCACCAAAAGAAAGCTCTATTTGTGGGAAAAAAAGGACATCAATTTTGTTTGGGAGCCACGTCGCATGACCGCGCAATTGTCAGTTAAAACGACGCAGTGCCGAATCGCAAATAGTGCTCTGGTCTTTGGGCAACCAAATGTTCCAGGGCTTAAGTGGTTAACGGGAACTTCATGCCAAAATGTAAAAAAGAAACATTGTGGGTTTCTCTAAAATCATACCAGAACCTTATCCGAGCATGCAGCCCGGCAAGTCAGGAAAGGGAGGGGACGAGTGAGCGCCCCCCCCTCCCCTGAACCATACCAGGCCACATGCCCTCAACATGGGGGGGGGGTGCTCTTTACCCCTCTCCCCAAAGCACCTTGTCCCCCATGTTGACGGGGACAAGGGACTCTTCCCCACAAGCCTGGATGGTGGTTGTGGGGGTCTGCGGGCGGGGGGCTTATCAGAATCTGGAAACCCCCTTTAACAAGGGGGCCCCCAGATCCCGCCCCCCATGTGAATGAGTATGGGGTACATTGTACCCCTACACAGTCACCAAAAAGTGTCAAAAAATAAATGTTTTCTTTACATTCAGCTGTCAGTGGGGAACCTTCTGACAGCTCATGAGTCATCCGTTGTTAAGGATGCGGCTTCCCAGAATGCTTGTTAAGAGCCAGCTTATTGCGATAAATTACCGCATGAACAAATGTGCTAATTACCACACAATCGAACAAACACTGCATTCGTTATTTAACAAAAGAAAACCCGCTCCAGGTGTCTGAGTCTAGATATCTCTTCAGGTATGGGTGCTGGCTCAGCGTGCAAATGGCATGCGAAGGAAAGAAAAGATCCAGATGGCCGCACTCCAATGAAATATATAGTTTAATGGTATCAGTCCATACAGCAAGGAATAAAAAGATCATTGACGCGTTTCACACCGTAGTTACAGGTGCTTACTCATAGCTAGATTGTTAGGTACCTGGTGTTGAGCCTGTCTTGGCAGGAGAAAACCTCTCTTACGACTCTGGTTCAGGGCCCACTGGAATGGAGACAGTGGTCCCGTGAGCACAGGGGGTAGGAGTGTCTGAGCAGGTTGTAGCGGCAGACGTGATGCCGGATGAGAACTCGCAGGAAGGTTGAACTGCAGGAGATGACTGGAAGGCAGCAGACCAGTGACCACAGGACCGGCGGTAGCCGAAGCAGCGGCTACAAGACCTGGACAGAATACAGCATACTTGGAGCAAGGCAGAAGATATCAAAGGCAGAAGATTAGTCAGGCAGGCCGGATCAGAACGGGTAGACAAGCAGGCTGGAGCAGCAGGCAGGAGCAAGGTCAGGAGGCAGGCAAGGTTCGGCAACAGAGGTCAGGCAGAAGTCCAAAAGCAGGGTCAAACAAGCCGTGGTCGGAACTGGAGAGGTCAGAGTGGTCAGACAGAAGCCGGTTCGGTAATCAAAGGAACAAATAACAGAATCAGGAACTTGGGTACAGAGCTGCAGACGAACAGTGCCG
The DNA here is from genome assembly GCA_037952835.1 of Lithobates septentrionalis. Classification (NCBI taxonomy): domain Eukaryota; kingdom Metazoa; phylum Chordata; class Amphibia; order Anura; family Ranidae; genus Lithobates; species Lithobates septentrionalis. The sequence continues at coordinate 174,978 of JBBDGP010000625.1, read as the reverse complement.
CACAAGTACAGCTGAGCTCCTCTTATAGGGCCACTGGCGCCAAACAGCATTAGCGCGTGCTCGCGTGCACCCGTTGCGTGGATGCGTGCACCTGTACTCGTTGCGCACGTGCGCGCACCGTAACGCGTGGCGGGGCTCACACACACGCCGATATTCAGATTAACCAGCGGCGCACGTGCGCATGCTGTTCGTACTTTCCGTGCTGGTGGATCCCTGACATAGATCTTAAAACAACTGACAATGACATATATATGCATACAATAAAGTATTTGTAGCTGCTGGCTTTTAATATTTTTTTAAATATTTTTTTTTAAAGGTGCAGCTCCTCTTTAAGTCATGACTTAGTGAAAGTGCAAATCACTAAGAATGTTGCGTTAAATAACAAATGCATGCAAAGGAAAGAAAAGATCCGGACAGCCGCACTCCAATGAAATATATAGTTTAATGGTATTAGTCCATACAGCAAGGAATAAAAAGATCACTGATGCGTTTCACACCGTGGTTACAGGTGCTTACTCATAGCTAGGTCTTAAAACAACTAACAATGACATATATATACATACAATAAACGGAAACAGGCTTAATTGAAAATTGTGCACACCCACTACAAGTGATAGACACGCTCTAGATTGATACTAAGATAAAACAACTGAAGTCTTCTTTTTTATGGATATCAAAGTAACCCCTTAAGGCTAGAGCAGAGAGGTCACACATAATTCTAACCCGAATCCTTACGATAGTTTATACATTTCATAATGCAGGAATTAGCCAGTGAAAAACTTCCCACCTAAAAAGTCACATAAAAACAAAATGAAAAGTAAAAACTTTGATAAACACAAACATATGTATACATATGTTCATTGACACTGAGAGAATATCTGAGGAACTTCAATTAGAAAACTGAATCTATACAATGAATTTATGTTTCTAAATGTATATCAATATCAATATATCACCCCCTATATATATATATATATATGTGTGGGGAGAATGAAATCATCCTGGTTCTTCTATGTCAGTATTCCTCCAGCTAGATAGATCCCTCAAGGCACAATCATGAGACCTTCCTATCCCTCGCATGACTAAATGTGCTTCCAATGTAATTTGATTTGGTTCATGAGAACCTTATTTAATATTTAATAGTCAACCTTCACTGTAAGCAAGCGAAGCAAGAGCCCAAATCAAAATGAATATAAATTGAAAAAGAGGAAAGGAATATGCGCAATACACAAATTGTGCAAAAAATGTACAAAAATATCCAACCTAATTTCCTTGTGTACTGCACATATTGCAATAATGTGTGTCACTAATAAAATATTGAATGACTATGCTTTTCTGGTCAAATTTCAAATTTGATTAAATCAGAAAAAAAACAGCTGGTGAATCCTTTCTTCTGTATCCTCCCCGCACACTAGAGCACATACCTTGAATATTCAGATTCCTGAATGGTAAGAAGAATCAAAGCGCTATTTGTAATAATGGAAAACATCCCATTCATGATTCATACCTCTAGGTTTTCTAGTGTTAAAAAAGAAGATCCAGTAGACCTCTCTTCTACATAAGATCCTGAATTTATCCCCTCCTCCTCCTCCCCTGGCTGGCATGACTATTTTTTCAACTGCCTGAATGGCCAGACTAGAAACATCCTTAATTCTAATGCCTAGCTATGTTAGTGTTGATGGTTTGTGGATGGTTTTAGAGTAACCTCTATCTTTAAATCGAGAGAACATAACTTCCGAGTTCCGTATGTAATCATCATTCTCGCTGCAGATCCGCTTGAGTCTTAAAAATTGACCCACAGGGATTCCTCTCAGAGTGTGTTTAGGATGGCTGAAATCGGCTCATAAGAGCGCATTGCCAGCCATAGGTTTCCTGAAGAGACTGGTGACTACCCTGCTTCCCTCTCCCTTCAAGCTTACATCAAGAAAGTCGATGGAAATCGAACTGCTGTGCCCTGTAAACTTCAAATTCAAACTATTATCATTTAGGTAAAGCAACAGGTCCTCTAGACTACCAGCCTCTTCTGAAACTATGAATAACAGGTAGCCGTAAAAAAGGGTGTCTGCACAATGGGGACTATCACATGCAAAGATGCGGGACCTCCTCATCATCCCATGTAAAGGTTGGCAAGGGAAGAGGAAAACTTGGCTCCCATAGAGGCCCTGCATCTCTGCAGGCAATAGTCCCCATCCAACATGAAAAAATTGTGTGTAAGAAGGTATTCCAATCTAAGAAGTATAAACTCTTGCAATATGTGCAGTACACATGATGTTCAAGGAAATTAGGTTGGATATTTTTGTACATTTTTGCGCAATTTGTGTATTGCACATATTCCTTTCCTCTTCTGTAGACATATGTTTTTGTTTATCAAAGTTTTTACTTTTCATTTTGTTTTTATGTGATTTTTTAGGTGGGAAGTTTTTCACTGGTTAATTCCTGCATTACGAAATGTGTAAACTATCGTAAGGATTCAGGTTTGAATTATATGTGACCTCTCTGCTCTACGGGTTACTTTGATATCCATAAAAAAGAAGACTTCAGCTGTTTTATCTTAGTATCAATCTAGAGCGTGTCTATCACTTGTAGTGGGTGTGCACAATTTTCAATTAAGCCTGTTTCCGTTTATTGTATGTATATATATGTCATTGTTAGTTGTTTTAAGACCTAGCTATGAGTAAGCACCTGTAACCACGGTGTGAAACGCATCAGTGATCTTTTTATTCCTTGCTGTATGGACTAATACCATTAAACTATATATTTCATTGGAGTGCGGCTGTCCGGATCTTTTCTTTCCTTTGCATGCATTTGTTATTTAACGCAACATTCTTAGTGATTTGCACTTTCACTAAGTCATTACTTAAAGAGAAGCTGCACCTTTAAAAAAAAAATATTAAAAGCCAGCAGCTACAAATACTGCAGTTGCTGACTTTTAATAAATGGACACTTACCTGTCCAGGGTCCAGCGATGTCGGCAGCCGAAGCCGATCAATCACTCGGCTCTCGGCTGCGCCCGCCGCCATCCTCGATCAGGGAATCGGGAAGTGAAGCGCTGCGGCTTCACTGCCCGGTTCCCTACTGCGCGTGCGTGAGTCGCGCTGTGCCTCTGCACTGGTCCACGTTGTGTGCTGGGAACTGTGTGTTTCCCAGCACACAACGGGGGGGGCGGGCTTCTGCGGATATTCTGCGGCTGTCTAAGCCCGGAAGTGGCTGCAGATACCTGTATTAGAGGAATCCGATGAGCGGAAGTTCCACTTTAGGGTGGAACTCTGCTTTAACTCTTATGCCCCGTACACACGGTCAGACATTGATTGGACATTCCGACAACAAAATCCATGGATTTTTTCAGACGGATGTTGGCTCAAACTTGTTTTGCATACACACGGTCGCAAAAAGTTGTCGGAATTTCCAATCGCCAAGAACGCGGTCACGTACACCACGTACGACGAGACTATAAACGGGCAGTTCAGAACCAAGTGCGCCACCCTTTGGGCTCCTTTTGCTAATTTCGTGTTAGTAAAAGTTTGGTGAGAGACGATTCGCGCTTTTTCAGACTTGTGGCTTTCAGATCGTTTTCTGCTGTTCAGTTTGTGCTTGTGGGTTTGTATCTGCTCTTCAGTGCATGCAGCGAGTTACGCGTGACTCTGTCATTGTGTTCTTGTTCGTTCGTTACTGTTTTTCAGGTCGCTCTTCACAGGCCTTGCTGTTCTTCAGTGCATTCTGTTACTTCGTTCTGAGCAGCCGACCGTTTTCTAGCCATGTTGCGTATACGTACTCCTCGTAGAGTTCGTGCTGTGCGGGGGCTTGGTGTTGGGGTCCTTACCTTGACACAAGTCCAGTCCATGAACAGGGTGGGGAGGAGTTCATGGACCAAGAATTGGTTGCTCCAGCGTGACCAATTCTGTCACATGCCTTTGCTCCAAGAGATCTGTGAGAATAATCCTGATGATTTCAGGAACTTTCTCTGGAGGACGGACCCCGTATTTCACCGTTTGTTGGCTTTGCTGACCCCTTATATTAGCAGGCAGAATGCCTGCATTAGGCAAGCCATCACTCCGGAGCAGAGGCTAGTCGCCACCCTGCGGTACTTGGCGACGGGGGGAAGCCTGCAGGACTTGAAGTTCTTGACAGGCATCTCCCCCCAGGCTCTGGGGATCATTATCCCGGAGACCTGTTCTGCCATCATCCAGGTCCTGCAGAAGGATTATATTAAGGTAAGATTTATCCTTTAATATCACATTTTATTGTAAATAATGTTTGTTAATATATTGTATTTCTTTCCTCATTGCCTAATTACCATGATTGTAATATGCTGTGAATGTCCCCTTTGTCCTCATGCATGCTGGAATTTTAGGGTTTTTTTTTGTCCTTCATACATATTTGCCTTCACTGCATTCCCGAGCATGCTCTCCTGGGCTCTCGTCTACTCAATTAACAATGTATTTTGTCAGCTCCATAGTAGTGCTTTACCCTAAAAACCCCCTAAAATGTAGAAATTTGTGATGTGTGTTTGAAATTCTGGCGTGCCAGAGGCTTTTTTTGTGTCCCAAAATCATTTGGAACCCTTCCTCCCCCCAACTGCTAACTCAGCTGATACCAAACCTCTATCTGCTGACTTTGGCAAACCCATACATACTATACCCACCTCTTTAGTGGTCATATTTATGGATGAATTCCCCAAAGCATGTAGTGCAAGGGCCTGCCTGAATACTTACAAATGGTATTGTTTCAAGTTTTTGTATCCTATTATTATCTTGATAGGTGCAGAATGTAAAAATGTGCTTCCATTTGTACAGCGTGTATTTTTATCTTTGTATTATGACACTTCTTACCTGTCCAGTGGGCTGCCAATAGTGTAAAGTAAGGAGGGGCTGGCCAAAGTAATACACATTATTTAGGCATTCATCTCTCAATGAAGTGGAGAGGGTTACCTGTCCCAAACATAACCCCCCCCCCATAAAATTTAGCAAATGGCCCATGAGAGGGGGGTGGGGGATCTGATAGGTGGACCTTATACCTTTGTCTTTAAATACTCCCTAAAATAAATTTTATACTGATGTTGGCCAAGAATGTTTGTGTCTAATCTGCTTTCCATGTTTATGTGCAAAATGATTAATTTTCTTTTCTTGTTTGACTCCACAGTTTCCTTCCACGCCACAGAAATGGCAGACTGTGGCCTCCCACTTTGCCCAGCGGTGGGACTTTCCTAACTGCGGAGGGGCAATTGATGGGAAACATGTCCACATCATCCCACCACCCAACTCGGGGTCATACTATTATAATTTTTAGGGTTTCAATAGTATTGTGATGTTGGCAGTGGTGTCGGCTACTTATGAGTTCCCGTATGTGGACGTGGGGAAGAATGACCGGATGTCCGATGGTGGAGTCATCACCCAGACGGAGTTCTACAGGCATCTCCAGAATGGCAGCTTGGGCTTGCCACCTCCAGAAGACAATGTGGAAGGACTCCCATTCATCTTCATTGCAGATGAAGCGTTTGCGCTGGGGGACCTTCTTATGCAGCCATTCCCTATGAGGACCCTCACCCTGGACCAGAGGGTTTTTAATTATCGGCTGGCCAGAGCCAGAAGAGTGGTGGAGAACACATTTGGAATCATGGCCAGCCGGTTCCGCCTATTTCTTACATCCATACACATGGCGGAGTATAAACTGAATCATATCATCCTGGCGTGCTGTGTTCTCCACAACTTTTTAAGGAAAAATTCTGCCAACTATGCTGCCTCAGTTGGGCCTGAGGCCGGAATTCCTGGAACTGAAACAACCCTGATGGCTGGCCGTCCTGGCTTGCCCCCCCTGAGTGCCCGCGAGGTCCGTCTTAGCTACCTTGAATACTTTGCAAGTAGGGGGGCCATCAATATGCCAGACAATGTATGATACATTTTTCAAATTAAAAAAACATTTTAACTACTAAAATCTTTGGTGACATTTACTGCTTGTGTTTCTTTTAGCTGACCCTGACAGAAATGTGGGGAGTCGTGAAAATGGCGGGATTGTGTAACATAAAAAAGCACTGTTCAGTTTTATTTGCTAAAGGAAAATCCACTTTGCACTACAAGTGCACTTGAGACTGCACTGAAACTGCACTTGTAGTGCAAAGTGGATTTGCCCTTAGGAAATAACCACCATTGTCACTGAATAGACTAGAAAGAATGTCAGGGGCGGGCGGAGTTTGACGCATGCGCAGTGTATATAAAGCGTAACACGAGTGTGTACGATCTGTGAGCGTTGGGTGTATCGGAGGCGCCGATCGTGATAACAAAGGTAAGATTTAAAATTGGGCCTATACTGCTTCTAGATTGAGGCCTGTATTGTGACAAGATTAGGAGACTTTAGCCTGACATTAGGGTTTGTCTTGTGTTGTGTCTTGCAGAGAAAATGGATATCTTGAAGGATCAGGACTTTATCCCCATATTCACTGATATGTTCAGGGAGCTGCCCTGTCTGTGGCAGGTAAACCACCCTGATTATAAGAATGAAACAAAGAGGAAGGCAGCGCTGGATAATTTGCTGCAATTTGTGAAGCCGGTGATCCCCACGGCAGACATCACCTATTTGAAGGCCCTAATTGGTGGCATGAGGAGTACTTATCTAAGGGAGCAAAAGAAGGTCCAGGATTCACAGAAATCAGAAGCTGCAGATGACATTTATCTCCCCAGGCTGTGGTACTATGACAGGCTGCATTTTCTGTCAGGTCAGACTGAACCCAGGCCAGCACTCTTCACTCTTCCTTCACGCTTCCTTCCCCCCCAGCTGAGGCTTCTGACGCCCAACCTGGGCCTTCCAGGCAGCAACATGTGGAGGAGCCCAGCATGAGCCAGGTATAGCATTCCTCTAAATATTTCTGGTTGTCCAATCAATGATGTTAAATAGATGTTAGTTTGGAGTACTAATTTGTGATTGATGAACCAAAAACTAAAACGATGTCCCTTTTTCATACACAGGGAAGTCTCAGCCAGGAGGTGGCCGGGCCAAGCAGGCTGCCCAATACCCAGGTCCCTCCCCTCCGCCTTCAAAGACAAAGTGGCAGGAAGAGGAGTAACCTGGAGGAGGCTGCAATAGGCCTATTTTGGAAGGCTACTGAGGCCCTCAGAACACCCCACAGTGTGGAAGAGGATTTTTCTGACCTAACAGCATGCAAAATGATGCAGATGGAGGAGGGCCAATGTGAGTTTTTAATTTTGGAAGCTCTAAATAAGGGGTTGAGGGGCCAACTCACATGTGAAACCCACATTTGTCAGCTCACCCATGGTCCTCCTCCTCCTCCTCCAGGTCCTACTCCTCCTCCTGCCACACCTCCAACACCAGAGCCACAGCCGGGAAGGAAGCATCTAAGGAAGACCAGAGAGTGATGGCCTGGGTTCGGTCTGGTCTGACAAAAGATTCAGCCTCTTGTATGACCACAGCCTGGGAACATACATATCATCTGCTACTTTCATGATCTCTGGGACTTCTGGACCAGACTGCACTCCCTTAGATATGGACTCCTCAGGCCACCAATTTTGCTGGAAAAGAATTGATGTCTGTCCTGGGGGTCAAAGGCTTCGCCAATTTATGATGTTTATCCAGCGTTGCCTCCCTCTTTGTTTGGTTCTGATCCCTTAATAAAGGAATTTTAGTTTCAATTATACTCTCCTATGTGTGTTTTCATTCAAAAAGTTTGTTTGTGAGGAGGCAGGTACATTTCAAAAATACAATGTGAAATTAACAAGGGACACCAACACCAAACAATCTCCTTGAGATTAAATAAGACAAGATAATAATCGTGTTGTGGTAACTTGACACACAAAACACACCCAAAAATATTCTCGTAAAAAAATAAATAAATAAAACACGATCAGGCTTGAAAAAAATACAAACCCAAAAAAACAAACATATATATTTTTTGACAGATGTGACAAATCAAAATATATTGATGAAATCATGATAAATAATAAAGAAAGAAGTTTGTAAGAACACTGTGTGAATATGAGCAGCAAAACAACTTCATTCTTCTCACATTATAAAGAAGAAGAGAGTGCGCTGCATTAACCGCTTCAGCCCCAGAAGATTTTACCCCCTTCCTGACCAGAACGTTTTTTGCGATTCGGCACTGCGTCGCTTTAACTGACAATTGCGCGGTCGTGTGACGTGGCTCCCAAACAAAATTGACATCCTTTTTTTCCCACAAATAGAGCTTTCTTTGGGTGGTATTTGATCGCCTCTGCGATTTTTATTTTTTGCGCTATAAACAAAATAAGAGCGACAATTTTGAAAAAAACTCATTATTTTTTACATTTTGCTATAATAAATATCCCCCAAAAATATATAAAAAAACATTTTTTTTCTTCAGTTTAGGCCGATCGTATTCTTCTACATATTTTTGGTAAAAAAAAATCACAATAAGCGTTTATTAATTGGTTTGCGCAAACGTTATAGTGTTTACTAAATAGGGGATAGTTTTATGGCATTTTTATTAATAATTTTTTTTTACTAGTAATGGCGGCGATCAGCGATTTTTATTGTGACTGCAACGTTATGGCGGACATGTCGGACATTTTTGACACATTTTTGGGACCATTGTCATTTATACAGCGATCAGTGCGATTAAAAATGCACTGATTACTGTGTAAATGACATTGGCAGTGAAGGGGTTAACCACTAGGGGGCGGGGAGGGGTTAAGTGTGTCCTAGGGAGTGATTACTAACTGTAGGGGGATGGGCTGTGTGGGTGACGTCACTGATCTCTGCTCAGATGACAGGGAGCAGAGATCCAGTGACACTTGTCACTAGGCAGAACGGGGAGATGCTGTTTACAACGGCATCTCCCCGTTCGTCCTCTCCGTGAGGCGATCGCGGGTATTCCCACGGCGATCGAGTCCGCGGGACCTGCGACCCGACTCACGGAGCTCCCGGCCGGCGCGCACGCAATGGCACGGCGGGCAAGTCAAATGGACGTACAGGTACGCCCATTTGCCCAGCCATGCCATTCTGCCGACGTACATCGGCGTGCGCCGGTCGGGAACCGGTTAAACAATTTTAACATTGCAGCCTAACGAAAGTGCTATATCCATTTCGAACGCTAATTTTACCAGACCGAGCTGTTCCGTCTCGAAATTTCTCCTGAGCATGCGTAGCACTTTGTGCGTCGGAATTGTCCACACACGGTCGGAATTGACGCCATCGGATTTTGTTGTTGGAAAATTTTATAGCCTGCTCTCAAACTTTGTGTGTCGGAAAATCGGATGGAAAATGTCCGATGGGGCCCACACACGGTCGGGAATTTCCGACGACACGCTCCGATCGCACATTTTCTGTCGGAAAATCCGACCATGTGTACGTGGCATGTCAAACATGTCAAACATTACATTGAAGTAAAAAATGTATATGCAGGGTCACTACACAGTCCACTTTTCATTGGATGTACATTTATCTGCAGGGAAACCAAATGGATTTTGATGCCAAATTTTCAGTGCAGTGCTGCTGCCTGCACATTTTTTCCTGACTAGTAATACATATTTTATTGAACATTGAGGATTCTAAAGGTGATTGAACATGGCGATCCTGTATTCCCCTCGCATAAGTATATATTTCTCCAGGTTTGTGTTTCTGTCCTTGAAAATATGGCTGGCTGTTCCCATTACACAGTTTGATTGCTGAACAGAACTGCTGTATATTTCTGTTCTCTCTGTCCTGTTTATTTTTATTTTTTGTATACATTAGAGGACCGGAAATATCTTAGGCTGATGACAAATGGGTGATTTTCTCACGTAGATTACCCCTATCCCCCATTTTGTTACAGCAATCATAATGATTTTCTATAGGCCTAGGTTCACACTGATGCAGTGCGATTTCGTTCTGTTTTTAGTGCATCAAAAGGCAGTTGCAGCACAAATTGATGCGGTTCCAATGCGATTCTGATGCAGTTTGGACACAATTTGAATATAGCTGCATTTTCTGTGCTGTGTGAGGAGAGCAAAGACTGTGGGAGAAAACGTGCTTGAATTCGGATGACAATAGCCTCCTTGTCAAATGCCCCCTAAAAAGCGATTTGTCACAGGTCGCTCTTAAAAGGGCAAAACTCATGTAAATAAATCCTTAATGCTGAATTCCAATAACCTTAACCCCTTCACGCTGACGTAACACATATATGTGGCCTTACTGCACTGGGCTTTTTTACATGGGGCCGCATATATGTGTTTCTCCCTGTGTGCCAGCACAGAGACTGAGGTCTCACCGAAAGCCTCGTACTAACGATCAGGACCTGGATATCCCGATTTTGGGTTACCTGATCGCTGTGGTAGCCTCTGATTGACTATCACAGTGATCAGTCGCTGTGAAGCCCGCCCCTGTGTTTTCTCTTTCTGTGAATGGAGAAGAAAGGATACAATGTATCTTTCTCGTTCCTTGCAGAAAGAAAAAAAAAAGTGTTTGTAAATAAATGTAAAATAAATAAATAATAAAAAAAAAGAAAGAAAAATACCTAGATCAAGTTTGATTTAGATCTGTGCCAGGGTTAGTGTTTGGATCAAGTAAGGGTCAGTATATTTGGGACAGGATTTTGTTTTTAAATTAGCATCAGTGTCAGTTAGTGTCAGTGTGTTTTGAGTAGGACAAAAAAAAAAAACGAAAAAAAAAAAAAAAACAGCAAAATGCGCACTATTGCTTCTGGGCTGTACTGGGTACAAACAACAAATAACATACACATATGTGGTATAGCTGTGATCGTCAAAAACAGAAGAATTTATTTGGTTTGTTCTTTGGTGGAAGGTTATAGTAGTAACAAGAAATATATAGCTGATACAGTTACCAGTTTATACAGGGGTTGTGGGCCTGGAGCCAGGGTATACCCAGAATCACAGGGAACAAAGGGGAGGAAATCACATCAAGGGTCAAAAGTTCTTTATGTTGCGAGAGGGTGATGGCCGGCAAGGGCAAGGTCTCCTGAGTCACTTGACCTGACATAATGCGGGAACCATCGGCCAGAAATACGGAAAGTCCATCTGACTTCTCCCAAAGGGGCAAGGCTTGTTGGTTGGCAAAGGTGGCATCAATAAAACAACTGCATGCTCCGGAATCAATGATGGCACTGATGGAGATTGTCCTTCCCCGGAGCTGCAATGAGAGACGGAGAACAAGGTGGGTTGTATTGGCAGGTGGAGATGAAGGACTGGCAGAAACAGAGGAGAGGCACTTACGTGTCTTGACAGGGCAGTTGTTCACATAGTGACCTGATCCTCCACAGTAAAGACACAAATTCAACTGACGACGTTGTGCACATTCCTCCGGAGGCAAGGTGGGTCGCATGAGTCCCAGCTGCATTGACTCGGAAGAGTCTGGAACTGAACTGGCATGATCCACACATGGAACAGGAAGGTAACGGGAAGCAGGAGTCGGGGCCTTTGCACTCATCCAGACCGGGCGGCTTTGTTGGGAGGAGCGTTCAGCTCAGCGTTCCCGGAGTCGGCGGTCAATTTGGTTAGCTAGGGAGATCAGGCCTTCAAGGGTTTCGGGAATGCCGACATGAGCAAGCTCGTCCTTTAATACTTCCGAGAGGCCCATGCGGAACTGATGTCTTAAGGCTGCATTGTTCTATTGGGTGTCTGTGCTCCAGCGCCTAAAGTCCGTGACATTGTCCTCGGCCGCTCAACGACCTTGCTGGAGCACAAACAAAGCGGACTCAGCTGCGGCAGTCCGCTGGGGATCTTCGTAAAGCTGAGCCATGGCTTCAAAGAAGGACAGTAAGAAATTAGTCTGGGCACAGTCTCCCTCGAGAAGTCGGTGGGCTCTCCTTGCAGCAGAGAAATCACAAATCCCACCTTTGTAGCTTCTAGAGAAAAAGTCCTGGGTTGGAGGGCGAAATACAGCTGGCAAGCATTACGGAAGGCCTGAAATTTGGATCGGTCCCCAGAAAATCTCTCGGGGATGGGAACCCTTCATTCCGGTGGAAGCATCAGTACTGACGGTTGAGAAGAGGACTGTGTAGGTAAAGCTGGAGCTGCAGGAGCCATGTTGCTGGGAGTGGAGAGATGTTGAACCCGTTCCTCAAGCTTAGTATAGCCTTCTTGTAGGGATTTCACGGCCTGAGTGAGTGCCGCAAGATGTGTGCAAATTTCCTTCATGGCTGAGGCTTCTCCTGCAGGCTCGGACATGGCTGTTTGTACTGTTAGGTACCTGGTGTTGAGTCTGTCTTGGTAGGAGAAGACCTCTCTTACGACTCTGGTTCAGGGCCCACTGGAATGGAGACAGTGGTCCCGTGAGCATAGCGGGGTAGGAGTGTCTGAGCAGGTTGTGGCGGCAGACGTGATGCTGGATGAGAACTCACAGAAAGGTTGAACTGCAGGAGATGACTGGAAGGCACCAGACCAGTGACCACAGGAGCCGAAGCAGTGGCTACAAGACCTGGACAGGATACAGCACACTTGGAGCAAGGCAGAAGATTACTCAGGCAGGCCGGATCAGAACGGGTAGACAAGCAGGCTGGAGCAGCAGGCAGGAGCAAGGTCAGGAGGCAGGCAAGGTTCGGCAACAGAGGTCAGGCAGAAGTCCAAAAGCAGGGTCAAACAAGCCGTGGTCGGAACTGGAGAGGTCAGAGTGGTCAGACAGAAGCCGGATTGGTAATCACAGGAACAAATAACAGAATCAGAAACTTGGGTACAGAGCTGCAGACGAACAGTGCACAAGTACAGCTGAGCTCCTCTTATAGGGCCACTGGCGCCAAACAGCATTAGCACGTGCTCGCTTGCACCCGTTGCGTGGTTGCACGCACCTGGACTTGTTGCGCACGTGCACGCACCCGTAGCGCGCGGTGGGGTTCACACACATGCCGATAATCAGATTGACCAGCGGTGCACGTGCGCATGTGCGCACGCCTGTTCGTACTTCCCGTGCTGGTGGATCCCTGACATAGATCTTAAAACAACTAACAATGACATATATATATATACATACAATAAGAAGGACAGTAAGGAATAAGTCTGGGCACAGTCTCCCTCGAGAAGTCGGTGGGCTCTCCTTGCAGCAGAGAAATCACAAATCCTCCAAAAAAAGGGTGTCTGCACAATGGGGACTATCACATGCAAAGATGCGGGACCTCCCCCACCATCCCATGTAAAGGTTGGCAAGGGAAGAGGAAAACTTGGCTCCCATAGAGGCCCTGCACCTCTGCAGGCAACAGTCCCCATCCAACATGAAAAAATTGTGTGTAAGAAGGTATTCCAAACTAAGAAGAATAAACTCTTGCAATATGTGCAGTACACATGATGTTCAAGGAAATTAGGTTGGATATTTTTGTACATTTTTGCGCAATTTGTGTATTGCACATATTCCTTTCCTCTTCTGTATACATATGTTTTTGTTTATTAAAGTTTGTACTTTTCATTTTGTTTTTATGTGATTTTTTTAGGTGGGAAGTTTTTCACTGGTTAATTCCTGCATTACGAAATGTGTAAACTATCGTAAGGATTCAGGTTTGAATTATATGTGACCTCTCTGCTCTACCCACGGGTTACTTTGATATCCATAAAAAAAAAAGACTTCAGCTGTTTTATCTTAGTATCAATCTAGAGCGTGTCTATCACTTGTAGTGGGTGTGCACAATTTTCAATTAAGCCTGTTTCCGTTTATTGTATGTATATATATGTCATTGTTAGTTGTTTTAAGACCTAGCTATGAGTAAGCACCGGTAACCACCTGAAACTATATATTTCATTGGAATGCGGCTGTCCGGATCTTTCTTTTCCTTTGCATGCATTCGTTATTTAACGCAAAATTCTTAGTGATTTGCACTTTCACTAAGTCATTACTTAACTCTTAGTGAATTGATCCCTATGTCTTTTCTCTGTATAATAAGGTTTTTTTCTGTTTCTTGTTTACAGTTAAGCACATAAAGCCCATGTGGACTGGTCACTGTCTGTTCTGTAGGGCTATATACAGAATGTCTAACAATTCATGATTACAGAGGTGCATTCATTTGTGTCTTTTATAGCTGCTAAAAATTTGACATAAACATGTATTTACATTTTTACAAGTAAAAAATATATATGCAGGGTCACCACACAGTCCGCTTTTCATTGGATGTACATTTATCTGCAGGGAAACCAAATGGATTTTGATGCCAAATTTTCAGTGCAGTGCTGCTGCCTGCACATTTTTTCCTGACTAGTAATACATATTTTATTGAACATTGAGGATTCTAAAGGTGATTGAACATGGTCGATCCTGTATTCCCCTGGCATACATATATATTTCTCCAGGTTTGTGTTTCTGTCCTTGAAAATATGGCTGGCTGTTCCCACTACACAGTTTGATTGCTGAACAGAACTGCTGTATATTTCTGTTCTCTCTGTCCTGTTTATTTTTATTTTTTGTATACATTAGAGGACCGGAAATATCTGAGACTGATGACAAATGGGTGATTTTCTCACGTAGATTACCCCTTTCCCCCGTTTTGTTACAGCAATCATAATGATTTTCTATAGGCCTAGGTTCACACTGATGCAGTGCGATTTCATTATGTTTTTAGTGCATCAAAAGGCAGTTGCAGCACAAATTGATGCGGTTCCAATGCGATTCTGATGCAGTTTGGACACAATTTGAATATAGCTGCATTTTCTGTGCTGTGTGAGGAGAGCAAAGACTGTGGGAGAAAACGTGCTTGACTTCGGATGACAATAGGACAGATAAACAATCCACTGCAACACACCAAACCCACACAGGGGGGTCAGATTGCAGCCACACCTTATGTATGTGAACGGGCTCCATAGAAACTCATGTTATTTCACTTGCCATGTGGTTTAATGTGATCTGTACCACATTAGAAAACACATCAGTGTGAACCAGGGCTTAGGGTTGCTAACAGTATAGCATTTTCTGGTTTGTCTCTCAGCAGTCTGGATTCATCAGTGTTTCGTCTCAGTGGCAAAATTGCTAGCGACAATTGCTCCTAATGCTTTTCTATGGATCATTGCAACAATTGCTATGCTTAGCTACAAATTGCTAAAAGAGAGCAAATTGTAGCAGAGAGCAATTTTCTCCGGCCAAATGCAACCAATTCAACTGTATAATGCATTCGGTTGTTGCAGGTTTTTAGGGGTTTTAACAGGTGGAAAGAAGGTGACAAAAAGCCTTCTTGTCAAATGCCCCCTGAAAAGCGATTTGTCACAGGTCGCTCTTAAAAGGGCAAAACTCATGTAAATAAATCCTTAATGCTGAATTCCAATAACCTTAACCCCTTCACGCTGACATAACACATATATGTGGCCTTACTGCACTGGGCTTTTCTTACATGGGGCCGCATATGTGTGTTTCTCCCTTTGTGCCAGCACAGAGACTGGGGTCTCACCGAAAGCCCCGTACTAACGATCAGGACCTGGATATCCCGATTTCGGGTTACCTGATCGCTGTGGTAGCCTCTGATTGACTACCACAGTGATCAGTCGCTGTGAAGCCCGTCCCTGTGTTTTTTCTTTCTGTGAATGGAGAAGAAAGGATACAATGTATCTTTCTCGTTCCTTGCAGAAAGAAAAAAAAAGTGTTTGTAAATAAATGTAAAATAAATAAATAATAATAAAAAAAAAGAAAGAAAAATACCTAGATCAAGTTTGATTTAGATCTGTGCCAGGGTTAGTGTTTGGATCAAGTAAGGGTCAGTATATTTTGGACAGGATTTTGTTTTTAAATTAGCATCAGTGTCAGTTAGTGTCAGTGTGTTTTAGGTAGGACAAAAAAAAGAAGAAAAAAAAAAAGAAGAAAAAAGAAAAAAAAAGAAAAATGCGCACTATTGCTTCTGGGCTGTACTGGGTACAAACAACAAATAACATACACATATGTGGTATAGCTGTGGTCGTCAAAAACAGAAGAATTTATTTTGGTTTGTTCTTTGGTGGAAGGTTATAGTAGTAACAAGAAATATATAGCTAAATTAAAAAAAAAAAAAATATTTTACTATTTTGGGCCAGTATTCCTTTGATAATAAAAAAAAACAAAATCTGGAGATATCCATAACTATTTACTACCAAATGAAAGCCCAATTTGTCCTGAAAAAACAAGGTATACTTCGCCTGGATGCACAAAGTAGTTGTGATGATATGTACGGTTTTACTAACACATGTCAAAATTACAAAATTGAGCTTAGTCATTTTGATTTGTTTTAGCCTTAGGTGTAAAGGGGTTAATCGATTCTATGTAACATGTATATTTTTGTTTTATTGTTTTATTTTAAACATCTCTGTATGTAATAGACATAGTACATTGATAATGGTCTTTTTTTCACATTTAAAAGTGTGGATTTATTTTGAATACTGCATGGCAAGCTATAATATAAAAATGTGTTCTGTCTTTTTTAACAGGCGGAGGTGCATGATTTGAGATTGATATAAGGAGTGAATGGTGATAATAAAGGCTATACAATGATAAGCATCTCAGGGTTCATTCTGCTTATTATTCTACATGCACAGAGGCACTGTGTGATGTGGGTGAGACCTTCCATCCTCTGACGTAAAAATGATTCTCACTCTGATCCAGGGTACATCCAGAATAGACCAAGTGCAGCTAGATCAGGGGGGTGCCTGTGGCAAGCATACACCATTCATGTTTGATATATGTGAGGATGATGCTGATGAGACAGAAGCCTCTCCCCAGGAATACAGCAAAGTGCATCCATTCAGAGCCTGCCTGCTACACCGAGCACTCATTGATATCCTATTATTCCAGCCTGCGTGAAAGAGGATGCTGATGCTGTGTATCTGCCTAGAATGCGATTCAGATAAACCAATTTACTAAGCGTTTTTCCTGCACCGGACAGATAATGACACACAGGGATGTGGATGGAATTGCAATGCCAAACCAGGAGCCCAATTTTTCAGGGGACAAGAAGTCAAAGACATCAACACTAAACAACAAGCAGTGGGTCAGGCTTGCTACCGTCGTAGCCTATTTCCTATGCGTTTCCCTTGGAGCCATTATTCTGGCTGTCATCTATGGTCTCATATGGACCCCCACCCCTAGAGTAAGCAACACATCTGTGGCACCCACATCCAAGAACTCTGAAGGGCCCAATCCGGCTAACCTTATTCACCAACATCACACCAAAGACCCTGATTTGAGTGCCAGGTCCAAAAGGGGATTCAAAGCAATTTTGCTTCAGAATTCAGCTTCAGAGGCACCAAGCCCTCAGGTTCAACGTATCCGGAAGAGGGGGCCAATAACTCACCTTGCCCCTGTTGAGGTGAAGCTTGGCTTGAGCACAAGAAAAGAGGACAAGACTATAACAGTAAAGTGTGGCTCAAGACGGATGGAGGTCATTGGCCCACCTGGAGAGACAACTGAAGAAGGAAGTGGAGCGGACTGTGACAATTAATGTTTCAGTTTGGCATCTCACTGTGACAGTTGATGGTCATTGTTGGGTTACCCAGATCTGATCATGACTGTTGATTGGCTGTTTGTGATGATGGTTTGACAGGCTTGGATCTACCGGTGACTTTTGATGCCTTCATTACTGAACAAGATGTGTTATCTCAGTGTGACCATAATGAGTCATAGATGTCAATAGGTGGGAAGTAACTCTTCAGCTCAGGCTTACACCCCAGGATCCATTAAACCCATCATTTAGTGGAGATGGACAGATGCCTATGTTCAGCCATAAGGTTACATGCGTTCCCAGTTGTGACATGTAATATGCATTATTAACACTATCATACGTAAAGTGTCTGTATTTTTCAATGTTTGTGTATTCCTTTGGACGTGCCAACCTATTCATAGCTAAATCTAGCTTATTCTTGTGCAAAGAAATTACTTGTATAGATGGATACATATATAAAAACATATAGCCATATATTTTATTATTGTATATGAAATATCTGATATAACAGATGTATAAATATATTGTGCCATGACAAAACTACAGTGCTTAACTTTTAGTGATACTAGTTTAATTTTATGTATGCACTGGTATAAATTAAAGCTGAATTAAAGAACACAGTTAAACTGATTGTTGCTTTATAACACATTCAAATAACAGTTGGGTAAGGTACAACTGCTTTATATGTATATCAAGTTATTGCATTCTATATATATATATATATACACAGGGGTTTTTTTCTTCAGCGGGAACATGGGGGAATGCCTCCAGCACTGGATGTATATAATCGTAAGAGTGTTTGGGGGGGGGGGGGGGGGTTATTGTTTCCGGGGAGGTCTATTGGTGAGGAGAATCTATTGTTGCTCGGGAGAATTTTATGTTGGGGGGGCTGTTGTTTGTGGGAGAGGGGAGAGATCTACTGTTGAGGGAAGGGTCTATTAATGTTAGCTTCAGGGAGATCTATTGTTGCTGTTGGGGTCTTGTTGCTAGGGTGGTTCTACGGTATTGTTGTTGGAGGTATTTTGTTGTGGGGGATCTATTGTTACAGGGGTTTCTATTGTAGCTGGGAGTTTCTATGGTTGCTGGGGGGGTCTATTGTTGCTAGGGGGAGCTATAGTTGCTGGGGGTCTATTGTTGCTGGGGGTCTATTGTTGCTGGGGGGTATTGTTGCTGGAGGGGGTCTACTGTTGCTGGGGAGATCTATTGTTGCTGGGGTAATCTATTGTTGCTGGTGGATCTATTGTTGCTGGGCAGATCTAATGCTGCTGTGATTTGTCTGTTGCTGCTGGGATTGGTCTGTTGTTGCTGGGGGGATCTATTGTTGCTGGAGGGGGTCTATTGTTGCTGGCAGCAGAGGACCTATTGGTTCTGTAATCTTTAAAAGGGGCATAGTGGGTAGGGGGTGGAGCCAAGGGACGTTGCTAGGATGTGGGCAGGGGGTGGAGACAAGGGGTGTCCTAGAAGGGGGGAGTACCTGCATGCATTCTCTGAGAGAAAAAGCCCTATATGTACATATATATACAGTTGTGTGAAAAAGTATTTGCCCCCTTTTGTTTTTTTATTATTTTGCATATTTGTCACACTTAAATGACTGAGATCATCCAACAAATTTTATGATTACACAAAGATAACCCAAGTAAATACAAAATGCAGTTTTTAAAAGATGGTTTCATTTATTAAGGCAAAAAAAGCTGTCCAAACCTGCCTGGCTTTACGTGAAAAGGTAATTGCCCCCTAAACCTTATAACTTGTTGTGCCACCCTTGGCGACAACAACTGCAATCATGCATTTGCGATAACTGTGGAGCAATGTTGGCCCACTCTTCTTTGCAGAATTTTTCTAATTCAGCCACATTGGAGGGTTTTCCAGCATGAACGGCCTGTGTAAGTTCATGATACAGCATCCCAATTGGATTTAAGTCTGGACATTGACTAGGCCACTCCAAAACCTAAATTTTGCTTTGTTTGAACCATTAAGAGGTGGACTTGCTGTTGAGTTTCAGATCATTGTCCTGCTGCATAACCCAAGTGCACTTGAGCTTGAGGTCATGAACTGATCGCCGGACATTCTCCTTTAGGATTTTCTGGTAGAGCTCAGAATGCATGGTTCCATCAATTATGGTAAGTCGTTCAGGTCCTGAAGCTGCAAAGCAGCCCCAGACCATCACGCTACCACCACCATGTCTGACTGTTGGTATGATGTTCTTGTTATGAAATGCTGTATTTATGCCAGATGTAACTGGACGCACACCTTCCTAAAAGTAAAATTTTTGTCTCATCGGTCCACAGAATATTTGCCTAAAAGTCTTGGGGATAGTCAAGATGTTTTTTGGTAAATGTGAGATGAGCCTTTGTGTTTTTTTGGTCAGCAGTGGCTTTGGCCTTGGAACTCTCCCATTGATGTCATTTTTGCCCAGTCTCTTTCTTATTGTTGAATCATAAACACTGATCTTACCTGAGGCAAGGGAGGCCTGCAGTTCTTTAGATGTTGTTCTTGGTTCTTTTATGACCTCCTGGATGAGTCGTAGTCATGCTCTTGGAGTAATTTTTGTAGGCTGGCCACTCCTAGGAAGGTTCACTACTGTTCCAAGTTAACTCAATTTGTGGATAATGGCTCTCCCACTGGAGTTCCAAAGCCTTAGAAATGGCTTTGAAACCCTTCCTAAACCGATACATGTTTGTTTCTAATTTGTTCTTGATTTTTTTAGATTGTGGTATGATGTATGGCTTTTTGTGATCTGTTAGCATGCTTCACTTTGTCAGACAGCTTCTATTTATGTGATTTCGTGATTCAATAGGTCTGGCAGTAATCAGGCCTGGGTGTGGCAAGTGAAATTTAACTCGGCTTTCCAAAAAATTGTTAATCACAGTTCATTCATGATTCAGCATGGGAGGGGGCAATTACTTTTTCACATAGGGCCAGGCAGGTTTTGAACAGCTTTTTTCCCTTTAATAAATTAAATAATAATTTAAAAACTGCATCTTGGATTTACTTGGGTTATCTTTGTGTAATATTAAAATTAGTTTGATGATCTGAATCAATTAAGTGTGAGAAATATGCAAAAAAAATAAAAAATCAAGAAGGGGCAAAAACTTTCACAGCACTGTATGTATATATATATATATATATATATATATATATATATAGTGGAACCTTAGGTTACGAGCATATTCCGTTCCAGGAGTATGCTCGTAATCCAAAGTACTCGCATATCGAAGCGAGTTTTCCCATTGAAGTCAATAGAAACGAAAATAATTTGTTCCGCATTGACTTCAATGGGATGCAATACCGCATGCGGCCAGAGGCGGGGGGGGGGGGCGCCGGAGAGCCTCGGAAACGGCCGAAAAGGCCGAGGACACTTCGGCTGACCTCTGCAAACCTCGGAAAGGCTTCCTACCCGAGATTTGCCGAGGTCAGCCATGCTGTACTCGGGCCTTTCCGTGCATTTCCGAACATGACGTTCGGCTCTGCTCGGCTCCGACGCACCCCAACCTCAGGCCAAAAGTGGTACTGCACACCGCTTTGGCCTGAATCGTGCTCGTTTTGCGAGACAACACTCGCAAACCGAGTTATGATTTTTAAAAATACAGTGCTCGTATTGCGAAACGCTCGTTAACCGCGTTACTCATAATCCGAGGTTCCACTGTGTATATATATATATA
The DNA here is from genome assembly GCA_037952835.1 of Lithobates septentrionalis. Classification (NCBI taxonomy): domain Eukaryota; kingdom Metazoa; phylum Chordata; class Amphibia; order Anura; family Ranidae; genus Lithobates; species Lithobates septentrionalis. The sequence goes on along the minus strand of JBBDGP010000625.1, from coordinate 153,963 downwards.
TATATATATATATATATATATATATATATATATATATATATATATATATCACATAAGAATTACACGAACATTAAATGCAGTGCCTTGAAAAAGTATTCATGCCCCTTGAAATTTTCCACATTTTGTCATGTTACAACCAGGAGCGTAAATGTATTTTATTGGGTTTTTATGTGATAGACCAACACAAAGTGGCACATAATTGTGAAGTGGAAGGAAAATGATAAATGTTTTTCAAAATTTTTTACAAATAAATATCTGAAAAAGGTGGCGTGCATTTGTATTCAGCAACCCTTTACTCTGTTACCCCTAACTAAAATCTAGTTGAACCAATTACCTTCAGAAGTCACCTAAATAGTAAATAGAGTCCACCTGTGTGTAATTTAATCTCAGTATAAATACAGCTGTCCTGTGAAGCCCTCCGAGATTTGTTAGAGAACCTTAGTGAACAAACAGCTTTAACAAGGCCAAGGAACATCTCAGACAGGTCAGGGATAAAGTTCTGGAGAAGTTCAAAGCAGGGTTAGGTTATACAAAAATACCCCAAGCTTTGAACATCTCACGGAGTTCAGCACTGTTCAATCCATCATCCGAAAATGGAAAGAGTATGGCCGTCCACCTAAACTGACAGGCCGGACAAGGAGAGCATTAATCAGAGAAGCAGCCAAGAGTTGTAACTGTGGAGGAGCTATAGAGATCCACAGCTCAGGTGGGAAAATCTGTCCACAGGACAACTATTAGTCATGCACTCCACAAATCTGGCCTTTATAGAGTGGCAAGAAGAAAGCCATTGTTGAAAGAAAGCCATAAGAAGTCCCATTTTCAGTTTGCAAGAAGCCATGTTGGGGACACAGCAAACATGTGGAAGAAGGTGCTCTGGTCAGATGAGACCAAAATTGAACTTTTTGGCCTAAAAGCAAAATGCTATGTGTGGTAGGAAACTAACACTGCACATTACCCTGAACACACCATCCCCACCATGAAACGTGGTGGCAGCATCATGTTGTGGGGATACTTTTCTTCAGCAGAGATAAGGAAGCTGGTCAGAGTTGATAGGAAGATGGATGGAGCCAAATACAGGGTAATTTCAGAAGAAAACCTGTTAGAGTCTGCAAAAGACTTGAGACGGGGAGGAGGTTCACCATCCAGCAGGACAACAACCCTAAACATACAGCCAGAGCTACAATGTAATGGTTTGGGTCAAAGCATATTCATGTGTTAGAATGGCCCAGTCAAAGTCCAGACCTAAATCCAATTGAGAATCTGTCACAAGACTTGAAAATTGCTGTTTACAGACGTTCTCCATCCAATCTGACAGAGCTTGAGCTATTTTGCAAAGAAGAATGGGCAAAAATGTCACTCTCTAGATGTGCAAAGCTGGTAGAGACATTCCCAAAAAGATCTGCAGCGGTAATTGCAGCAAAAGGTGGTTCTATAAAGTATTGACTTAGGGGGACTGAATACAAATGCACGGCACACTTTTTAGATAGTTATTTTTAAAAAAATTTGAAAACCATTTATCATTTTCCTTCCACTTCACAATTATGTGCCACTTTGTGTTGGTCTTTCACATAAAATCCCAATAAAATAAATTTACATTTTTGGTTGTAACATGACAATACGTTGATCTGATTTTGCTGTAATGTTCTCCAGACTGGTGAGCTGTATTAAACAAAAGATAATCATCCTTAAATAATATTTGTTATTGCTGAGCACAGAAAAAGCTTTCTGAAACTGCTTTACGTACAACTGACTACTATCCAGATGTATGTTACAGGGTGGGTGTAATGTACTGGTATCCAGGTGGTAGTGTAGTCTGTTTCCACCTAGAATTCATATTGGGGCTCAGTTCTAACAGTCAGAGACAAATATCTGCGTTGTCAGTAGTAACCAGATTCCAGATGTCTTGACAATGGTAGCTAAGAGCTTACCCTACAGTACCCTTACCCATTTGAACCTTAACTTAAATTTACTATGATTTAGAATAAACACTCGACACCTAAGGTGGGTTAAATGGCCAACATGGCCTTTTATTAATAAAACAACTTTTGTTACAATACACACTGTAAGAACCCACCTAACTATACTATTTCACTAAACTGTATATATATAAAATATCTATCTCTTTAAGATCCAAGGCGGTACCAATGTAACCATTACCCTCTTAATTTGTGTCAGAGGCACATCTAACTGAGTTGCCACCCCAGCCGCTATATATGAAGACTCAGGGCCTAAACCCAGCTAACCTCAGCCACCCCAGGGTCCTTAAGCTGCATGGTCACTAGCCAGTGAACCGTTCCCACTCGAGGATACCATACCTGATGGTTCCCCACCGTTTACCCAGAATGCACCACATTCTACCACCGCCAAGGATCCTAACATGCCCCTACGCATTGTAAAAAACAACCCGAAAACAACCCCCATTCACTACTACCCCTCAGATTAAGGGTGGGAGGGAGGGATGTTCTCAACAGGTTCCACTAGAACTGTTACAGCCCCACCCCATTTACATTAATTTATTAACTATTAGCTCCCCCCCTTTGCACCAAATTCCGGCCAATAATGACCACTTAATTACAGCCATATGCCACACCTTTATGACCACACCTTTAACCCTGACCTTGCTGGTTTGCCTTATCACCCTGTCATGTCTCCCCTGCGCTGACTGCGTCCCTTCTCAGCTGCGGGCTTCTCTTGACAATGGTAGCTAAGAGCTTACCCTACAGTACCCTTACCCATTTGAACCTTAACTTAAATTTACTATGATTTAGAATAAACACTCGACACCTAAGGTGGGTTAAATGGCCAACATGGCCTTTTATTAATAAAACAACTTTTGTTACAATACACACTGTAAGAACCCACCTAATTATACTATTTCACTAAACTGTATATATTAGGGTTGTCCCGATACCACTTTTTTAGGACCGAGTACAAGTACCGATACTTTTTTCAAGTACTCGCCGATACCGATTACCGATACTTTTTTTTTTGTCACGTGACAGTTTTTTTTTTTTTTAACAATGCTTTTTTTTTTTCGGGGGGGGGGGGGGGGGGTGAACGGTGTCTGTGTTGTTTTTTTTTTTTTTTATTTACAATTTTTATTTTTTACAATAATATTTTTTTTATTCATTTTTGCAATATGTTTTTTTTTTTTGTTTTTTTTAATCATCCCTTTTGGGGGGCTTTGGTGAGATATCAGGGGTCTTAACAGACCTCTGATATCTCCCCCTTGAGACAGAGAAAGAGACAGAGGATAGAGATTCCCCAGTCCCTTTCTCTGCAGCCTCAGCTGCACTGAGAATGAATGGAGAGAAGACAGCGGCTCCTCTCCATTCATAAACTGACACATTGTAATCACAGGAGATTACAATGTTTCAGTTATGTGAATGGACAGAGTCAGCTGACTCTCTCCATTCACACAGCAGAGAGAGACAGCAGAACGGAGGGGACAGCGGAGAGACACAGCAGAACGGAGGAACGGAACGGAGGGGGACAGAGAAGGAGAGGGGGACAGAGGAACGGAGGGGGACAGAGGAACAGAACGGAGGGGGACAGAGGAACGGAGGAACGGAACGGAGGGGGACAGAGAAGGAGAGGGGGACAGAGGAACGGAACGGAGGGGGACAGAGGAACGGAGGAACGGAACGGAGGGGGACAGAGAAGGAGAGGGAGACAGAGGAACGGAACGGAGGGGGACAGAGGAACGGAACGGAGGGGGACAGAGGAACGGAGGAACGGAATGGAGGGGGACAGAGAAGGAGAGGGGGACAGAGGAACGGAGTTGGCATGGAGGAGGATGAGGTGACAGTCAGCGGTGATCGCGTGGGGAAGTTACAAACACCGATCACCGCTGTATGTCACTGAAAGCCGCTGAAAGCCGCGGGGGGGAAGCTTGTAACTCCCCCGCACGCCGATCACCGCTGACTGTCATAGTATCGGCGGAAGCATCGGGAGCATTTGCCCGAGTACAAGTACTTGGGCAAATGCTCGGTATCGGTGCCGATACCGATACTAGTATCGGTATCGGGACAACCCTAGTATATATATATAAATATCTATCTCTTTAAGATCCAAGGCGGTACCAATGTAACCATTACCCTCTTAATTTGTGTCAGAGGCACATCTAACTGAGTTGCCACTCCAGCCGCTATATATGAAGACTCAGGGCCTAAACCCAGCTAACCTCAGCCACCCCAGGGTCCTTAAGCTGCACGGTCACTAGCCAGTGAACCGTTCCCACTCGAGGATACCATACCTGATGGTTCCCCACCGTTCACCCAGAATGCACCACATTCTACCACCGCCAAGGATCCTAACATGCCACAGCGCACAGGTATGACTCCTTATACCTGAGTGCTCCGCCACACACGAAGAGCCCTGTGTACTCCATCGTCCAGGCCCAAAAACCACATGTCCGTCCCTACCGCGTTAAGGTGAACGCCATCGCCCCTGAGGTAACGCCATGTCTCGGACTCCAAATCCTGATGCCTAATTACCAGGCCCCCATTCCTGACAAAAAACCGCCCCACCTCCCTATTGACTTTAATCCGGGCCTTATTGATTCGGTCCACAGATCTGGCTTCTCTCCAAACCGTGCGAGCCACGATCTCGGACCAAACAAAAACAGTGCCCGGGAAGTCACAGCGAAGCCTGAGGAAATCGAACCGAATGTCTTTGATCAGTTCTCTGGAACGCCTGACGCCCAGATCATTCCCCCCAGCGTGAATTACCATAATATCTGGGGCCCTGTCCCAGCGTGCAAATCTATGCACCTCGGGAACCATTCTGTTCCACATCATGCCCCTAACCCCTATCCAGCGAACACTACCCTCTTCCCAGGGGAGACCTAACTGCCTGGCATCGGGTCTAACTTCAGCCCTCCTGGCCCCCCAGTAAACAAATGAATGCCCGAGGATCCAAACTAGGCATCTGCGACCTGAAAACAAATAGAGAAAAAACATTGCCCCACCAACCTGGACATATAAAAATTAAAACAATAAGACCAACACATAGAAAAGAGTTAGCATGAGAGTCAACACAAACGTGACGACAAAGACCCCCCTTCTCATCTTCACATTAAATGAGGTCTAACATACAACCTGAAACGATTCGACTCCCACCTACCGATGCGTTTTATCATCTCAGTTCCCAACCCCCATCTTGACGCCTCCGTAGCGACTCCGATTCGGAAAGAGTGAGATCCGAATTGCCTGGGATCCAGGCCTGCCGCTTTCAGACATTTACGAAAAACCGCAATGAACTGAAAACGCGATAAATACGAACCATTCCTGTGCATCAAGAAAGGTCCCGCACTGGCAGGCCTGACCGCAATAAATTGTGACACCGCTGAAACTGGGCACAGCCCGGCCACCTCACCCCGAAACAACTCCAGTACTACACCTCTTCCAGCTTGATCCGTTTTAGACTTACGAATCACTAAGCTTACTGACACTTCTGTTACAGTCACCTCGTCTCTGAAAAGTCCCCCCGCAACGTGTTTGGCCGCCCGAAACAAGAGTTGCTCATACCCATCCCCACACACCCCCGGAATGTGAGCCATAATCAACCACAAAGTGGTGAAGGAAACCGGGCGCCGCAGATCTCTGGACTTGCTCCCCCTACGATATCCCTTCATAGCCTGCCTTATGATAAAAGATTTCGTGACATCCTCGCCTCCCTGTAGTTTAAACCAAAAGGCCAAACCCGCTAATTTACGATCCACTGACGATACCGATGCCCCCTTCAGAAAGTTTTGAACAATGAAATACAGGACCAATGCTGACACGTCGTCTCGGGGCTCAAGCCCCCCTACCTCCTCCAGCAACGCATTCCATTCCCTCCACGCACCAGCGTATGCACCCCATGTCGCCTCACTCAGGGATTTCCGGATCAATCCAGCGGCGACTCCAATGCGATCGTCCATAACCCTGGAGGACAGGGGGTACCATGCTGCTCCGTGTCCGGCGCCAATCTCCGAAACTCTTTCCACTGCGAACGAGACAAGGCATCCGCAATCCTATTAGAAACCCCCGGAATGTGCACTGCATAGACAAAAGCATTCAGGCGAAGGCATAACAACACCAAGTGCCGTAACAAGCGCACCACCGGAAGGGAGGAGGCCGACAGGGTGTTAATGGCAGAGACAACTCCCAAGTTGTCGCAATGGAAACGCACCTTTTTGTTCCGAAACGCCTCGCCCCAAATTTCCACCGCCATCACAATTGGAAACAATTCCAAAAGCGCTAAGTTACGCAACCACCCGGCCTCCCTCCAAGTATCAGGCCAACCACCGGCGCTCCACTTACCCTGGAAGAATGCTCCGTATCCACCGGACCCGGCCGCATCCATAAACAACGCCATGTCCGCATTGCTAACGGGGCCCGACATCCACATTGACCTCCCATTGTAGGCTCCCAAAAAATCATCCCAAACCCTGAGATCAGCTTGGTGATCCCGGGTCAAACGAACAAAATGTCTGGGGTTACTGACCCCCGCCATGGCTAACGAAAGCTGGCGGCAGAATATCCTGCCCATTGGAATGATTCTGCAGGCAAAGTTTAATTTTCCCAAAAGGGACTGCAGCTCCCTGACCCGAACTTTGCGTCTGCCCCCCATGGCCCTGACTTCTTGCCGTAAAGCCGCAAGCTTTGCTTCTGGCAAACGGCATTCCATGGCTACTGAATCGATCGTGATCCCCAAGAAAACCAATTCTGTCGTGGGACCAACTGTTTTTTCCGGAGCTAAGGGAATGCCAAAACGATCCGCTACATGCTGTAACATGCCCAGCAGTACCGCGCATGCGTTAGAACCCGCAGGGCCTATACACAAAAAATCATCCAAGTAATGGATGACGGAATTGAGCCCGGACACATCCCGCACTACCCATTCCACAAAGGAACTGAAGGTCTCAAACAGCGCGCACGAGATGGAGCACCCCATTGGTAGACAACGATCGACAAAATACGACCCTTGCCACCTGCAACCCAGGAGGTGCATGCTATCCGGATGGACCGGAAGTAGACGAAAAGCCGACTCCACGTCAACTTTCGCCAACAAAGTTCCCCGTCCATACCTGCGTACCCATACCCATACTACCCATACTACTGCGGCATCGAACGACGTGTAGGTGACCGCACAGGCCATCGTTTACAGACGCCCCTTTGGGATGCGAAAGGTGGTGAATTAAACAGAACTTACCAGGTTCCTTTTTGGGCACCACACCCAGGGGAGACACAATTAAGCCCTCAATGGGCGGGGAAGAAAATGGACCACCCATCCTGCCCAAAGAAACTTCCTTCTGCAGTTTCTCCGTTACAACCCCCGGGAAAAGCCGAGCAGACTGCAGATTATCGGAAATCGGCGGAACCGTAGTCAAAGAGCACGGGATTCTGAAACCCACCGAGAATCCCTCCCACAGGAGTCTAGCCGACTCCTGGTCCGGGTACCTATTTAGGAAAGGCAACATCCTTCCCGCCCTCACTGGAGTCTTCCCTTTTTCCAGATCCATCCCCGGCCCTGTTTTTTCCTGCCTTGAAACACCTACTGAAGGAATGACTGCCCCCGCATCCTGAGCATTCATGCTTGAAGCGACAGGACCCTCCAAATCGGCACGAGCTGTCATTGAACTGCCAGCAAACCCCCTTTTTTTTAACGGCCGACGAGCCTGAGGTGGAAGCACCGCCAGCCCCTCCTGGAAAAAACTGACTCCCGCTCCTAGCCGGGGTCATCAGCTTCATCCAAAGCCCTATGTCCTTGTGATCCCATCGAATAGCTGGCCTGACCGCCTTCCGCTGACGAAACTTTTCACCGTAGCGTAACCATGCCATGCCGCCATAGACCCTATATGCCTCCCCAATTGCGTCCAAATAGCAAAACAAAGCCGAGCAGCTCGCCGGCTCCTTTTCGCCAACAACGCTAGCTAAGATCGCGAAAGCCTGCAACCAATTATTGAACGTGCGAGGAATAAGGCGATACCGCCGTTTCTCCTCATCCTCTTTCTTACTCTCGTCAGGTTTCACGCGGTCTAAGTTAAATTTTTCAAGGGGGAGCAGGGAAAATATTTCCACGTACTCCCCTTTCCAAATACGTTCCTGTTTCAGGTGCGCACCCAAAGGACCTTCAAAGCACACGTACACCTCGCACTTCGCCGCATCCGCCAATCTTACCTTATCCACCTCCTTGTCACTTTTGTCCGGCGGCTTTTCCCCCGAGGTCTCTCCACTTGGTCCCTGAGGCACATCCGACGCTACTACCACAGCCGGAGGAGTGGAGGAGACTTCCGTTGGTAGCACCTGTCTCCCTGAACTGTCCCCCACCACGGCCGTCCCCCCAGGCGCCCCCCCACTGCCCAGCTTTTGCAGTAACTCTCTCAACCCCAGCAATACCTCCCTCGTGAGCCCCTCTGACCCCACACTCCCAGGAGCCCCCCCGACCTGACCTTGGGCCCCCACACCTGACCACACAGAGGGAGAAAATAAAGGAAGCAAAACAGGAGTGCACTCACCAGGCTGCATGGGGCCGTGGACCCCCCCAGCCGCCGGACCGACTTCCACCACGGCGTCACCGACATCCTCTTCCACTTCTCCCTCCTCCATGCTACTGGCATCTTCTCTCTGCCTCTCCGCTGGTGTCACGGGAACCGAAAGCTGCCTGTGATCCGGCCGTCCTCTCTCTCCCACAGCCGCCGCCGTTCCTCTGGACACAGACAGGCTCGCCGGCCTGCGCCGCTCCGAGCGTCCGACCGCTCTGACGTCAACGGCCTGCGCCCCGGCCTTACCCGGGCTCGCAGGCGCCACCTGTGGCCCGGAGGTGCGCGCCGTCGAATCTCTTCCTCGGGCAGACGTGCCCCTCTCGCAGCGCCGCTCCTCCCTTCGGCTGACGGAGCCACCGGCTGCCTCCCGATCCTTGCCGATACCCGCTCCAGCTTCTCTTCCCCGACGGGCTGGCGTGTCGACCGGAACATCGCCATCCACACCAGCCGCACGCTCCGGAATCCGGTCGGAGGAGGATGGGTGAGTCGCCATCTGGCTTGTGGGTCCCATCCCCCTCAGGTTCCGCCTAGGATGGGGATTCCTCCCAGGCTCTCCCCTGGCCAACACAGGCAATCGTTTAGCAGGGGGGCCTGAAGGTTCCGCAAGCGGGCTCCCATTGCGGCGCTGAGCCTGAGGAGTCCTGTCAGGGGTGAACCGCTCAGGAGGCTTAGACCTCCTAGCGCGCTGTGGGGCAGGTCCTGCTTGTGAAAGACCCTGCTGGACTCCTTGCAATGACTCGGTCACTTGTCTCTGTATCCACTCAGCTCCATGTATCCCAGCAGCAGCCCTTAGCTGGGATAAAAGTTGCTCAAGTTCGCTCATCATTTAAAGTAGCACTCCACTGCAAAGATGATGTTCTCAACAGGTTCCACTAGAACTGTTACAGCCCCACCCCATTTACATTAATTTATTAACTATTAGCTCCCCCCCTTTGCACCAAATTCCGGCCAATAATGACCACTTAATTACAGCCATATGCCACACCTTTATGACCACACCTTTAACCCTGACCTTGCTGGTTTGCCTTATCACCCTGTCATGTCTCCCCTGCGCTGACTGCGTCCCTTCTCAGCTGCGGGCTTCTCTTTTGTGCCATTTTTAAATTTTTAAATCATCAGGACATCCAAAGCTGAGAGTCCAGTTTTGGTAGATGCAGGAAAGGTAAACCACTTGACAATTTCTTAGATCTCCCAGGGGCTATGTAAGTGAGATATCTGTGCTCAACTATCTGTGTCTAGACACCTGCTGTGGCTGTTATAAGGGGTTAGATTTTATTGCATTTATTTTATATTATGCAGAATACAATGGGAGGAGCTGAAAGACACAATGGTGGGAGGAAACACATGAAACTCCCAGCCAGGGAATTATAGCTGGGAGATCTTGTTAGAGTATCCAAGACATATAAGAACTACAGATGAGCTCAGACATCCTCCAAACTCTTTTCTATCTGAGCAATAAATTATACGATTTTTTGCACCAATCAGTTGCGGGCCTGGTCATATGTAACCAAAGGACAACATGCTGATGTCTTCAGTGTTCTTTAAACACTTGCTCATATTTAGCCTATGACATTAACTAAATATGGGCATGTGTCAATATAACAGCACTATCGTCACAAGCATCCCACCTTTTTGTACTATATATGTCTGTTGGGGGCAGGGAATGACCCAGTTCACAGCTGATTGGAGTAAAAAAAGAGCAATTTTAATGTTCAGATAGAGATGCGTTCAGAGAAATTGGGTGGGTGCTGATTCACTCCACCAGGATGCATATATAACGAAAATATAACTTTTGGGTTAATTAATCCTTTAGTTTAGGCTTTGCTGACTTATTTCTGCACCTGGTACAATTACTGAGTTTTCAAACTCACATGTGTGACGGTTTACAAACTGAGGTCTTGGGTGGAATCAAAGTTCCAGATCAGAAAGTGCATAATTTTAGTTTTTACCTCCATACTGCCATTGCTGTTATCATCAGTGGAAATTCTGAAGTTCTAGAGCTTGGTAGAATCTAGAAACTGTCTAACATCGGGGCCCTGAGCCTGGACACAGCAGATGTGTATTTAGCATGGCTGTAACTGGAATAAGTAATGTCCCGTGTTCACTTGGACACAGACCACCCTTGGAAAGACATATTAGGGTCCTTCAACATGGGCAACATCTTCTCCGGTCAGCAGGAAATCCAACAGAACCATTGCTGAATCAGAGGTGAATGGAATGGGTGCCCCTGTTGTGTTAACCATGTCCATTAAGGTCCATCTTGGTATGGAGGAAAAAAAAGGAGTCTTTTGGACCCATGTCAGGTCTATGTGCAGGTGGATGTAAACAACTGTTTTGGTTTGAAAAAAATGGAAGAGGACCGAGGTGGACTCGGAGGTGGATGCACGTCTATTCACATCCACCTGCCCATAGACTAAGATTTGCTTTATGATATTTTCAGTGCTGTCTGTGCCCACCCCCTCCCCTTTTAAAAAGACTTCCGCTCAGAACCTGTTCAGGTGATACCCCATCACACCTGTCATCCGGGAGTTGTGCTTTAATTTGTTTGATTAGAGACTTAAAACACATTCCTTTATGCATTGAAAAGAGGATGATATGGTTATAGTTTACCTGTCAGAGGAGCACAGAAATAATGAAGCAGCAATTTTTGGCTTGGTTTTAAGTCAATTTTTTGAAAATCGATTTCAAAGTCACAATTATCATACTAGCTGCAAGCACACCCAGTGTGTATGGTGATCAAAAAATATGTACTGCTGCGCTATAAAAATAAATCGAATAACAATTTACATATACAATGCTGTAAAAAAGTATTTGCCCCCTTTCTGATTTTTTTTTTGCATATTTGTCACACTTAAATGACTCAGATCATCAAACAATCAAACAAATGTTATTATTACACAAAGATAACCCGAGTAAATACAAAATGAGTTTTAAATGATGGTTTCATTTATTAAGGCAAAAAAGCTGTCTAAATCTGCCTGGCTTTATGTGAAAAAGTAATTGCCCCTAACCCTAATAACTGGTTGTGCCACCCTTGCAACAACTGGAATTTAAGCAATTGCGATAACTGGCAATGAGTCTGTCACATTGCTGTGAAGCAATTTTGGCCCACTCTTCTTTGCAGAATTTTTTTTTTTTTTTGTATAATCTTTATTTTATATTTTCAAAATAACACATTTTGAGAAAAGCAAAATACAACAAAGCAGGGATAAAAGAGAAAAAAACAAAACAAGGGGCACATATGAGGACCAGAAAGGGCATTGGGTTACAAGCGTAGAGAAACCTCTGATACATTCAGATAGCTAGCCTCATATGACTACATCAAGTTATAACCCAACCACAAGGGGGCTTGTGAGTACTTTGACCATTGTATCATATCGCGTTCTCATGTATAGGATACAACACCTCACGCGTTGCATCCGACATAACCCAAAGTGTAATGGTGGGAAAAGGGGGAAAAGGGGGGATGGACATACCTGAGAACAGAGAACAAAACGATCAAACAGCACGACAGTAGTAGGTGTGAGTCAGTAACTGTTGTAGAAAACCTAGGGGATTGAGGTGCTTAGGTCTCATTCTTCAAGTAATTATGTACCATCATCCACTAATCTGCCTGCCCAGGGGTGGCAGCAGATGGTGTCTGCGTCGTATTAGACGTATAATGTATCCAAGTGGCCCAAATTTATCATACCTGTCCTTGCACTTCGCCATCCACTCCTCCGCCGCCATGATAGAGTTGAGTAGACGCACCCATTCGGGTCGCCCCGGAACATGGACTGACTTCCAATGTATAGGAATCAGACGCTGGGCAGCATTTAAGAGGTGTGGGAGAATGGATTTGCGGTAAAGGCTTAGAGGAGTGGATGGCACGTGCAGTAAGAACTCCAATGGGGAATCGTGCAAATCTATATCTAAAATAATTTTTATCTGAGCCCTGATATCCTGCCAGAAGGGTCGAAGCCTCGGGCATTCCCACCAAATGTGCAGGAAGGTGCCTAGAAGCCCACAGCCCCTCCAACAGGCAGCAGAAGCTGTCGGATATAGCCTAGCCAAAGTCGCTGGGACTTTGTACCACCGAGTCAGCAGCTTAAAGCTATTTTCTTGCATCTTAGTGTCCACTGAGCTCTTGTGGATGAGATGATATAGATGACTCAATTGAGCCTCTGTAAATGTATGCTGCAGGTCTCTCTCCCATTCTCGTATGTATATTGGCTTACTCTGGGACCCCGCAGACTGCAACATCTCGTAAAGCAGAGAAATAGAGTGAGGAATGGGGTCTACTGACTTATATAGCCTTTCAAACAGGGTCAGGGAGGAGGGAGGTCGGATAGGGTGAGGCAGACTACTGATAAAGTGTTGTAATTGTCTATAGTGCCATTCGTCCATTGGGAAGCGGCCGAATTGGGAGCGTAGCCAGTCCAAGGAGACTAGGCCTCGCTCGTGTACAAACCTCCCACATCGCGTCTCACCGTCCCTTGCCCACATGCGGAAATATGAGAGGTTTTCCCCTGGGGTGAACCAGGGGAAGCCCCCAAGAGGTGCAAGCCGGGAAACCAGCTGCGATAGCAGCTCCCGTTAATTTAGTGTATCCCATAACCTCAGCACATGGACATAGACCTGTGACACAAAATCTGAGAGGCCTCGGCAGTCAGTCGGGGAGCCATGGAGCATGAGACAAGTTACGTCCAGCCAGGAATTTCTCAAGGGCAACCCAGGATTTCGTACTGGTATGATGTTGCCAGTCAAGAATCCTTTGCAGGGCGACCACCTCATAGTACCTGCGTATGAAGGGGACACCCAATCCCCCGAGCCTCTTTGGACGTTGCAGTGTGCGGAGGGCCGGGCGGGGTACACCACCCTGCCATATAAATTTTATGAACAGGCTGTTGAAGGCTGAGAAGAAAGATCTGGGAAGCGCTATAGACACCATCTGAAGATAGAAAAGAATTCTCAGCAGTACATTCATTTTCAGGATACTGACTCGGCCCATCCATGAGAAGGTGGTGCGATCCCATTGCGAAAGATCAGCTTTAATCGTGTTAAGTAAGGGGGCGCATCGCATGAGAAATAGCAAGGGGAGGATCTCCGATACCATAATATTAGGAAGGGAGATCAGCGGGTCTGTGACGTAGAATAGATTGTCATCAGCGTATGCCGAAAGTTTGTGTTCTGTCGTCCCTACCGTGAGCCCCTTGATGTTAGGATTGGACCGTATCATATTAAGTAGTGGTTCCAGGGTGAGGCCTAATATTAGGAGGGACAAAGGGCACCCCTGTCTTGTCCCGTTCCTTATAGGGAAGGGGTCAGAAAGCGTCCCGTTCACTTTAACCCGGGCTTCTGGGTAACTGTATAAGGAGCCTATCCACCTGAGCATGTTATGCCCTAGGCCCAATCTGGATAACACCGCCTGGAGATAGGCCCAGTCCACCCTGTCTAAAGTTTTTTCAGCATCCGTGGATAACAGGAGACATGGTGAACTGGGCCGCTGCAGGTTTGCCCAGTGAATCAGTTGTATAGCTCGGTTGGAGTCATCCCTGGCCTCCCTCCCCGTTATAAATCCAATTTGGTCTGGGTGAATTATCATTGGTAAAACGGGTTTAAGTCGATTAGCCAAGACCTTCGCTAATATTTTGATGACAGTGTTCAACAACGAGATCGGCCTATAGCTGCTGGGGGTGGATGGATCCTTCCCTTCCTTCGGGAGGACAGCACTGTGTGTTAACAATGCCTCCTGTGGAAGGAAAGTGCCTGATGCCAGGGCGTTAAAGTATGCGCACATGCGATCAGACAAAGGGGATGAAAATTTGCGGTAATATGCATTAGTGAACCCATCTGGGCCAGGACTCTTTCCTTGCGGAAGGTCTTTAATAACTGCCTTGATCTCCGTTACAGCCTGTCATATACCAGATAAGACCAGAACTGTGTGGACTGCAACAGAGTGAACCAAACATAAATAGGTGAAAGTAAGTTTATTAAGGTAAATGCATATACATGTGAATACACCACCAATACAGAGTGAACAAACCAAACAACCAAACAGTGATAATACACAACCAGCATATGTAGCAAAAGGGAGTACCAGAATCGTAGTCAAGCCAGGCCAGGGTCATAAACAGGAGATCAGTAGCTGGGAAGGGAAACAAACAGGACAAGAGAGGATGGATGGATCACAGGAGGGACGGGTCAGGTACAAGGCTCAGGGTCCAGGGTTCAGGTAACAGACAGGAAACAGGATCAACAGGTTCCAGGAATCAGGCTTCGGGTTCAGGTTCAGGAATCAGGTTTCAGGATCAGAGGAGCAGGCTGCAGGTCAGGGCTCAAGGACAATACCAGGGCAACATGAGTGTGGACTTGCCAGGTTTTTATACTGCAGCTGCTAATTAAGGTCAGGTGACACCTGTCTGCAGAGGGGAATACCTGCTCCATACTGCCAGGATTCCTCCGCTGGTAGACGCCAGTACTGCGGCCCAAAGGTGACAGAATACCAGCAGGAAAAATCTCTTCTGACAGCTCCAAACTGCCAGGAGACACCTGCTGGTGGACCTCAGTACTGCACGCCAAATGATCGATATTACCAGCGGAGGAGACCATTCCTGACACAGCCATAGGCCTGTCAAGCTGCTCGCTAAATTGTGTCGACAGTTGGGGGGCTATCGCTTCTAGATATTGTGAAATACATTCCGTTTTCTGTGAGGGCATGTGACCCGCGAGTGTGGCAGGAAGTTGGTAAAGTTGGGCATAGTATTCCCTAAATGTGTGCGCAATTTTGGAGGATAGTGCTGTTTGGGAGCCCGAGGTAGTTTGCAATTTATAGACATGACCGGATGTGCGTTGTCGTTTAAGGGCCCTAGCCAGTAGTCTACCGCATTTATTTCCAAACTCATAAAATTTATGAGAAACATATGTCAGTCTATCCCCTGTCTGTGTTTCTAACAGATTGGACAGCTTTTCCCTAAGAGACACAAGCTCCTCATATAGTTGTGGTGTAATTTGGCGTTTGTGTTTAAGCTCTGCAGTGCGTAGCTGGGCCATTAGGGACTGAAGTTCCCCACTACGTGCCTTTTTGAGTCTAGATCCCTGGGAGATAAGTTCACCCCGTATCACGGCCTTATGTCCCTCCCATACAAATGCCATCCCCGTCTCTCCCGGTATGTTCTCCTTAAAATATAGAGAAATGGTATCTGAAATCTGCTTTTGTGCCACTGCATCATCTAGCAGGTTATCGTTTAACCGCCATGTCCATTGACGGACATCCGGGGAAAGGGGAGCTAGGGAGATGGAGATGGGTGCATGGTCGGAGATCGTTAGCGATCCGATCGATGCACTGGAGAGCGACTCCAAAATGCATTGATCCACCAATAGGAGATCTATCTGCGTATACATGTTATGCGTGGCGGAATAATAGCTAAAGTCTTTTACGGTGGGGTGAAGCACTCTCCAGCAATCGACCAGATGATTAGCATGTAGGGTCTTACGGAATAGTTTGAGAAAGGCGAACAAGTGTGTAGAACGACCGGAGGAGGTGTCAAACTGCGGGTCTTGGCAGACATTAAAGTCTCCCCCCACCACCAGTCGCCCCTCACGAAAAGTGGAAAGTGTATCTAACAACTTATCCAGAAACTCTAGTTGTCTGGAATTGGGAGCATAAAGCGCCAAGTGTGAGCTTGCGATTGAACAGAGTGCCTTTCAGAAAGACAAATCTGCAGTTGGGATCCACATAGTGGTCCAGGGGAATGAAAGGGCAATTTTTATGTATCGCA
Organism: Lithobates septentrionalis; assembly: GCA_037952835.1. NCBI lineage: Eukaryota > Metazoa > Chordata > Amphibia > Anura > Ranidae > Lithobates > Lithobates septentrionalis. The sequence goes on along the minus strand of JBBDGP010000625.1, from coordinate 137,673 downwards.
ACCGCCACCCCACCAGATTTAGGTCGGGGTGAATTGCTGAGATACCATTGGTTGTATAGATGTGTGGGGAGGCGGGGAACAGAGTCAGTCCTGAAATGAGTTTCCTGCAAGAGTAAAATATGTGCACCCAGTCTCTTTGTCCCAAGCCACAACTTACTGCATTTGGATGGGGAGCTCAGGCCACGATCATTGTACGATACGATCTTCAGATCAGTCATGGTTGGTCAATGGTAACGTCGCCCCATGGGCGTATGGGTGATGAGGAGAGACCTGCAGCAAATTGATCCAATATACCTGAAGCGCTGATGAGAAAAAACATGTGAGTATAACCCATATAATAAAAAGGAGAAAAAGAAAGATAACACATGAATAATACAATACAAATAAAGAACATAGTGCCCAGTGGGCAAGTAATCAACACTAACACCGACGGTGCAAGAGTCACCTCTCGGCCAGCCGGCCCCAAAGGGTTCAAGTGACCCACACACCGTGGACATCCTCGGCCGAGGAGTATAACTCCCAGGAGTTCACCTATGGGGGGTGAGTGGGGAGGCATCAGGCAGGAGCCATGCTAAGGGTCCTGCTATAGTGCATGATCACTTCCATAAATCGGATGTGCATTCAAATTATCAGCAGCAAAAACAGTCCCAAAAAAAATAAAAATAGAAATTTTCCCTATTTTTTTTCTTTAGAGCCCTTTCACACTGGGGTGGGGGGGGGCGGCGTCGGCGGTAAAACGCCGCTATTATTAGCGGCATTTTACCGTCGGTATGCGGCCGCTAGCGGGGCGGTTTTACCCCCCGCTAGCGGCCGAGAAGGGGTTAAATACCACCGCAAAGCGCCTCTGCAGAGGCGCTTTGCCGGCGGTATAGCCGCGCCGTCCCATTGATTTCAATGGGCAGGAGCGGTAAAGGAGCGGTATACACACCGCTCCTTCACCGCTCCGAAGATGCTGCTGGCAGGACTTTTTTTACCGTCCTGCCAGCGCATCGCTCCAGTGTGAAAGCCCTCGGGGTTTTCACACTGGATACACAGCAGCGGCACTTTCGGGTCGGTTTGCAGGCGCTATTATTAGCGCATTAGCGCTTGCATACCGCCCCAGTGTGAAAGGGCTCTTATAAAAAAAAATTTGAGGACAAAAAAAAAAGGAAAAACAGTGTCGACCAGAACTGGGACAGACAATCAGTCAATGTGCAGCTGAGAATGAAGACGGCCTCTGCTCAGCGGTGACAGCGGGATCACCACGATGTTTGTTGCGACGTCTGCGACGGGCCTGTCGCCAAGGCTCCTGGGACAGACAATCAATCAGTCGGAACTGGGACAGACAATCAGTCAATGTGCAGCTGAGAATGAAGACGGCCTCTGCTCAGCGGTGACAGCGGGATCACCACGATGTTTGTTGCGACGTCTGCGACGGGCCTGTCGCCAAGGCTCCGGACGAGCCGGTGCTGGAATAGCTGGGGAGGTGCGCCAATCAGGTATGTCCACCTCAGGTAGGCCGAGGCGGGAAAGAAAGTGAGGTAAGTCCGACTTGTTCTGTAGAGTGACTTGTTGACCCCCTTTAGGCTCGATTCACACCTATGCATGTTGCTTTTGAGCGTTTTTGGAGGTTTTTTTTTCATGCTTGCCACGTTTTTGAGCAGCGTTTTTGTAGCGTTTTTACAGACTTTTTGCGGCGTTTTTGCCGCGTTTTGCGTTTTTTTTTTGTTTTTCTTTTAAAGTTTTTTTTTGACTGTATACAGTCAAAAAAAAATAAAAAAAATAAAAAACGCATCAAAAACGCTGTAAAAATGCTGCACTTGCGTTTTTGATGCTTGTCCATTGAATTCTATTACATGCAAAACGCTGAATTTTGCATGAAAAAAAGTCCCTGACCCTTTCCAAAAATGCAGAGGTACAAAAAGGCATTGATGTGAACATGTTCCATAGGAACCCATGTTAAAAAATTCCCATGCATTTCTGCAAAATGCAAAATGCACCAAAAAACGCGCTAGTGTGAATGGAGCCTAAGTGACCGAGAGGCTGAAGGGGAATCCCCAGTGGTAGATCAAATGGGCTTCTTGCAGGACTTCTAGTAGTGGTTTAAGGGCCCTATGTTGCATCAGCGTGTGTCTGGACAAGTCTGGGAATAGGGACAATTTAGCTCCATCAAAGTCCACGCGGCGGACCCCCCGAACATGGTACATGATACATTCCTTTAGGGTATACTTGTGCAACTTACAAATAATGTCCCGGGGTTTATCTGGATCATTAGAGGGGGGTCTGAGGGCCCGATGGGCTCGGTCTATCTCTATGGGGTCAGGTGCCTCCTTACCCAGGATCTGTGTGAATATCCCCTGAATGGTAGGGATAATGTCTCTGGTAGGCCTCGTATACGAATATTAACCCTTCGACTCCTGTTCTCCACGTCATCAAGTTGGTCAAGCAGAGAGTCAATACGTTAATCCTGTACCATGCAGCGTGTCTGTAGGGCCTGTAAGGTGGGGTTGATATCTTCTACCGTTGCTTCTAAGGCCTCTACTCTGCCCCCAATGTGAGCTGTATCTGCTTGCAGATCTTCAATATCCTTCCTGAAGGCCTTCTCCATCCGGGCCATGTAGCCCTCTAGGTGGGGGCTGGAGGGGAGATGAATGGCAGAGTTCATATGGGAGCCATGAGGCGACCTATGGGAGGCATTGCTGCAGTTCCCCCTGTCATCATGCCGGCCTGGGCTGCTGAAGGGGCTCCCCTGGGAGTCCGGTGAGGAGGGGGGAGGTGGTGATGCAGGTGGATGGCGCGTTGAGGGGATCGGGGATACTGCGTGTGTGACCTGGCGACCATCATTCGGCGCCATCTTGGATTCGGCCCCACGCTGCCGGCCTCGGCCAGGAAAAATAAGCCCCCAGAGAGCTGGATCAGAACCGGGGGGTTCGGATTGTTTCCTCCGCACTGGCATCTCGGCTGGCTCTTATCTTAGGGCTGGATGCTGCTGCATGTGTCACTGTGTGGAGCGGGTCAGACGGAGCTCTGCAGAATTGTTTTAATTCAGCCACATTGGAGGGTTTTCCAGCATGAACGGCCTGTGTAAGGTCATGATACAGCATCTCAATTGGATTTAAGTCCAGGCTTTGACTAGGCCACTCCTGTGTTAAAGCTTGTTGCATTGCAGGGACTCATCAACCAGTATAGGAAGGGTGATGTTGCTATAGTCTACGCCTTCAAAAGTGGTAAGCCCTCATTAATGATTTCTGGAACATAAACTGAAATCTGGTGGGCCATTTTACTTTTAATATGTGATACATGGGGTCCTGTAAAAACTTCGGGTAATTTTGGTGTCTTGGGTTTAAAGAATGTTGAGAATCGCTGTTATAGTGTTTGATAACAATAACACAGTACATGGATTAGTGCTAATCCTTAATTACAAAACTTCCTCATCCAGATATACTTCCTGACACATGATGAAGAGCATGGTAGATGCCAGGTCCTGCTTACTGGTAGTGCAAATGAGTGGCTGTTTTGAGAACTAGGTCTTAATGGAGGAGCTGTGTAAGCAGTGATTAGCACTATGCCCAGTTACTGTAAACATACAGCTCAATTTTATAAAGCTTTAAAGAACGAAGAAGATCCTTATTTTATATTTCAATGTTTTTATTGAAAGTAAGAAAATACAAATGGTAGAAAATGTCACATTATAGGACACATAGATTTTGCAGTTATACATAGTAATAAGGACACTGGTACATTAATGATGCTTGGAAGAACAATCTAAAAAATCATCAACTATAGATCACTTAACACCAGAAAGTCCTCTGATAAACACCCTAAGATGTAAGAACAGTGAACAGTCATCAATGCAAAAGTTGGTAAATACAAACTAGGTCCATTGAACCAAAGTAGCATCAAAACGTATAACGTGTTGTGGAGAATGCATTGTAAACAGTAATTTCACAATAGGGGGTAGTAGGAAGGGAAGGTAGGGGAGATTTTAGGGCACTCCCCACTAGTCAAATTCTTGAGAATAAAATCACAGTAATGGCGAAGCAACAATTTTTGAGTCCCCAAGAAAAAAAAGGAGAGAAAAAAGAAAAAGGGGGGGGGGGGGGGGGAGAGAAGAGATCAAAAAGAAGAGGATCTGCAATGAACTTGTTAAGGGACAGACAGGCAGGGCTTTTTTTCAGCTGGAACTTGGTGGAACTCAGTTCCACCACCTCTGGCTTAGGCCCTCTGCTCCCTGCTCACCACTATTACTTGTAAACATTGAAGTCCGGTTTCTGTGTTTACAAGGGACAGCTTGTCTCTCAATGGCTCCCACAGATCTGATCTCCTGAATGGCCAAGGAAGATGCAGGTGCAGAGCAGATTCCAATTCCCCCACTGGATCATCTCCCTACAAGTGAGAGAGGAGCCACCTATAGTGTGTGGGGAGGTAATAGAGCCAACAGTTCAATTCAATTAAACAGTTCCTTCAGTTTAATACAGCAACACAAGTAAGACATGTGGAAAATGGTGAAGCTTTTAAGAAGGGAGGGAGAAGATGGGGGCAGTGGAAGGGAGGTTGCATGCAGAGATCCGAGCTGAAGAGGGGTGAAAGTTAGATGTGGATGGGGGATGCAGTGGTAAGCAGCTGTGGAAGAAGGCTGAACTCTGCACTCTGTATGCAGTGCACCGCTGAACTTTGCACTGTGTGTAGTGCACCCCCTTGAACGCTGCACTCTGTGTGCAACATCCCCCTCCCCCTGAACTCTGCACTCTGTAATTAATGCACTCAGGGCATTTAATGCCCCTTTAAGACCCTTACACTGTGTGAAATTTGACCGCACCCACTATTTGATGCGGTTTGAAGGGTGTGTGTATTGGGGCGAAGGTTGGTTGGAGGGGGGGTTCGTGGTCGAGTTCCTGCACCTATTTTTTGAGAAAAAAAAGCCTTGCAGAGAGGTATTACATCCACAGGTCCCATATTTCATCAAATTATTTGGTGTTATTACAAAAATACAGATAAGTTTGTCATTAACCATGATCCAATTAAGCGTACTTTTAACATACTCAAGAGGTATCGCTGACTGCTTCCAATATTTGGCAATGGTAATTCTCGCTGCCAAGAATATGTACGAAATCAGTTTTGCTAACTTTTTGGGGACATCTTCAGGTAATTTCTGGAAAAGGATGGGTTCAGGAGATCTGCAGATATTCACTCCCGTCACTGAATAGACAAAATTAATTATAGAACGGTTGGGTAGGAGAGCCTGTGCAATTCAAACAAGTTGGCACAATTAACCATTGTGAAAGCGGGAACACAGGGAAAGTTACATAGTAATACTGTAAATAAGCAGTCACTCACTCTTGAAGTCTGTGGGCCTACCTGTAGCCAGCAGCTCTGAAGGGAAACAGCGGACTCCTACAAAAAACTATTATACCAGATTTTTTACCTATACTCAAAGCACAGGATGAGGGGGAGATCTATAAAAGGAACAAGTGTGAACCCACCCAAAATGAGTGTGAGTCCTGGCTCTATAAAAAAGTATATGCCGCAGGAAGGGGGGACAGAGAGCCCGGGGAAACAGTCAGGGGCCACAAGCAAAAAACCCCCAGAGGAAGCCCAAAAAAATGGACAGAGAAAACAACCTAAGGACTCAGAGTCAACAGACATAGCAGCAAGCATCGGGGAGAACAAAGAGGAAGAGCTGGTAATTGAACCCAGACAAAAAAAACAGCTGCCAACCAAGGGTGAGATGGCAAAGATGTTTACAAAATTAGTGTCATCTATTAAGGGGGAAATGGCTACCCTTAATGAGGACTTAAATCATATCTTAAGAAGAGTAGACAGTAAAGAAGATCAATTGGACCTAAAAACAATTGCAATAAAGGACTTAGAAGAGCAGATGGCAGGACTACACAAAGAACAGAGAGACATAATGTATCGGCTGGAAGATCAGGAGAACCGGAATCGAAGGAAAAACCTTAGAATAAGGGGAGTCCCAGATATGCAAGAAGAAGACATGCAAGCAAAAATGGATAAAATATTTAGGCAGATGCTGGGACTAACAGAGACTGAAAAAATAAAATTTGAAAGAGTCCATCGGGTAAGAAAGCCAGCTACACTGGCGGCGGAAATACCGAGAGACATAATGGCAAGATTCCATTATTTCCAGGATAAAGAACGGATCTGGCAGAGCTTAAAAAATAAACACCCAATCAAATATGAAGAGCCCACCCTGCAGATATTCCCCGACCTTTCACCCGAGACTCTGACTCAAAGAAAAACTCTGAAACCCTTATTGGAGCATTTAAAACTAAATAACATACAGTACTCCTGGGGGTTCACAGCATGTTTAATAGGGAGAAAAGAAGTATGGTCTGCAACCCTGAGACACCCAGAAGACATGGCTATTTTCTGTGAGAGACTGGACATACCAATGGTTGAAATTCCAGGTTGGTCGGTGGCTCAAAACAGCACCCCGAACATGGAGGATCAGAGATGGCAACCGATTATAAGGAAAAACTAGGCCTCACCAAAGAAAAAGAACTTAGAAAGAGAGAACTGGGGGCCGGGGGAGAGGAAGAGGGGGGGAGGGATATGAGTATGAGTAATATGTGTAGGAGGAGGGGGCGGGGGATGGGCCATCCCTTTTGTGGGGAGCAGCCGGTCTGACGGGACCCATAGATTGAGTCCAACCTCTAGGGGGAGCCAAAGGGCCAGGTGGAGGTAGAGGGCCTTGGATCCATGGGCTACGGGGAGGCCAATCATCCCAAAGGGGGGGGGGGTAAACCGGAGAGGGTGGGAAAGCAGGGGTGGCCATTTAGGGAATGCTCTGGAAGGGTTCAAGAGAAGGATGAGGGGAAAGGGGGGTCTCTGCCCACGGTGCTCCTGGAGATGTAAGAGATATAGGGGAGGCAGAAAGGAATGGATCCCGGAGCACAGTATGCAGAGATTACCACCCTTAACTTTATGACCTATAATGTACGTGGGTTAAATGCTCCCATAAAAAGAAATAATGTAATAAGAGAGATCAAACACTGTAAAGCGGATATAGTTTTATTGCAAGAGACTCATATATCACATGACTCCAATTTAAAAATACTTTCAAGAGGCTACCCTGTCTGGTATTATGGAGACTCCCCAATAAAAAGAGCTAAAGAGATTGCCATAGGATTTGCCAGAGGAGTAAGGTTTGTCCTAGAGGATGGAATCACAGACCCGGAAGGGCGTTATCTGTTTCCTGAAGGGTAAAATTAATGTGGAAGAATACTCCCTGGCAAATATCTATTGCCCCAACAGCAACCCAATAAAATACGCAATTAACATCTTAAAAAAATTCATGGATTTCAAGAAAGGACGCACCATTCTGGGCGGAGATTGTAATTTTAGTATGTCACCAGGGATGGATAGTACGCCAAGTGCACAGAGGACTGGGAATGTACTGCGGAAGGCATTAAAAAAATGATTCTACTACAGAACCAGCTGATAGACGTTTGGCGAACGCAAAACACAAAACGCCGACATTATACATTCTACTCCTCTGTGCACGGGACGTACTCAAGAATACATTTTTTTTTTGGTAGACTACTTGAGACAGTTGTCAAAACCGATATTAAAATCGCCACATTCTCTGATCATGCACCGGTAATGATGGGAATTAAGAACGAGGAGAAGCCAAATAGGACAAATCCCTGGAGACTATATGAGGAGCTTTTATGGGATAAAGAGGCAGAAGAGAGGATCAGGCAGGAATTAGAGTGGTATTTTAAAACTAATGACACGGAAGAAATATCGGAAGCTTCTTTGTGGGAAGCCCACAAGGCATATGTCAGAGGTATTCTGATCCAACTAGGAACAGAAAGAAAAAAGGCGGGGATTAGGATAAAGAACACCCTGATAAAAGAAATTCCGGAATAGAACAGCAACACAAAAAAACAGGAAATAAAGAGATTATGGCAATCCTCATCGGTAAAAGAGAGGAACTGAAAGAACTAGTTGAGCAGGATACACGGTCGGCCTACAATAAGATTAAAAAGGAAAGGCACAGATGGGGAAACAACGTTGGAAAACACCTGGCTAGGATGTTAAAAAAGAAAAAAACAGCAAACTACATAGAAAAAAATACAAGACAGTACAGGAAAAATGGTCAGGGATAGCAAAAATCTTCCAAGAATATTATGCAAAATTATACGCGATTAATAAAAATGAAACACCTGAGCAAAAAAATAATAGAAAGGATAAAACGAGGGCTTTTCTAGAAGAGACAGTATTAAATAGAATCTCAGAGGAGCAAACGAGTGGGCTGGAAGAACCTGTAACAGAGGAAGAGATAAGAAAAATATTAGGAGAGACTCCCCTGGGTAAGAGCCCAGGCCCAGATGGCCTAACAATGTTACACTATAAAAAGTTTGGAGACATTTTGGTTCCAAAACTGTGTACATACATAAACAGGATAGGAACGAAGTGGGCAATAAGGAGAGAGGCACTAGAGGCGGCTATAACCATAATTCCAAAAGAGGGAAAAGACGTTACACTTTGCTCGAGTTACAGGCCAATCTCATTGCTGAACGACGACATAAAGTTGTTTGCCAAGGTAATTGCGAGTAGGCTGAAACTATTAATGAGCGAGCTAGTACATTCTGACCAGGCAGGGTTTACCCGGAAGAGAATGTCGAGATAATGGAATCAGGACACTGTTGGTGGTACATGAACTGCAGGAGTCGGGGAGCCCCGGTCTACTCCTGTCAATCAACGCTGAAAAAGCATTCGACAGGGGGTTCATGGGAGAAGCCCTAGCGGAGATGGGTATAGATAATAGATTTATGCAGTGGGTAAGAGCACTTTATAAACACCCCACTGCAAGGGTGAAAGTAAACGGCTATGTCTCTGGGCCTTTTGAAATGTACAACGGCACCAGACAAGGGTGCCCCCTATCCCCTCTCCTGTTTGTACTGTCACTTGAACCATTGTTGGCAAAAATAAGACAGGACGTAAATATCAGGGGGCTTAGGTTAGGGGAAACGGAACACAAGATGGCCACATATGCCGATTATGTTTTGTATTTCGTTACCTGCCCCAGGATATTTCTGCCCAACTTGTTGAAAGAAATTAAACATTATGGCGAATGCCGAACTTTAAAATAAACCCGATTAAATCGGAAATCCTGAATATAGGTGTCCCTGTTGAGGAGGCTCTTATATTTCAGGAGGCGTTCCCATTTATTTGGAGAGAGAAAGAGTTAAAATATTTAGGGGTCAAAATTACAGCACGTGTGGACATGCTCTACCAATTAAATTTCCTGCCATTGTTAAATGAAATTAAAAAAGACCTAAGTAAGATAGCGTCAAGACACGTGTCTTGGTTGAGGAGAATTAATCTATTTAAAATTAGTCTTTTCTCTAAATTCATGTACCAATTCCATATGCTGCCAATCCCTCTTTCACAAGCGTATTTTAAAATATGGAAAAGAATTCTCCTTAGATATATCTGGAAGGGGAAAAAAACAAGAATCAGATTACAAATACTAACTAGAGACAGAAATCAGGGGGGCCTGGGAGTCCCAGATTTAAAGAACTATCATAATGCGGTTCTTCTTGCTCGGGTTATTGAATGGGCAAAAAATAATAAAAATAAAAGATGGGTGGAATTAGAAAATACAATTAGTAAGACAGAGTTGGGGAAAATGATTTGGATGCCTACACATTTGAGGAACATAGGAGAGAAATCACACAAGATGACACTTAAAGCACTAGAGACGTGGGATATGATACACAAAAAAGAAAAATGGAGATATAATTCCCCATGTATTGCACTGAAGGACACGGAGTATTTTCCACTGGGGAAAAGTGTTTGTTTGGGAACTGGATTAAAAAACAGAACGCACAATTAAAAGATATAATGGTGAAGGGCAGGTTTTGCACACTTCAAGAGTTAAAACAAAAAAAACATTTAATGGTGATAGATGATTGGCGATATTCCCATCTTAAACACTTTTTTAATTCCGTTCCCCAACCGGTGAGGTCAGCTGATAATTTGCTACCCATGGAGAAACTATGTACGGAGGGTGTAAAAAGAAAAGGGATTTCGGTAATTTACAAAATACTGATGGAGGGGAATGGGATGGGGAAGCCGCCATACATCAGTAAATAGGAAGAGGGGTTAGGGACACAGGTGAATGAGTCGGAGATGAGAAAAATTATAAGTATGGTTTATGTAACATCACAGGACAGCAACACGATAGAAAGTAGTTTTAAAAGTTTAGCACGGTGGTATATAACTCCAGATGAGGCCCATAAGTCTCAATCGGAGATTTCGCAGTGCTGCTGGAGGGGGTGCTGAGAACGGGGAACGTGTCCCAAAATTAAACAATTCTGGAGAGAAATAATACAGAAAATAAAAGATATAACAAAAAAGGAAGTCCAGGAAGACCCGTGGGAGTGTCTATTCCACAGGATGAAAATACCAGTCAATCAATATACAAAAACCTTGGTCCCCTCACTCCTGAACGCAGCCAAAAGCCTAATCCCCAAGCACTGTCAAGACCCAGAGACCCCCACGCTGAGGAGTTGGAGCAACAGAATAGATGATATATATAACATGGAGTTTCTGAGATTTAGCGGGGAGGAGGGATGGGTGGGATTTGAGGAAAAATGGAGAGATTGGCACATATTTAAACACACACTGAAGTTTGCAGAAATGCTTGGAGCATGACCAGAATAAACGCAGGTACATTTAAAGCTGTAAGTGACATAATAATCCGAGCCAGAGCAGGGGAGGGGAGGGGTGGGTAAGCGGGGGGGGGTAAGGGGAGGGGGGGTAGAGGTTTAGTAGTAAAATGGTATGTAGTCACAGAGAAGTAGGAATTTGTGTGATGGAAAATATGCTATCTAATTTTATTGAAGTTTTTGTATACGATTTAATGTTTAATAAAAATAAAAGATATCGCAAAAAAAAAAAAACATACTCGAGGTATCGCTGACTGCTTCCAATATTTGGCAATGGTAATTCTCGCTGCCAAGAACATGTACGAAATCAGTTTCGCTAACTTTTTGGGGACATCTTCAGGTAATTTCTGGAAAAGGATGGGTTTAGGAAATCTGCACATATTCACTCCCGTCAAAATTAAATATAGAACGGTTGGGTAGGAGAGCCTGTGCAATTCAAACTAGGTGGCACAATTCCCAAGGGTCAACATTTAAAAAGTATAGGGTATTCCTGAGTTTCCCAGATGAGGAAAAAGGTGCCGATAACAGTAATAAACAAAATAAAAATATTTAAAAAGCTAATTGTATTATTCTTTAGAAAAAAATATAAATGACATTCTAAAAACATGTATACGGTGCTGCGAGAGCAACATATTTTTATACAGAATAAAAAAATTTACTTTTTAAATATTTATATTTTGTTTATTACTGTTATCGGCACCTTTGAAAAAATCCCCTTATACAGCTGTGTCTTTCTCAACTGGGAAACTAATACCCTATACTTTTTAGACAAAATTAAATATCTTAATCCAAAATCTGGATATGATAGGACATTGCCACCAAATGTGGTGCATAGTTCCCAATTGTCCATAGTGCCGGAAACAAGTGAGCAATGTCGTTGGATGCATCTTTGCGTTCCAGGGGTGTGCCCTTTGATGTGGCCTGCCATCTCCTGCTCTGGGATGGCAGCTCAACAAGCTCAGATCGCAGGTTCCCGACCCGCCCTCCCTGAGCTTTAGTGTGAAGAATGGAGCCGGCACTAAAGGAAGCAGAGCAGATACTTCCTGTATAGCACCGGCTCCTCTCACAGACAGAGTGATACCAAATGTACTGCGCCTGTGACAGGAGCAATACAGGAAGCATTAGCTCTGCCCTCTACTGCTGCCGCATGCTTCCTCCAGCAACTGCTCCGTTCACACTGATGCTTGGGGATGGGAGGTTGGGAACCAGCCAGCAATACCCACCAACAGTACCAACCAGCAGTACCAGCCAGCAGTACCAGCCAGCAGCACCAGTCAGCGGTACCCAGCCAGCAGTACTCACGAGCAATACCAGCCAGCAGTACCAACCAGCAGTACCCACCAGCAGTACCAGCCCTGGACAACAGCCAGCAGAAGCCACCAGCCATACCTGCCTGGGGGAAGGCAGCAGCCAGCGATACTTGCAGAAATCCTGAGGAAGAAGTGAGGATTGAGGTCAGTTGAGGTGCATGTAGTACCTGCCAGCAGTACTAGCCAGCAGTACCCGCCAGCACTACTGGCCAGCACTACCCACCAGCAGTACCAGCCCGGAAGGACATCCAGCAGCAGCCACCAGCCATACCCGCCTGAGGAGACAGCAGCAGCCAGCGATAACTGCAGGAATCCTGGGGAAGAAGTGATGATTGAGGTCCGTTGAGGTACAGGTAAACCACAGTGCATCAGTGTGAAAGCAGCCTTAGGCCCCTTTCACACGATTGGTCCAATCGGACCTTCCATTCACCTCTATAGAGTGTGCTGTGTCCGTGTCTGATCTGCATATGCAGAGTGGACACGGACCTGTCATCTGCCCGCTCCACTGATTGTTACCTAGTTGCTAAAGTGGCCCTCGCTCTTCAAATGGTTGGGAACCCCTCTTTTAGACAGAGCATATGCAATGTCTTGCCATTCAGTTAGGTCAAAGGTAAGATTTAGATCCCATTCCCACTGGATCATATAGGGAAGTTTAGCATTTGGATCAGTGAGGAAAGTGTACACCGCAGATACCCACCCCCTCAAGAAACTGCCACCTTCACAAGACAACTCAAAAGTCCTAAGCGTAAGTGGTCATGTTAGTAGGCGAAGTTTAGATTTTATGAAAGATATTATTTGGTGGTACCGGAAGGTTTCAGTGAGTGGCATCTGCAGCTGTTCCCTAAAATATTTTAAGGAATATGGTTTGTCACCTTTAAGATAGTCCCCAATTCATGAAAATCCTTATTTTAAGCCATATGACTATTATTTTTAAATCTCATTGGAATGCAAATAACTGTCACTTCAAAAACAAAAATTATGTTTTTTCTGTTATTTTAGCTTTGTGAAATGAGCCTAAAATAAAGAAACCCTATACCACAAACCCATTAGAGCAGGGGATTAGAGCTGATGTGGGGGAGGTGTGGAATCTGTATATATGACTGCTGTGTGGCAAAGAATTGTTTTGTACTCATGTTATTTACTCCCATTAATAGGTGCATGTCACTATAGAACAGCTAACATTTAAATTAAGTCTCCTAATATATTTCTTCGATTATACTTATGTAGCGCCACCCCCAGAGGAGCCGTTTAAGTTTGTTCAGTCCATTACTCTTCCTCTCAACCCCAGTAACAGTCTCAGCCCAAATAGACGAAATGGCTGCACTCCACAATCAATCAAATTTTTTTACTGGCACATCCCAAATGCTTACAGGAACAGAGTGCTGGTAGACACATTTCACACATTTCAGGTGCGCTTAATCATTAGTTATTATTAGGTAATGATTAAGCGCACCTGAAGTGTGTGAAACGCGTCTACCAGCACTCTGTTCCTGTAAGCATTTGGGATGTTCCAATAAAGAATTTTGATCGATTGTGGAGTGCAGCCATTTCTTCTATTTCAATTGCATACAGAGGCGGGTCGGGGCGGGCACCCGCTAGATCATCAGGCTTCCTGTCTCACCTTGAGCAGCAAATTTTCTTTGTTTGGATAACAGTCTCAGCCCCCTCTGGCAAACCTGGCAATAGTGTAAGATTAATAACCAATGAGAAACACACACGTTATGATAAAACACAGAAATTGTCTTTACTGCAATATTTCTGTGGAAAAGTAACAAACAGAAACAATATATATGGTCAATGAGTGCAATTGGAGAGCAATACCTGAGGTTATGAGCAATGTAGCTCAATACTATATTGAGGGTTCTTTCAGAGGATTCAAAACCTAAGAATACCCCAAAAGCCGAGGCACACTTACATGGCAAATAAATCACAATATGGCAATCCGTATCAGATTGGTTATCTTGACTCAGGTTGGCTCTATGAGTCCAGGCAGGAGGAGAGCAGAGGAACGACCCTCTTTGTGTCAGGCCTCTCTCTTCTGTCCCCTTACACCACAGGCGCAACTTTAAACACTTTATTCAAATCAACATGTAATGGCTTAACTTCCTAGATTAACTATCCCACACACCCAATGCATATACACAGCCCTGAATATGTGTGTGTGGGCCTGTATGGCACTAGTAGCTTCAGTCCTTTTGAAGAACAGATAAAACTTTGTGTCTTCAGCTAGCCACTTTCGTTGGTGCACTTAAACTCCTGAATAGCAGGGCCAAACAACATAACTTGCCCAGATTATCAAGTGAAGAAAGAAGGATCTTTTTCAGCAAGGTGAAAGAACAATGGTGTCTGTATACAGTGGCCCTGGAAATGGATGGCCTTATCCTCTAGCCCTGTGGCACTACAAGTGTCAGCAAGATGACTAACAGCAATGATGTTTGTATACAGTGTCCATTTAACTTCTTCTGTGGTGCAGTGTCCCTGTTTCCTGCAAATGGGCAAAAGCCCTCTCACCCAACCCTGCGGTCAAGACCCAATCGAACGTCCTGGAACAGCAGGCTCTCCTGGTGTCTCGACTGATCACCTCACACTGGAACATTTCACCGTCGGTTCAGGTGCTCCTGGATGTGCACCTGGGATCCCCCTCTCTCAGGCTGGATGTCCTGACTGGCAGCGGAGGCCTAAATCACGCAGTGAAATCACCTGGGAGACAGCATCTCTCTCTCAGGTCTGATCTCTTCCTCCTCCTCACGCTGTCTGATGTCTCCTCAGGAAATCAAAATGGAATCTCTCCTTTCCTGCCCTCAGAGCATGCTGATCTTTTGTAGTTCCATGTGAAACTTGAGTCCTGGAACTACAATTCCCTATATGCTTTGCTGCCTGATGGTAATCACTCTGCTGACAAGATGTGATGACACAGAGTCTTAGCTGGCACTAGAGGGAAAGAGTCTCATTGCAACAATGTTGCAGAGTGTCTTTTGATACTGCAGGTAAGATAGCCAGCTCCCTGCTACACTTATTATATTGTAACCTTCTCCTCCATCCGCTGATATCTACAGAGGCCTGTACCACCTCGTAAGCATAACAAAATTATTTGTGTGAAAAGAATGTATATAGCTTCTATATAGGATGAGTGGTCTACTGCTGTTTTACAACCCACCTCACCACCCACATTTTGAAGGGGCCAACATGATAGAATGAACACAAAATCCTCACAATACACTAATCATGGGACAATGGGGTGAATTCCATAAGCATTTTTTTGGTGTTATGGCCATTTAAAAAGGTCATGTGTCAGAATCAAAAAGCACTGCTCCCAAATTTGGTAGCTTAACCAAAACAGGTGACAGATTCAGATCTTATTAGCGCCAGTTTTACAAAATGCATTATGTCAGAATCGAGTTAAAAGTTAAAAAATAATTACCTCCAGTTTATAGATAACAGAACTGGAGGTAATTAGGACAAATTCTAAGCTGTCTCTGTAAGCTGTTTAACAAGGTGACATGTTTGCCACTGCTACCTCCTAACTGCCTCACCTGTCATTGGTTGTCAAGGGCGCTGTTGCCCTCACAGCTGACAGGCTTCTAGCAAACGGTGATGCTGGTAGTGGGCAGAGTCTAATGGAGAAGCTAAGAGACTAGTTTCCCATCAGGTCTGCTTTCTCTTTGTCTTTGACAGCAGGCAGTGGGTGAATTCTATAACCAAGCAGGCTGACTGCTGCCTATTAATCCACCTACTGCCGGCTGTCATTCACAAGGAGTGTGGGCCCGATGGGGAACTGGTGTCTGTGAATTTCCATCAGGAATCACCCACCCATGTACAGCAGAAACAGGGATGAAGCTGTATGGACACTCCAACCTCAGTACACTACCACACTACAAACCTAGGTACGTGCCTCAAGTTCATGTACCTGTTTCCAACAAGTACATGAATTTGGGTCAAGCATCAACATTTGTAATGCAGAGGCACAGCCAATTTCTAAGGAATGTCAAAGATACTCTATGGATTCCTCTGAATTCCTCTGAATCCTAAATATATTCCTCTATCCTGAATAAAGCTCTTCCTTGCATTCAATTGATTACAGTATACTCCATTCTTTACCAAATGTAATGGAAACCAGCATATATGTCCAGTTTAAAAATTGCACAACAACTAAATGTGTCTGTGATTCTGCGCAAAACCTCTACACCAGGGGTCTCAAACTGGCGGCCCTCCAGCTGTTGCGAAACTACAAGTCCCATGAGGCATTGCAAGGCTGACCGTTACAAGCCTGACTCCCACAGGCAGAGGCATGATGGGACTTGTAGTTTCACAACAGCTGGAGGGCCGCCAGTTTGAGACCCCTGCTCTACACTAATAAAAAGTGAGCAATAGGTAATAAGGATAAGTGAATCAACAAAAGATGATACTCTATGTAAAATATAACATGCAAACATCTATAGTGACTTCAGTGCTGGTACATAAGGTGAAGTGACTGATGCATAAATATAAAGTGACTGAACAAAGTGCAAGTGCGTTGATAGAAGATCTGGTGACTTTCGTGGTGTTGGATCCCCACTCGGGGCTCTCAGAACTCTCACCTTGATGACACAATAAAAGTGCCTGTTAGAATCCGTCGGATGTTGTGCTCTTTCCGCCTGGATCAATGCTGACGCTCTGGTGTGCCTATGGGTAGGCGATCGGCGGTGTTCCCTCCAATGAATGGGCTCCACATGGGGAATAATCAAAAGGAGGGGACTCCAATGGTGTAATAACGTATGACCAAAGATTTTATTAAAAAATAATAACTGCTTACATTAAGAACGAAAAATTGCGCTGGGCAGCAGTAAGAAACAGCGTGGTTTCAATCCCCGCTACGTCACTTCCGGTCCGCGTGTGTTGTGTATCCGGTCACGTCCTACGCGTTACGTCATGTCACATGACTTCCTCAGGGCACCGGATTGGCTATTGCCATTGTATATTTATATCATTCGGACAGGAAGTAAACAGATCGCCATTTTGTTGTGGACAGGATATGTGTCAGCACCGCGGCCATCTTGCGGAGGATGGTCGCGCTGGTAGTGTATTAATAAAGTTTCCTTGTATACAAACAAAAAGGTAAAAAAAGGGGAAGCCAAGGTGTTTGAACTGTGGGGAAATCTGATAAATGACTGATAGTATGGATGGATTCATGATCGCTCAACTTGCTATCATGAATACAAGTTCAAACAAGTGAAACAATAGTGGCAATCCCCATTAAATAAAAAAGATTGATGCCTAAAAACAAAAACGTTATGTATAAAACCCCGAGCTTTATTAAATAATGGCTAGTGATTCAGCTATAAAAATAATTAAAAACGCTGGATGATTAAACCAGGTAAGTAATCAATACTGCATATACAGGTCCATATGTGTGTGCATATAACTGCATGAGAATGTATACGTGTTAATATGTATAAAAAATATTTAAAAATATTTTAAAATATAATCTAAAAAAATTAATTTTTAAAGAATATTGAAAAACCCCCAATACAGTTAGATTGGACAAATGATAACAGCAACGTATGGCACACCGGAAATGATATAGTGGGTTAACATGGATCAATATAAAATGGTTAAAAGTCACTTATAAAACAGTTTAAGTCAAATTCTATGTTTAACCCTTCAGGTGCCAATGTCCTAATTTTGTGTATCCACTTTGACTCGTACTCGTTCTGACTGAGTGCTCTAATTTTATGATCCCCTCTCCACGATCTGTTATATTTCTCTATGCCCCAAAACAACAATCCTGTGGGGTCTTTATTATGTTTTAGCGCAAAGTGCTTAGATACATTATGTTTCGGACATCCTTTTATAATGTTTTCAATGTGCTCTTTGATTCTGGTTTTTAGTGCTCTCTTGGTTCTCCCTACGTACTGTAAATTACAGGCACATTGTAGAATATACACTACTCCTTCTGTATAACAATTGATAAAATCTTTTATAGGGTAGGTATTTCCTGTGCTAGTTGCTTTGAACTCGTGTTTTTTACCCTGAAATTTTTTTGCATGTGTACATGCAAAACAGTACTTGCAGGGATAAAACCCTTTGCCATTGAAAAATGTAAATTTGTATTTGGGGGGAGGTTCAACCACATTTTTAACAATAATGTCCCTCAAAGTGGGTGCTCTTTTGTAAATAATCGATGGTCTCTCTGGTAGTATTCTTTGTAAATGCTTATCTTCCTTTAGGATATGCCAATGTCTTCGAATTATCCTTTCTTTGTCTTTGAATTGGACATTGTAATCTAGAATTAGACTTGGTGCTTCTGAAAATGGTTGTACCTTCTTGGGTGTATGTATCATCTCTTTTCTGTTCATTGTTTGAATCGATTGGATCTCTCTTTTAATCTGCGCTTCTTCATACCCTTTGTTCACAAATCTTTGTCCAATCAGGTTAGCCTGCGTCTTAAAATCTCTATCAGTGGTGCAGTTACGCCTGATTCTCACGAGTTGGCCTCTCGGAATGTTATATAACCACGGTTTAGGGTGGCAGCTTGTTATGGGTAGGTAGCTGTTCCTTGACACTTCCTTAAAATGGGTTTTAGTTATTAGTGAGTCTTCTTCAATAGTGATTTCTAAATCTAGAAATTCTATTTTTTTGGGATCTATATTCCAGGTTAATTGTATATTCCTGTCGTTATTGTTTAAATTGCGTAAAAATAACTCTAACGACTCTCTACTTCCATTCCATATGATGATGATGTCATCAATGAACCTTTTAAACAGTCCTAGTTCATGAGGTTGGTGTTTGTACACAGATTCTTCCTCCCATTGTGCCATAAAGGCATTGGCCACACTCGGCGCAAACTTTGCACCCATGGCAATACCAGTGATTTGTTTGTAGTACTTTTGGTCATGCCAAAAGTAATTATTTTTTAATGAGAACTCGAGACATTTAATTAAGAACTTTCTTTGTGTACATTTTAATGTACTAAATTTTCTCAGAGCCCATTTAGTTGCTTCACATGCTTGGTGATGCTGGATTATAGTGTAGAGAGATGATACATCTACGGTAGCCATTAGGGTCCTTCCTTCCAGGACTGGTATGTCTTCTAATAGTTGAAGGATATGTTTGGTGTCTCTTACATACGACATTGTTTTTTGGATAGCAGGTTGGATAAAATAGTCGATATGCTGGCCAATTCTTGCTGTTAGGGAATTAATCCCATTTACTATAGGTCTCCCCGGGGGGTTCTGAAGATTTTTGTGTATCTTGGGGACTGTGTAGAGGACCGGGATCCTATGTGAGTCAGGAACTAGATATCTTGCTTCTTTCGCATCAAGTATATCTTTTTTAATACCAAGATGTACAACTTTTTCTAATTCTTTTTTGCATTTACTCGAAGGGTTCCCAAGTAGCTTTTGATAAGTGTTGGTATCTTCCAATTGACGTTCAATCTCTGCTGTGTAGTCCATTTTGTTTTGGATGACCACCCCTCCTCCTTTATCTGCCGGTCTTATTACCAGGTCTTTTCTATTGATTAAGGAGCGTATACCTTCCTTAATGTGTATGGGGTCATTTACCTTCTTAACCTTCAATTGGTCCAGGTCCTTTAATACTAGATTTTTGAATACTTCTATGTGTTGATTGTCGTGTATTTGGGGGTTAAAGAGAGACTTATTCCGCAATCCACTATGTTCCACTCGTTGTTCTTCTTGTATATTGGTTATTCGTCTGGTTTGGGGGTTGCTTAAAATTGCTTTCTTGATGTTAACTTTTCTCACATATTTCCTTATTCCTATGTAAGTTGCAAATTTGTCCAAATTCTTCGTGGGGGCATATTTTACCCATAACAAGCTGCCACCATAAACCGTGGTTATATAACATTCCGAGAGGCCAACTCGTGAGAATCAGGCGTAACTGCACCACTGATAGAGATTTTAAGACCCAGGCTAACCTGATTGGACAAAGATTTGTGAACAAAGGGTATGAAGAAGCGCAGATTAAAAGAGAGATCCAATCGATTCAAACAATGAACAGAAAACAGATGATACATACACCCAAGAAGGTACAACCATTTTCAGAAGCACCAAGTCTAATTCTAGATTACAATGTCCAATTCAAAGACATAGAAAGGATAATTCGAAGACATTGGCATATCCTAAAGGAAGATAAGCATTTACAAAGAATACTACCAGAGACCATCGATTATTTACAAAAGAGCACCCACTTTGAGGGACATTATTGTTAAAAATGTGGTTGAACCTCCCCCCAAAAACAAATTTACATTTTTCAATGGCAAAGGGTTTTATCCCTGCAAGTACTGTTTTGCATGTACACATGCAAAAAAATTTCAGGGTAAAAAACACGAGTTCAAAGCAACTAGCACAGGAAATACCTACCCTATAAAAGATTTTATCAATTGTTATACAGAAGGAGTAGTGTATATTCTACAATGTGCCTGTAATTTACAGTACGTAGGGAGAACCAAGAGAGCACTAAAAACCAGAATCAAAGAGCACATTGAAAACATTATAAAAGGATGTCCGAAACATAATGTATCTAAGCACTTTGCGCTAAAGCATAATAAAGACCCCACGGGATTGTTGTTTTGGGGCATAGAGAAATATAACAGATCGTGGAGAGGGGATCATAAAATTAGAGCACTCAGTCAGAACGAGTCAAAGTGGATACACAAAATTAGGACATTGGCACCTGAAGGGTTAAACATAGAATTTGACTTAAACTGTTTTATAAGTGACTTTTAACCATTTTATATTGATCCATGTTAACCCACTATATCATTTCCGGTGTGCCATACGTTGCTGTTATCATTTGTCCAATCTAACTGTATAGGGGGTTTTTTAATATTTTTTAAAAATTAATTTTTTTAGATTATATTTTAAAATATTTTTTATACATATTAACACGTATACGTTCTCATGCAGTTATATGCACACACATATGGACCTGTATATGCAGTATTGATTACTTACCTGGTTTAATCATCCAGCGTTTTTAATTATTTTTATAGCTGAATCACTAGCGGTTATTTAATAAAGTTCGGGGTTTTATACATAACGTTTTTGTTTTTAGGCATCAATCTTTTTTATTTAATGGGGATTGCCACTATTGTTTCACTTGTTTGAACTTGTATTCATGATCGCAAGTTGAGCGATCATGAATCCATCCATACTATCAGTCATTTATCAGATTTCCCCACAGTTCAAACACCTTGGCTTCCCCTTTTGTTACCTTTTTGTTTGTATACAAGGAAACTTTATTAATACGCTACCAGCGTGACCATCCTCCGCAAGATGGCCGCGGTGCTGACACATATCCTGTCCACAACAAAATGGTGATCTGTTTACTTCCTGTCCGAATGATATAAATATACAATGGCAATAGCCAATCCGGTACCCTGAGGAAGTCATGTGACATGACGTAACGCGTAGGACGTGACCGGATACACAACACACGCGGACCGGAAGTGACGTAGCGGGGATTGAAACCACGCTGTTTCTTACTGCTGCCCAGCGCAATTTTTCGTTCTTAATGTAAGCAGTTATTATTTTTTAATAAAATCTTTGGTCATACGTTATTACACCATTGGAGTCCCCTCCTTTTGATTATTCCCCATGTGGAGCCCATTCATTGGAGGGAACACCGCCGATCGCCTACCCATAGGCACACCAGAGCGTCAGCATTGATCCAGGCGGAAAGAGCACAACATCCGACGGATTCTAACAGGCACTTTTATTGTGTCATCAAGGTGAGAGTTCTGAGAGCCCCGAGTGGGGATCCAACACCACGAAAGTCACCAGATCTTCTATCAACGCACTTGCACTTTGTTCAGTCACTTTATATTTATGCATCAGTCACTTCACCTTATGTACCAGCACTGAAGTCACTATAGATGTTTGCATGTTATATTTTACATAGAGTATCATCTTTTGTTGATTCACTTATCGTTATTACCTATTGCTCACTTTTTATTAGTGTAGAGGTTTTGCGCAGAATCACAGACACATTTAGTTGTTGTGCAATTTTTAGATTTTAGGTAGTGGAGTGGTGTTCACTATTTGATTTTGCAGCATTACACAGAGTATTCCTTAATCACTTTAGTAGCGCAGAAGTCCATCGCAAGATACCTCACATATATGTCCAGTTATTCTTGAATCTCTAATACATTTAGTTTAAACGTGATATACATTTAAAGCATATTACATACAGTATATTCAAAAATAAAGCAGAGGGAGAATTGGTCTAAATTTATGTCTGATCCTTTATTGCAAAAGGTTGCAGCCACAACGTGTTCAAAGTTTTCAGTGGAGGTTTTAAGGGCAGCTTGAAGGCAGCTCGATACTCCAATAGGGCAGATGGTTACTGTGTTGCATTGTTAGCTCTCTGCCCAATAAGAGAACTTCCCAGCCTGATTGGCCTGCAGATAGCTAAAATAAAGCTCCTTTTTGTTTAGATGACCTTTCCACAGGTATCAATGGAGATTACAACATGCAAGATGCAGAGCCTGGCCAAAAAGACTTTTGAAGAAGAGGCTGCACAGATTCCAGGAGGGTCAAACAATGGGGATCTCAGAGGAGCAGGGACAGGTAAGAATAATCTTTTGAAGAGGGTTCTAGGTGCATCGGAGGGTGTCCCTATAATAGTAATGCCGCGTACAAACATTCTGACAACAAAATCCTTGTTTTTTTTCTGACGGATGTTGGCTCAAATTTGTCTTGCATACACACAGTCACACAAATCTTGTGGGAAATTCCGAACGTCAGGAACGCAGTTACGTACAGCACGTATGACGGCACTAGAAAAAGGAAGTTCAATACCAAGTGCACCACCCTTTGGGCTCCTTCTGCTAATCTCGTGTTAGTAGAAGTTTGATGAGAGACAATTCGCGCTTTTCAGCCTTGTGCTTTTCCGATCCTTACTGCTCTTCAGTTTGTGCTTGTGGGTTCGTATCTGGTTTTCAGTGCGTGTAGTCAGTTCGTAATTGTTTTTTAGTGCGTATTTTATATTAAGTATTTGATTTTCAGAGCGTTCTTGTCAGCTCGTTTCTGATTTCCAGCTCGCTCTTCTCAGGCCTTTCTGTTTTTTTCAGTGCTTTCGACCAGCCGACCGTTTTGAAGCCATGAGAACCCTCACCCCGGACCAGAGGGTTTTTAACTACCGGCTGGCCAGAGCCAGAAGAGTGGTGGAGAACGCTTTTGGGATAATGGCCAGCCGGTTCCACCTATTCCTTACGGCAATCAACATGGTGGAATATAAACTTAACAATATAATCCTTGCATGCTGCATTCTCTACAACTATTTAAGGAAAAATTCAATGAATTATGTTGCCTCAGTTGGGCCTGAGGCCGGACTTCAACAAGAAACCCTGACAGCGCTTGAAGCTGGCCGTCCTGGCTTGCCCCCCCCCAAAGCGCACGCAAAGTAAGACAGAAGTATGTTGAGTACTTTGTGGGTAGGGGGGCCATTGATATGCCAGAAAATGTTTAAGAAACATTTTAAAAATAAATATTTTAGTTAAAATAAAATAAGATTTCCTTTGATTTACTGCTTGTATTTCTTTTAGCTGTCTCCTAGGTTCTCCAATGGGCTTTTCTTTTTGGCCATTTTCTTCAATAGTGCAAATGTAATTTATTTGATACATGAGGTGACAATCTCTTCTTCAGCGAAATATTATTATGTTGTGGGTCTGCTACACATACCTTGCTTTTGTTAATGTACGTAATGCATTACTGATAAAAATATTCATCATTTTCAGCACCAATTTTGGTGAGTCACGAAAATGGCCTGATTTTGGCAAATTATAAAGCACTGTGGGAGTTATTTACTAAAGGAAAATCCACTTTGCACTCCAAGTGCACTGCAAAAGTGCACATGAAACTGCACTAAAAGTGCACTTGTAGTGCAAAGTGGATTTGCCATTAGTAAATAACCCTCATTTCAGTGTAAACATCAACTTAGTCCAAAAATTATATTGAGCATTGAAAGAAGAAGCCACACATTGTTGAGTAGAAAATGTTTTACTCTGTGCACATTCACATGTGCGTTAGAAAAGGGTTTTTGAACAAGCCAACATATTTTAGTTAGGGTTGTCCCGATACTAGTATCGGTATCGGCACCGATACCGAGCATTTGCCCAAGTACTTGTACTCGGGCAAATGCTACCGATGCTTCCCCCGATACCTGGAAGTCAGCTGTGATTGGCACGTGGGGGAGTTACAAGATTCTCCCCCAGCGGCTTTCAGCTGCTTTAGTGACATACAGCGGTGATTGCTCACCGCTGACTGTCACTGGATCCTCCTCCATGCCCCCTCCTTTCCTCCATGCCCCCTCCTTTCCTCTGTCCCCCTCTGCTGTCCCCCTCCGTTTCTCTGTCCCCCTCCGTTCCTCTGTCCCCCTCCGCTGTCCCCCTCCGTTCCTCTCTCCTTTTCTGTCCCCCTCCGCTGTCCCCCTCCGTTCCTCTCTCCTTTTCTGTCCCCCTCCGCTGTCCCCTCCGTTCCCCTCTCCTTCTCTGTGCCTCTCCGCTGTCCCCCTCCATTCCTCTCTCCTTTTCTGTCCCCCTCCGCTGTCCCCTCCATTCTGCTGTGCCTCTCCGCTGTCCCCTCCGTTCCCCTCTCCTTCTCTGTCCCCCTCCGTTCCGCCGTCCTCCTCCTCCTTCCTTTGTGAATGGACAGAGTCATTCACTGTCATTCACTGTCACGTGACATAAAAAAAAAGTATCGGTATTCGGTATCGGCGAGTACTTGAAAAAAAGTATCGGTACTTGTACTCGGTCCTAAAAAAGTGGTATCGGGACAACCCTAATTTTAGTAATAAAATTTTTCTTTTTGACTGTACAAATAGCCTTTTTTGTATTAAAACAGGCATGTTTAAAACCATAAAACAATACACAACTCAGGAACTTACAAAGTTCAACTTTGACAAAGTGAAGGCAATATCAGACATTAGTATGTCCAAACTGTGTTGATATTGCCTTCATCAGATGGGGTGATGTCACCCCTGTGAAAGCCAAATTTTGAAGATGCACACACATTGAGACTCAAAATGGGGATTTCCCTCCTGATCCCATGCCTAAAGTCAACATGTGCTAGCTCCCATCATGGGGGATCAATGGACGTGTTTTGGGGGTGCAACCCCTTCCTCTCATCTACTTTAGTTGCGAGGAAGGGGTTGCACCCCCAAAACGCGTACATTGATATCCCGTGATGGCAGATAGCACATGTTGACACACTGTGTACATCTTCAAAATTTGGCTTTCTAAAATATATTTAAAATGCGTGAAAATATAAAAAATACAAACAAACTAGAAGAATTTTGGGGTGTTTTAGATTCTGCCTAAAACATTAATGATGATTTTGAGTCTTTTTTCCACATCATTGATGTCTTCCTTGATCTTCTGTAAATCACGATTGCACACCATGATCTCACCGATGAGCAAGTGTGCACTTGCACTTGTGAAATGAGATTCTTCTTCCACAAAATCCACATCACCTAAAATAAAAAAGCACACCATGTATTAGAAATATGCAGGCATCCATCTATTACCTGAAGCTGTGGTCTCAGACACTCACCTGTTTTGGTCACTATTTCGACCACTTCATAAACCTCTCCTTCCTCCACATCTTCTGGTTGTGGGGATTTCCATTTCTTTAGGAGGTTGGGGGTCCCTGGTGACCTCAGACGTCCCGAGTCTTTTCTCCCCTATGTGAATAAAAAAACAGTATACTTAGCACACAGATCTTTGATGCGGGAAATAGCAATATGAAACATTGCTTGGAGGTGTCGTACAATTGTTTTTTTTTGGCAGAGTTCCAAGCTGAAGACATTTTCTTCCCTTTATAAAGCTGGAATACTTACCTTTTTGTACATTTTTTCCCCATGGAGACACCCCTAGTATCCACTGGAGCACCTGTGTGGGACACCCTAAAAAGGGTGTTCTGGTGTGCCACACTAGTGCTCCTGCATCCAGATGTGTAAACAGCTGCTGAGTGTCCTCTCCTTACACTGAATCAAGTTTGCATTTCATTCTAGTTAGAAACCCATCTAGACAACAATATAATAAACTTCTTTTAATACAAATAGGCATGAACAAATGTAGTTAACCTACATCTGCCAAAAACATTGTATTAGTGGGCGAACGAACGATGTTTACTACTAACGATTGCCCACGAACCTGAAACTTGCCATTTTAAACTGTACAACAGTAAAGAAAAACATACAGCAGCATGAACGTAATAATAATAATAATAATAATAGGAACACACGACAAAATACTTTTTTGCAGCACTCTCTTGATTCTTCTGTACTGATCCTGCTCCCTCAATTTGAGGTCTGACCATCGTTTCCTCAGTTGATTCTTGGATCGCCATACCCCAAAATTTTTCTGCAGACTTTTCACAACTTTAGTCATGATCTTGGCCTTTCTTACATTTGGGTTTGGGTAAGGTCCATGCTTCCCATCATAGTCGACCCTCTTCAAGATGTCCACCATCTCCACCATCTCTAAAAAGGACATATTAGAGACCTTAAATCTCCTGGATCGGGACGTTTGTGGCTCAGGCCTTTTGTCGTCCTCCTCGTTGCTGCTCTCCTCTGCATGCACTTGCACTTTCTTCGCCATGTGCTCTCCCACTGCGCCAAAAGACAAGGGGCGGGGAATAGACTAGAAAGAATGTCAGGGGTGGGCGGAGTTTCACACATGCGCAGTGTATATAAAGCGTAACACGCATGCGTCGTACGTACGATCTGTGAGCGGAGGAAGGAGTATCGGAAGCTCCGATCATTAGAACGAAGGTACAATTTTAACTTGGTGCATCAGTGGCCTATTCTGCTTATAGATTGAGACCTATATTGGGACAAGATTAGGAGAGTTTAGCCTGACATTAGGGTTTGTCTTGTGTTGTGTCTTGCAGAGAAAATGGATCTATACAATGATGAGGACTTTATCCCCATATTGCTTGATATGTACAGGGAGCTGCCCTGTCTGTGGCAGGTAAACCACCCCTTTTATAACAATAAACAAAGAGGCAGAGAGCGCTGGATCAATTGTTGGAATGAGTGAAGCCGCAGATCCCCATGGCAGACATCCCCTATTTGAAGGCCCTAATTGGTGGCATGAGGAGCACTTATAATAGGGAGCACAAAAAGGTCCAGGATTCCATGAGATCAGGAGCAGCAGCAGATGACATTTATGTCCCCAGGCTGTGGTATGACCGACTGCATTTTCTGGCAGGCCAGACTGAACATAGGCCAGCACTCTCCGATCTTCCTTCAAGGCTTCCTTCCACCTCAGCTGAGGCTTCCGACGTCCAACTTGGGCCTTCCACCCAGGAAGAAATGGAGGAGCCCATCTTGAGCCAGGTATAGCATTGTTCAACATATTTCTAGTCAAATAATTAATGATATTAACTAGATGTTATTATTGAAATGTCTCAGCCAGGAGGAGGCCATGGAAAGTGGCAGCCAGGAGGTGGTGGGGATAAGTGGCAGCCAGGAGGTGGTGGGGGTAAGTGGCAGCCAGGAGGTGGCCGGGCCTAGTAGCCTGCCCGAATCCCAGGTCCCTCCCCTCCGCTTTCCAATAAAAAGTCCCAGGAAGAGGAGTAACCTGGAGGAGGCAGCACTTGGCCTATTTCGGAAGGCTACTGCGGCCCTCAGAACCCCCCCAATAATCAAGAGGATTATGCCTACATGGCAGCCTGCAAAATGCAGGAAATGGAGGAGGGCCAACACCTCTTATTTAGGGCTTGTAACATAACTTCCTCACATAAGGGTTTGAGAGGCGAACTCACAAGCCAAAGCCATGTTTTTGAGTTCAACCATGGTCCTCCTACTCCTCCTCCACCTCCTGCCACAACTTCAACACCAGAGCCACAGCCTGGAAGCAAGCGTGGAAGGAAGACAAGAGAGTAATGGCCTGGGTTCAGTCTGGTCTAACAAATGACGCAGGCTGTTGTAAGACCACAGTCTGGGGACAGATATGTCATCTGCTGCTGTTCCTGATCTCTTGTAGTCCTGGACCGGATTGTGCCCACTATTATAAGGACTCCTCAGGCCACCAATTTTGACTGTAAAATAATTGATGTCTGCCCTGGGGTACAAAGGCTTCGCAAATTTCACTAGTTTCTCCAGCGTTGCCTTACTCTTTCTTTTGTTATGACCCATAAAAAATGGCTATTTATTTTTCACAAATACTTGCCTATGTGTTTTACTACAAAAAGGACAGTTTGTTTGTGAGGAGGCAGGTACATTTCAAAAATACAATGTCAAATTAACAAGGGACACCAACCAATCTCCTTGAGTTTAAATAATACAAGATAATAATGGTGTTGTGGTAACTTGACAGAAAACTAAAGAAAAAATTATGGAGATCACTAGAAAAAAAAGGAGATCTGGATAAAAAAAAAAAAACACTATAAACAAAAATTCTAAACATTATTATGGAGATCTGACGAAAAAATAAATAAATAAATAAAATATTCATGAGATCACGAGAAATAATAAAGAAATCAGGTTGTCAGAACCCTGTGTGAATATCAGCAGCAAAACAAATTCATTATTCTAGCATTATAAAGAAGAGAAAGCGCTGCATTTAAAAGACTTAAAAATTTGCAGCGCGCGAATGTGCTATCTCTATTACGAACGCTAGTTTTACCAGACCGAGCGTTCTGTCTCGTAATTGATTCAGAGCATGCGTGGAACTTTGTGCGTCGGAATTGTGTACACACGATCAGAATTTCGGAGAACAGATTTTGTTGTCGGAAAATTTGGGATCCAGATCTCAAATTTTGTTTGGCAAAAATTCCGATGGAAAATATCTGATAGAGCCTACACACGTTCGGAATTTCCGACAATAAGCTCCCATCGAACATTTGTTGTCGGAAAATCCGATCGCGTGTACACGGCATAACAGTTATCCTTTAGGTTCGATGGTCCATTACAGGAATAAATGTCCTGGTCTACTGTATGGCATGATATTACTTCTTATGCCCCGTACACACGGTCGGATTTTCCGATGGACAATGTCCGATCGGAGCGTGTTGTCGGAAATTCCGACCGTGTGTGTGCGCCATCGGACATTTTCCATCGGATTTTCCGACACACAAAGTTGGACAGCAGGAGATAAAATTTTCCGACAACAAAATCCGATCGCGTCAATTCCGACCGTGTGTGGCCTGTTCCGACGCACAAAGTGCCACGCATGCTCAGAAGAAATTCCGACACGGGCCAGCTCGTTCTGGTAAACTTAGCGTTCGCAATGGATACAGCACTTTCGTCACGCTGCAATGTTAAAAATGGTTTAATACAGCGCACTCTCTTCTTCTTTATAATGTGACAAGAATTAAGTAGTTTTGATGCTCATATTCACACACACTTCTCACAAACTTCTTTCGTTACTATTTATCGGGATTCCCTCAATATATTTTGATTTCTCACATCTGACAACATATTTTTTTTTTTTTTTACTTTAATGTAGAATCTTTTTTTGTGTTTCTCTTTTTTAAATTTTTTTTTTGTTGATTTTGATTTGAACTCCCGAAAATGTTTGTGTGTTTTTTGTGACAAGTTCCCACAACACCATTGATATGTTGTTCTATTTAATCTGTAGGAGATTGTTTGGTGTTGTTGTCCCTTGTTAATTTCACATTGTACTTTAGAAATGTACCTGAATCGTCACCACCAAACTGTCTTTTTTTGGATGAAAACACACACAGGAGAGTAGAATTTCCCAAAAAATTTTTTATTAAGGGGTCACAACTATAAAAAAAACAAAGAGGGAGGCAACGCTGGAGAAACTGCAGAAATTGGTGAAGCCTGGGACCCCCAGGGCAGACATCAATTATTTAAAAGCAAAATTGGTGGCCTGAGGAGTCCATATCTTAGGGAGGGCAGTCTGGTCCAGAAGTCCCAGAGATCCGGAAAGCAGCAGATGACATCTGTGTCCCCAGGCTGTGGTCATACGAGAGACTGCATCTTCTGTCAGACCAGACTGAACCCAGGGCAATCACTCTCAGGTCTTCCTTCCACGCTTCCTTCCAGGCTTTGGCTGTGGTGGTGGAGTTGTGGCAGCAGGAGGAGGAGGAGGAGGAGGATGGTCCATCTCCATGACATCCGTCTTGGGTGTCAGTTCCCCACTCTCCCCCTTCCGAAGGACTTTATAAAGCAGGTCCTCACAGAGCCTGCGTTGGCCCTCCTGCATGCCCTGCAATTTTGTGGCAGCCATGCAGGCAAAGGCCTCTGCAGGACTGGGGAAGGCTCTGAGGGACGCCGAAGCCTGCTGGATCAGCCTGTATGCTGAATCCTGCACAGGACTGGGAGTGGCCTTCCTGGCCCTTTTGTATGGCAGGCGGAGGGGAGGAACCTGAGACTCAGTCAGGCTGCGACTGGTCCCAGGCTTCTCTTGGCTGACACTTAGCCCCGCCTCCTCCTGGCTGCCACTAATCCCCGCCTCCTCCTGACTGCCACATTCCACAGCCTCCTCCTGGCTGAGGTCTTCCTGTGTATGAAAAAGGGACATAATTTTAGTATTTTTTACATCAATCACACACAATTTTCACCTCCTGACTGCTGCAAATTGAATGTTAACAAATATAACAGACTATCCTTCTGAGCCCAGCAGTTTTCATTCTTGTCCCAATTTTGGGTGCCCACTACTGTCTATTGATATGTAAAACACTTTCAAGCAGCAATTAGTGATCAATAATAACATCTAATAAACATCATTTCTTTATTGCCCAGAAATCTGTAGAAGAATGCTATACCTGACTCCAGCTGGGCTCCTCCACTTCTTCTTGGCTGGAAGGCCCAGGTTGGACATCGGAAGCTTCAGCTGGTATGGAAGGAAGCGTGGAAGGAAGAGTAGAGAGGGATTCCCTGACTTCAGTGTGGTCTGACAGAAATCGCAGTCTCTCGTAGTACCACAGCCTGGGGACATAAACGTCATCTGCTGCAGCTCCGGACCTCTGGGAATCTGTGACCTTCTTGCACTCCCTAAGATATGTGCTCCTCAGGCCACCAATTTTAGCTTTCAAATAAGGGATGGTTGCTGTTGGGACCACCGGCTTCACCAACTCCAGCAGTTTCTCCAGCGCTGCCTGCCTCTTCTGTTTGTGGTTATAATGGGGATGTCTCACCTGCCACAGACAGGGCAGCTCCCTGTACTGGTCTATGAACAGGGGAAGGAAGTTGTGGTCATTGAAGCCATCCATTTTCTCTGCAAGACACAACACAAGACAAACCCTAATGTCAGGCCAAACTCCCATAATCTTGTTACAATATAGGCTTCTATTTCGAAGCAGTATAGGCCCAAGTTTAGATCTTACCTTCGTTAGCACGATCGGCGTGTCCGATGCTCCTTCCTCCGCTCACAGATCGTACGTAAGACGCACGCGCGTTACGCTTTATACATACTGCGCATGCGTATAACTCCGCCCGCCCCGACGTTCTTTCTAGTCTATTCCCCGCCCGTTTTCGTTCGGCGCAGTGGGGGAAGAGCACATGGCGGAGACACAGCAGGATCGTGCTAACTGTAGCAACGAGGAGGAGGAGGAGGAAAGGCTGGAGCCTGAAACGTCCCGATCCAGAAGGAGATTAAAGGACTCAAATATGTCCTTTGGGGAGATGTTGGAAATGGTTGACATCCTGAAGAGGGCTGACTATGAGGGAAAGTATGGGCCTTACCCCAACCACAATGTCCGAAAGGCCAAGATCATGGCAAAAGTGGTCAGGAGTCTGCACCGGTAATTCGGGGTACGGCGATCGAAAGATCAGCTCAAGAAGCGGTGGTCGGACCTCAAATTACGAGAACACGAGCAGTACAGAAAGATCCGGAGAGTGCTGCAAAGAAGTAAGTAGTTGTGCTGTGTTCCTATTTTTTAGTTGTTTATTACGTTCGTGCTGCTCCATGTGCTTTTAGTAACTGTTGTACAGTTTAAAATGGCAACTTTCATGTTCATGGGCACATTATTTCTTTCGGACTATAAAATACCATTGTTTAGGCTATATGCATTTGCCCACCATTTTGACGCCCTATACTTGTCTTCAAAGAATTTGGTTGTGTAGATGGCTTTGTTACTAGAATGAAATGCAAACTAGATTTTGTGTAAGGAGAGGACACTGAGCAGCTGTTTTCACATCTGGACGCTGGAGCACTAGTGTGGGACACAAGAACACCATTTTTATTAGGGGGCCCACACAGGTGCTCCAGTGTATACTATAGGGGGGGCTCCATCTGTGAAGCTTGTACCAAACAGGTAAAGTATTGGAGGTTGACAAAGGACACTAAAAAAGCTACATCTTGGAACTCGGCTAAAATAGACAATTGTACCCCACTTCCAAGCAATGTTTCATCTTTATAGTTCTGCCATCAAATATCTGTGTGCTAATTATACCATTTTTGTTTTAAATAGGGGAGAAAAGACTCGGAGGACACCCCTCATCCGAGGAGACCAGAGCCCCCCCCTCTGGAAGAAGGGGAAATCCCCCCAACACAAGCTGAGCAGGAGGAAGAAGACGTGGTGGAAATAGTCACCACAACTGGTGAGTGTCTGTGACCACAGGCTCAGATAAGAGATTGTTGGCGGCATTTTTTGGCAAACCTAATTTATTTTGGGTTTCCTCTCTTTTTAGGTGATCGTGAGGGTGTGGATGAAGATCCTTTCACATCCGAAAGTGCCCAGATCCTGATCGGGGAGATCATGGGGTGTAATTTACAATTGCAAAACATCAAGCAAAACATCAATGATGTTATTCCAAAATATAAAAACATCATTGATGTTTTGGGGCGAGTTTAAAGCCCCTCCAAATCACTTTCTTCTTTTGTGTGCTACAATGTGCTAAATGTTTTTGTGATTTTTCCCAAAGCCAAATTTGGAGGATGCACACAGTGTGCCAACATGTGCTATCTGCCATCACGGGAGATCAATGGACGCGTTTTGGGGGTGCAACCCCTTCCTCAATAATAAAGTAGCGGTGAGGAAGGGCTTTCTCCCCCAAAACACGTCCCTTGATCCCCCGTGATGGCAGATAGCACATGTTGACATTGTGAAATTTGTGTGCATCTTCCAAATTTGGCTTTTCCTGGGGTGATTTCCCCCCATCTGAACGCAATATCAAACACAGTTCCTAAATACTCATGTCTGATATTGCCTTCCAGTTCTACCAAATGTGAACTTCGTAAGATCAAGATTTGTGTCTTTCTTGTTGGTTTTACACATGCCTGTTTTCTATAAAATGGACATTTTGATTTTGGATAATGACACCACAAAAAGTGTTATACAACAAACATGTCGGTTTGTCAGAAAAACCTTTGGTAAATGCACATGTGATTGTGCAGGTATTAAAAAGATTGTTCATCAAGAATGTGTGGATTATTGTCTCAACGCTACAACATTTTTGGGGTGATGTAATTGTTGTTTGATGAGAAAATGGGGGTAATTTCCTAAGGGCAAATACTCTTTGCACTACAAGTGCAGTTTCAGTGTAGTAGTGCAAAGTGTCTTTGCATTTAGTAAATAACAGCCAACAGTGCTTTGTAAGGTTACACAATCACGACATTTTCTGGACTCCACACATTTCTGTCAGGGTCAGCTCAAACAAACACAAGCAGTAAATGTCCACAAAGAAGAGCCTGGGGGGAGATGCCTGTCGAGAACTTGAGGTCCTGCAGGCTTCTCCCTGTGACCAAATACCGCAGGGTAGCGACCAACCTCTGCTCCGGAGTGATGGCTTGCCTCATGCAGGTATCCTGCCTGCTGATATAGGGGGTCAGCGAAGCCAACAAACAGTGAAACACGGGGTCCGTCATCCTGAGAAAGTTCCTGAAATCATCAGGATTATTCTCACGGAGCAAAGGCATGTGAGAGAACTGGTCACGCTAAAGCAACCAATTCTTGGTCCATGAACTCCTCCCCACCCTGTTCATGGACTGGACTTGTGTCAAGGTCAGGACCCCAACACCAAGCCCTCGCACAGCACGAACTGTACGAGGAGTACGCATACGAAACATGGCTAGAAAACGGTCGGCTGCTCAGAACGAAGTAACAGAACGCACTGAAGAACAGCAAGGCCTGTGAAGAGTGACCTGAAAACCAGTAACGAACGAACAAGAATACAATGACTCCTTAAAGTCACGCGGAACTTGCTTGCACGCACTGAAGAGCAGATACAAACCCACAAGCACAAACTGAACGGCAGAAAACGGTCTGAAAGCCACGAGTCTGAAAAAGCGCGAATCGTCTCTCACCAAACTTTTACTAACACGAGATTAGCAAAAGGAGCCCAAAGGGTGCCGCGCTTGGTTCTGAACCGGCCTTTTCTAGTCTCGTCGTACGTGGTGTACGTGACCGCGTGGTTGTCGATCGGAAATTCCGACAACTTTGTGCGACCGTGTGTAGGCAAAACAAGTTTGAGCCAACATCCGTCGGAAAAAATCCTAGGATTTTGTTGTCGGAATGTCCGAACAAAGTCCGACCATGTGTACGGGGCATTAGGAGTATTCTATAAGGTTAAATGGGCACAATGTGACTATGAACCTTAAAAAAAACTACCATGCTCTGACAACACACACTTTTTCCTTTAGGGTGCAAAGCATGCCCCCACCGTATCATTTCTGTGGTACATTAGAATGCAATGCATCTTTTTGAATCCTAGCAGCACCCTTGATTATGAGTGCCTAGCGATCCTTATACTTGGATATACTCTATATGTAAATCTCAATCCCTCACTTGAGGTCCATAATTTTGGCACTCTATCTCCCATTATATAATTCAATGTGCAAGCATTTATTGACTCAAGTTCATTAAAGAGATTGCTCTCATTAGATAATCGTCTTCCTATATGGACCAGCCTCCAAACTAATTAATTAGGGCGCTGTCATTAGAAAGTAACTGATCCATTGACCCATTCATTATGTTTTGTCATTAGGTAATGTTAATCCTATATGGGTCTGATTCCATCTAATAAAATATACCACGGTCATTTGATTATGTTATATATACATGCTTGTAACCTTTTAATGAATGTAGTCTGGTTCTAGTTAATAAGTATGCTACATATTTGTTTGTGATTCCAGTAAAGCAGACAGGATTTAATGCTGCAGACTGAGCATCGAGAACAGGGCAGATTATTCTGTTACTCTGTAAATGTAGAGATGAACTTGGAATTAAATCCTAATTCCAATTCCCTGTGACATATTCAGTGGAAATTCTAATCCGGCCCAGTGCCCTTAGTTTAGTCTGTAAACTAGGTCAGATCTGCAGGGCAACATTTTATAAAATCATATCATATTCATCTAGCTTTAGCATAGATAAGAAAACTACAGTTACAGTTAGGGAACACATTTATCTCTTGTATTATTTAGTATGATCTAAAAACTGTGCCTGATAAAAGTGATGAATCATGTATAACAGCCTTTCTCTTTACCCAGATAATTTTTTTAGGTCTCAGGGAACCCTCGCTAAAACAAACTCATTGAGTATTAGTAGAAAGAATGCTCCTTGGTGATCAGTGGGAATGGTCCCTTTACAGTCATGGTCAAAATGCCACCCTTACAGACAGCTAAAAATGTAATTGGTGTCATACCACTGGTTCTGCCAAGTGCCATTTAACCCAGAACTATCCAGTCAACAACAGATGGGAGGTCAATCAGCCACAGCTCAAGGAACCCCAGGAAACCTCTTGAGGAACCTTAGGGCTTTACAGAACCCTGGTTGAGAATGGTTGGTGTATAAGATAAACATGGGAATGTCATTGTCAGGGCAGGTTCTGCATGTCTGGAGCCTGGAACCCTGGGGTTGGGGTCACCCAAAGGTTTAGGGGTTCCCTGAGCAAAGAATAATTTCTGCCTCTCAGAAAAGTGACCGGGGAGAACAATGACCTTTTTAGATATCTGTAAGCGGGCATTCTAACCACAGACCACCAATGTAAATGGCTTTCCTCAAACTGACCAATAATGTAAATATTTTTCCCAAAGACCTCCAATGCCCATACTTACCACTAGTGTAAGGGAGCTCATCATCCATTTACCACAAATTAATGTACCCACAACATCTAAAGACCTTTAAGCTGCAATAAATTACATTTTTGTTTATGGGTTTAATGATTTATATGCTTTAATGTTTAACCCCAAATTTTTAAAATTATTGGACAGAGTTTATCTTGAGAGATTTTCCTTTAATTCCTATTATAAAAACACAAAAGGAGGGAGTGGAAATTATTCTAACGTAAGAAGAAAACCCCTAACAGAACAATGGTCCCCATTGGATGATTTTTCTGCACCACCTTTTCTGGTGACAACTGTCTAAAGCTGACAATATGCTATACAATCTGTTTGAACAATCTCCTTTAGAACTACCCACAGCTATGTAATGTAATGCCCCGTACACACGATCAGAAAATCGTACAGAAAATACCGCTTTCGAAGCGATCGTACGATAATCGGATCGTTAGTACAGAGCTTTCGAGAGCCGATCAGGACAGTTCATCCGATAGTATTCTATACGATAGGATCATACGATTTTCGTTTAATTAGTACAGCTATCGTTTCGAAAATGCAATACAAATGCATTACAACACATGACATCACTTCAGAATTTTATTTCTGTCGTGCGGGAATTTTCGTGACTTTAGTAAACTCATCAGATTCGATCTGAGATCAGCATGCAATAAAAAACGGACGATCATTCGTCCGATATTCTCATCGTGTGTATGGGGCATAAGGCTCTGTGCAATTAATTGGATTGTAAAGGTTTGTTCTCATCTTACATAGCTTTGGTAAATTTAAATGAGATTGTTTAGGGATTATACAATCAGATTTTAGTGTGTATGGCCACCCTAAGAAATTTGAGCAGTTTATACAGTATGATAAAGTATGGTGAGTGAGCGTTATCACTCTAGGACAGGAAGTGTGTTAATGGCAGGATCATTACGTGAAATTTAAGAAAAAAACAAATGTAAAAACGAATACTAATGCAGCCACCATATTGAAGGACTGGTAATCTGCGGTATATTGCATTTTTGTTCCTAGGTTTAGACATGCTTTGTGTCTTTTGTATCTGCCTGGAGTTAGGCTTTACAAATATTGGATCTAAGTGACCTCCAATTTCGTCCAAATTTGCATATACTTCACCTATAGTTCAGTGGCAGGCCTTTAACCACTTCAGTTCTGGAAGATTTACCCCCTTTATGACCAGGCCATTTTTTTGCGATATGGCACTGTGTTATATTACATGACAATTGCGTGGTTGTGCAACACTGTACCCAAATAAAATGTATGCCCTTTTTTTCCCACAAATAGAGCTTTCTTTTGGTGGTATTCAGTCACCTCTGCGTTTTTATTTTTTGCGCTATAAACAAAAAAAAGACCGACAATTTCGAAAAAATGAAATAATATTTTTTTCATTCTGCTATAAAACATATCCAATAAAAATCGAATTTCTTCATCAATTTAGGCCAATATGTATTCTGCTACATATTTTTGGTAAAGAAATTTGCAAAAAGTGTATATTGATTGGTTTGCTCAAAAGTTATAGCGTCTACAAATTATGGGATATATTTATGGAGTTTTTATTTATTTATTTATTTATTAGTGATGGTGGCAATCTGCGATACTGTGATATTGCGACGGACACATCGGACACTAAATTACACTTTTTACACTTTTTTGGGAACCAGTGACACTAATACAGTGATCAGTGCTTAAATTATGCACTGTCACTGTACTAATGACACTGGCTGGGAAGGGGTTAACATCAGAGGCGATCAAAGGGATAACTGTGAGCCTAGCCAGTGTTTGTGTACTGTGTGGGAGGTTCTTTTACTAGGGGAAGGCATGGATCCATGTCCCTACTTTACATGATCCATGCCTTCCCTACTGACAGAACCGCAGTCTGCCTTGTTTACATAGGCAGACTGCCGTTGTTCTGCCTGTGTACGGAACGATCGGCGGGTTCCGGCAGACATTGAGTCCACGGTACCTGCTAATCGGCTCCCGCTGTGCACAATCACAGCAGGAGCAAGCCTGCGGCGGCACGCATTCGTGCATGTGACCTGGAATTGTGGGATCATGCATATATATGTGGAATCATGTATATATACATGATCCTGCACACAGCCGACGCCCTGTTGCAGTAAAACTGCTATAGGGCGGTCGTGAAGTGGTTAATTAGGACCCTGATATGGGTGCTTTTGGAATATTTTGATTTTTCTACCAATTATGTTGAAGACACATATACATTTTTTACTGTTTACATGAATTGTCTGTGGTCTCTTTAAAAAGGATGACATTTGAAGAACATTGAATTTTCTGTCCAGTGTTGCAATAGGATGTGGTTATGATTAACAAAGAGAAAAATAGAAGGTATTTATTGCATATAAGAAATGTACGTATTTGAATGTTAGTCACTAAGGCGAAAAGTCATCATTAGTAAAACATCTCTGAAGTTAATCATTTGTACATTTATAGAACTGTCTAGCAGAAGGAGGGGTGGTAACTATATATTATGATGAAACTATAGCCAAAGCAATTTCAATGTCGCTTTCTATAAATTACAGGGATTGACTTACTAAGCATGGGTTCACACTGATGCTACACATTAGCCACCCATAAACGTAATAATCCATATGCAGCTTTTTTTGAAAGACACGTGTTAGTGCATTGCCACTTGTTGTACTGTGCTGTAATCATACCATACCACTTGCTGTAATCATACCACTTTTTGAGATGGAAATGAGGGACACCTATTAGTAAATTTATATAGGCATAAGACACCCCCCTACCATGCCCCCTTAAAGGAGAATTATACAAAATAAAGATTAGTTAAATCCACAAGTGCTTTTTTTTCTACCACTATGATTCCTTTATATTGGCTTTTGAAATTTATAAATGCAGACATTTAGAAATTCGATAAAAGGTTTAGCACTGGGAAACACTTTTTGATAGATAAAAAGAGCATTTTATATACAACTCTATAGATCAGACCAAAATGAGGGACAAATGGAGAGGAAAGAGAGACAGAGAGACTTTGTTCCAAATCAGGGACAGTCCCTTGAAATCAGGGACAGTTGGGAGCTATGCTGTAATGCACGTGTGTCAAGACACAACATAACACCTACTGCTCACGTCACCACAGCATAATAGTGTGATCGAAGCCTAAAAGGAGTAGAGATTGTTTTTCTAAGATAGTGAAACTGCACCTTGCTAGATGAACCTCTACTTTTAGTAGATCAGGTCCACTGGTTAGAAAAAAATGCAATTCAATAATAAACTCAAATTGCATACAGTAATTGCTTGATTACTACTGCACACAAATGGTAAAATATTCACTGTTTTTAGAATTGGTAAAAATTGCTAAAGGAAATCTATGCTGACAGAAATTTGGGGCCTGCCATTGTGGACCTCTCTCAAAGAATACTAGTTGTCTAGCATTGATCCAGAATTATTAGAAAGTCAGAGTGAGTTAAATCCTGATCTGCATAATTTTTCCTAGTCAGTGCCTTAGAGGTCTTCGGAGATGGGCTTTAAAATTTATGGTAATTTTGTATGTAAAATAAGCGGCATATTTTTCCTCAAATAACAGTTGTGCATGATTACACAGACAAGACAAACTTTTGGTTTCCACAAATGTAGGTAATACTGATTTAACTTTTTTTTTTTCTTTTTTTTTTTTGCCAGGTCAGCAAGGTTTTTTTCCGGGAGTCATCTTTCAATTATTTAAAATTCAAATTCATCCCTTCATTTCGTCACATCATAGTGGCAATTTAATTTGCGTTTTTACAAGACAAGTATAACACAAGCAGATATTTATTACACGTTTCCCACTTTGAACCCAACCCGAGACGCCCCCCCCCCAATCCCTCGACCATACCTCGCTTGTTTCTCCCCCCTCTCCCACACCAAACTCCTCTTGTCTACACCAATATCTGCTCCCCTAACCCCTTTTTCACCACAAAACGAAGGGGGGGGGGCCATCATAGCAGGAGATTTCAATCTGTGCCTCGAGCCAGGGAAAGACAGTACGTCGCATGCCCGGGGGACTGGAGGGGTATGGATGAACAAACTGAAAAAGAAGCTGCGTCAATGCCAATTGGTAGACTCCTGGAGGCTGCAACACCTTAATGTAAGAGACTATACTTTCTACTCCCCCATACACGCAACGTACTCTAGACTAGACTTTTTCCTAGTGGAGCATTGGCTCCTCGAGGAGGTGGAGGGTACAAACATAGGCTCAATGATGTTTTCTGATCATGCGCCTGTGAGTTTACAGTTGAAAATAGGTAAACATAAAAATTTGTGCAATGATTGGAGACTAAGTGAAGATCTTCTCCACGAGAGAGAAACCAATAAGCGAATGAAAGAAGAACTGGAATTCTATTTTAAAACAAACCTGTCGGGCAAGACTTCAGGAGCTATAGTTTGGGAGGTTCACAAAGCATATATCAGAGGTATCTTAATGATGGTGGGCTCGGAGAAAAAAAGAAGACAGGTAAAAGACAAACTAGTCCTGAAAAAAGAAATCTATGACCTAGAACAACAACATAAGAAAACAGGGGACGGAGAGATACTGGTGGGCCTATTTAGGAGAAGAGAGGCTATGCGGGAGCTATTTGAACAAGAAAACCGAAAGTTATACAACCTTGTGAAAAAAGAAAGATACCTAGGCGGTAATAGACCTGGTAGATTCCTGGCAAATGCCTTGAGCAAAAAGAAAAACAACAACTATATTGACAAAATAAAAACTAAGACAGGTGAGATCAGTTATAAAGATACAGATATTGCGACAACTTTCCAGGGATAATATCGGGGGTTATATGCTATAAATAAAAATGACACTCTGGAGGAGAGGGGGAAAAAAACGAGTGAAAACGAAAAACTATTTAAAAGACATTGGAATGGTTAAAATAACTGAAAGGGAACAAACCTCCTTAGAGGCCCCCATAACTGAGGACGAAGTAAGAAAGACACTCAAGGAAACGCCTGTAGGTAGATGGGCTGACGGTCCTGTACTATAAAAAATATCAGGATTATTTAATACCCAAAATGTGCTCTTACATGAATGATATTGGGGATAAAGGGGAAATGAGGACAGAAGCATTGGTAGCTAATATAGCCATTATCCTTAAAGAAGATAAAGATAGTACACTATGCTCCAGCTACAGACCTATCTCAATCCTAAATGCGGACACGAAATTATTCACAAAAGTGATCGCGGAAAGACTGAAACAAATAATAAACAAGATCATACACCCAGACCAGGTCGGGTTTATATTGGGAAGGGAGGGACGTGATAATAGTATT
The DNA here is from genome assembly GCA_037952835.1 of Lithobates septentrionalis. Taxonomy (NCBI): domain Eukaryota; kingdom Metazoa; phylum Chordata; class Amphibia; order Anura; family Ranidae; genus Lithobates; species Lithobates septentrionalis. The sequence continues at coordinate 96,415 of JBBDGP010000625.1, read as the reverse complement.
AAAACACTCTTAGCAGTACAGAAAATCAAAGAGAGTGGAGCCCCGGGTCTACTTCTGTCAATAGACGCTGAAAAAGCGTTTGACAGAGTAGACTGGGACTTCATGATATGCACACTGGAGGAGATCGGCCTCCGGGGGATAGGATCCGTAGATGGATAGGGGCACTATATTCCAGACCTTCAGCGAGAGTGAGGATAAATGGGGTCCTGTCGGAGCCATTTGAAATGTTCAATGGCACAAGACAGGGGTGCCCACTCTCCCCGCTGTTGTTTGTGTTAGCCCTTGAACCCCTTCTTTCTAGGATCAGGCAAAACCCGGACATCAGTGGGCTAACGATTGGCAAAGATGAGTATAAACTAGCTACCTTTGCGGATGATATCTTGCTTTATGTTCCCTCCCTAATAATATGTCTACACTATCAGAATATGAGAAGTTATCCAACTTTAAAGTTAACCTGACCAAATCGGAAACACTGGACATTAACATTAGTAAAACTAGAGACTACTCATACCAAAAATATCTCCCCTTTTTGTGGGGGGAAAAAATAATTAAATTATTTAGGGGTCAAAATCACTACATCAAAAGAGACGCTTTTCCAGGCAAACTATATGCCCCTTCTCAATGAGATAAAGCAAGAACTAAATAGAATCTCATATGGTCAACTATCCTGGGCAGGATAAATAAATATATATAAAATGGTAATACTGCCAAAAATTACATACAAAATGCAGATGCTTCCAATAACGCTTCCACAAACATACCTTAGAAGTTTACACACAATGTTTTTAAGATTTATTTGGAGAGGAAAAAAACCTCGCTTGAAATTTACACAATTGATAAAAGCTAAGGGCAAGGAGGGATGGGGGGCACCAGATGTTCGTAAGTATTAGGAGGCTATTGCCCTGGCAAGGGTAATAGACTGGGTTAAAAATAATGTAGAAAAACACTGGGTAAAAATGGAAAATAAAATTAGTGAAACTAAACTGAATAAAACAGTATGGATTCCACCTCCATTAAGAAAATGTAGCATTGAAACACAAGATATCACAAGACGCGCACTCAACATTTGGGACACATTGCACAAAAGTGAGAACTGGGGGTTCAACTCGCCTCTAATTCCACTTAAGGATTCAGAATACTTTGCACCAGGGAAGGAGGAGTGGTTTGGCAAGTGGATATTGGAGGAAAATGCCCAACTAAAAGACGTAATGTGCCAGGATAAAATATGCACATTTCAGAAACTTAAAGACAGGAAAAATCTGTTAGTCATTAATACATGGCGGTACAACCAACTGATCCACTTTATAGACTCACTCCCGCAGCCACTTAGATCAGCAGACAACCTACTCCCATTAGAGAAAATCTGCATTGATAAAAACAGTAGCAGGGGGCAGTGGCGTAGCGTGGGGGGTGCAGGGGGTGCCGTGGCCCCGGGCGCGATATTTAGGGGGGCGCCAGTATGTGTCACTGGCTGCCTCCTCCTAATTTCTAATTTTGTGTCCCCGGGCTCCGGCCGCCATGTTAAGTGTCCGGCGCCCTGTGATTGGGTGTATGGGGGTCATGTGAGGCGCCCCGCCTCCGCACATGACCCCATACACCCAATCACAGGGCGCTGGATACTGAACATGGCAGCAAGCAGAGCGCAGGGGAGAGAAGAAAGTGAGCCGCCGCTGTGTTCTCCTCCTCATCCGGATCGATGCAGCCAGGAGAAGAAGGTAAGTGAGAGTCTTGTTACTGGGAGGGGGAGGGAGGCGAGAGAGAGAGACTGTAGGCAGGACAATGTAGTGTAGTATAGTATGGAGGTCAGTGTAGTGTCACTCTGGGGGGCAGTGTAGTGGACAGTATAGTCAGGGCCGGATTAACATAGGGGCTGGTGGAGCTGCAGCTCCAGGCCCCTCCCTCAATATAGGCCCATGCCAGTGGCTTGTCAATTCCTGTGTGCCTTCCTGAAGGAAGAGGAGCCCTCTGTGCACACATGGAGGAGACAAGTCATTGCAGCCAAGTCCTGTCTCTGCTGATGTCTGACTCCTATCACAGGATCTGTTCCACTCACAGATCCTCTGTGTCTGGGGGAGGGGCGCTGATGTCCTAACCAGCAGGAGCCCGGGAGGAAGGACATCTCCCATGCTGTTATGATAAGGTCAGTACATTTGTTAGGGGGATGTTGTGTAATTATTGTGCTAGGGGACAGACTGCTGCTTCCCCCCATGTAATGTGCTCTCTTGTGACCAGTGCCCACCATGTCATGTGCCTTGCAGTGCCCCCCATGTAATGTGCTGTGCCCACCATGTCCTGTCATGTGCATTGCAGTGCCCACTATGTAAAGTGCTGTGCCCATCATGTCATGTGCATTGCAGTGCCCCCATGTAATGTGCTGTGCCCACTATGTCATGTCATGTGCCTTGCAGTGCCCCCCATGTAATGTTCTGTGCCCACCATGTCATGTGCATTGCAGTGCCCCCCATGTAATGTGCTGTGTCCAGTATGTCATTTGCTGTACATTGCAGTGCCCACCATGTAATGCGCTGTGCTGACCATGTCATGTGCTGTGCATTGCATTGCCCTTCATGTGATGTGCAGTGCCCACTATGTCATGCTGTGCCTTGCAGTGCCCACCATGTAATGTGCAGTGCCCACTATGTCATGCTGTGCCTTGCATTGCCCACCATGTAATGTGCAGTGCCCACCATGTCATGTGATGTGCCATCCAGTGCCAACCATGTCATGTGCAATGCCCACCATGTCATGGCTGTGCCTTGCAATGCCCGCTATGTAATTTGCAGTGTCCACCATGTCATGTGCTGTGCCATACAGTGATCCCACCATGTAATGTGCAGTGCCCACCGTGTAATGTGCAGCGCCCACCATGTCATGTGCACTTCCCACCATGTCATGTGCTATGCTGTGCCCACCCTGCCATGTGCTGTGCCCAGCATGTAGTGTGTTGTGCCCACTGTGTAATGTGCTGTGCTGTTCAACAGTGCCCACCATGTCATGTGCAGTTCCTAACATGTAATGTGCAGTTGCATTTCCCACCATGAAACGTGCTATGCCATGCAGTGCCCACCATGTAATGTGTTGTGCCCACCATGTAATGTTATGTGCCATTCAGTGCCCACCATGTAATGCGCTGTGCCCACCACGTCATGTGCTGTGCCATGCAGTGCCCACCATGTAATGTGCTGTACCCACCATTTAATGTGCTGTGTCATGCAGTGCCCACCATGTCATGTGCAGTGCCCATCATGTAAATTGCTGTGCAGTGCCCACCATGTCATGTGCTGTGTTGTGCCCACCATGTCATGTGCTGCACCATGCAGTGCCTACCATGTAATATGCTGTACTCACCATGTAATGTGCTGTACATTGTCCACCATGGCATGTGCCGTGCAGTACCCACAATGGAATGTGGTGTGCAGGGCTCATCATGTCATGTGTGGTGTCCACCATTTAATGTGCTGTGCTCACAATGTAATGTGCTGTGCTGTGTCATGCAGTGCCCACCTTGTCATGTGCTGTGCAGTGCCCACCATGCTATGTGCAGTACCCACTATATAATGTGTTGTGCCCACCATATAATGTTCTGTGCAGTGCCCACTTGTAATGTCCAGTGCCCACCATGTAATGTGCTCAGCTGTGCCTGCCATGTCATGTGCTGTGCCCACCATATAAGGTCCTGTGCCCACTGTGTGCATGAGCTGTGCCCACCATGAAATGTGTTGTGTTGTGCAGTACCAACCATGTCATGTGCTGTGCCCACCATATAATGTACTGTGCCTACCTTGTAATGTGCTGTATTGGGCAGTGCCAACCGCGTAATGTGCTGTGCCCGCCATTAAATGTGCTGTATCCACCATGTAATGTGTTGTGCCAACCATGTCATGTACTGTGCTATACCCCCCCTCCCGTGTAATCTACTATGCTGTGCCCCCCACAGACTCACCCCCTCACTCCCACCCCCCTCTCTCTCTCATCCCCTCTCTCTCACCCCCTTCACCCCTACCACTTTCTCTCTCTCTCTCTCTTTCTCTCTCTCTCTCTCTCTCTCTCTCTCTCTCTCTCTCTCTCTCTCTCTCTCTCTCTCTCTCTCTCTCTCTCTCTCTCTCTAATTTAAATTTCACAAAAAATTGTTTGCGTTTTCATTTTATTTATTTTCATAAAAAGGCCCACCAACCTCCTTAGCACCAGGCCCATGATGCTCTTAATCTGGGCCTGAGTATAGTGGTCAGTATAGTGGTTAGTATAGTATAGTGGTTAGCATAGTGGTCAGTATAGTGTAGTTTAGTATGGAGGTCAGTGTAGTGTAGTGGACAGTTTAGTATGGTGGTCAGTATAGTGTAGTATGGTGGTCAGTATAGTGTAGTATGGTGGTCAGCATAGTGTAGTGTAGTGGACAGTATAGTGTAGTGGACAGTGTAGTGTAGTGGACAGTGTAGTATGGTGGTCAGTGTAGTATAGTGGACAGTGTAGTATGGTGGTCAGTGTAGTGTAGTATAGTGGTTAGTGTAGTGGTTAGTGTAGTGGTCAGTGTAGTATGGTGGTCAGTATAGTGTAGTATAGTGGACAGTGTAGTATGGTGGTCAGTATAGTGGACAGTGTAGTGGTTAGTGTAGTGGACAGTGTAGTATGGTGGACAGTGTAGTATGGTGGACAGTGTAGTATGGTGGTCAGTGTAGTATGGTGGTCAGTGTAGTATAGTGGTCAGTGTAGTATAGTGGTCAGTGTAGTGGACAGTGTAGTGGACAGTGTAGTATAGTGGACAGTGTAGTATAGTGGACAGTGTAGTATAGTGGTCAGTGTAGTATGTTGGACAGTGTAGTATGTTGGACAGTGTAGTATGGTGGACAGTGTAGTATGGTGGACAGTGTAGTATGGTGGACAGTGTAGTATGGTGGTCAGTGTAGTATGGTGGTCAGTGTAGTATGGTGGTCAGTGTAGTATAGTGGACAGTGTAGTATGGTGGTCAGTGTAGTGTAGTGGTCAGTGTAGTATGGTGGTCAGTATAGTGTACAGTGTAGTGGTTAGTGTAGTGGACAGTGTAGTATGGTGGACAGTGTAGTATAGTGGACAGTGTAGTATGGTGGACAGTGTAGTATGGTGGACAGTGTAGTATGGTGGACAGTGTAGTATGGTGGTCAGTGTAGTATGGGGGTCAGTGTAGTATGGTGGTCAGTAGGGTTGTCCCGATACCACTTTTTTAGGACCGAGTACAAGTACCGATACTTTTTTTCAAGTACTCACCGATACCGATTACCGATACTTTTTTTTAATGTCACGTGACAGTTTTTTTTTTTTTACTATTTTTTTTTTGGGGGGGGGGGGGGGGGGGGTGAACGTTGTATGTGTGTGTGTTTTTTTTTTGTTTTTTTTTTACAATTTTTATTTTTTCCAATAATATTTTTTTATTCTTTATTGGTTTTTTTTTTTTTTAATCAGCCCTTTTGGGGGGCTTTGGTGAGATATCAGGGGTCTTAACAGACCTCTGATATCTCCCCCTTGAGACAGAGAAAGAGACAGAGGATAGAGATTCCCCAGTCCCTTTCTCTGCAGCGTCAGCTGCACTGAGAATGAATGGAGAGAACACAGCAGCTTCTCTCCATTCATAAACTGACACATCGTAATCACAGAAGATTACAATGTTTCAGTTATGTGAATGGACAGAGTCAGCTGACTCTCTCCATACACAAAGGAAGGAGGAGGGGGACGGAGGAACGAAGGGGAAGAACGGAGGGGAAAGATAAGGAGAGCAGAACGGAGGGGACAGATAAGAGAGGAATGCAGGGGACTGCGGAGAGGCACAGAGGAAAGGAGGGGGCACGGAGGAGGATGCAGTGACAGTCAGCTGTGAGCGATCACAGCTGTATGTCACTAAAGCTTGTGAAAGCCGCTGGGGGAGAATCTTGTAACTCCCCCACGTGCCGATCACAGCTGTCTTCTAGGTATCGGGGGAAGCATCGGGAGCATTTGCCCGAGTACAAGTACTTGGGCAAAGGCTCGGTATCGGTGCCGATACCGATACTAGTATCGGTATCGGGACAACCCTACTCACCCAGCACACCATCCAGCAATGGACATTTTCACACAGCATGCTGCTGTGTCTCTCTCTCCTACTCAAACAGCTCCTCTCTGAGACTTTCAGCCCAGCTGACAATAAGCAGGTCTGAAGGGGAAATACCTGCCCTCTTCGATTAACCCTTTCTTGACCCTGCCCCAGGCTGACCCTCTGCGATATGTATATATGTTCATATATATATGTTTGTGTATACATGTGTGTGTTCTTATGTTGGTTGGTATGTATGTATGTGGGGGGGTGTTATATGGAGCGGTATGTGCATGTATGCATATTGTTTAAAAAAAAAAAAAAGGGAAAGGAGAGAGTGTGTAGATGTATATACGTGTATGTATATATTTAGATATACATTACTAGAGGGAGAAGCGAAGTCGCCGTTGCCTTATCTATTTTTCCTCTTCTCTGTCTTTCTGTGGCTGTCCGTCTCTCAGCTGGTCGTCCCATTTCTCCACGGTTCGAGTATCAGTCACCACCCATACAAAAGACCCTCACCACTTAGGGTGGGGACCACCGTGTTGGTAAGTTTTCAGGAAAAGAGTGCCCTCTCATGCGGATTGCTTTGATTTGCTTCAGCTCCGCGTGCCCACGCTCTCAAAGGCCAGAGCCAGAGGCCATAGAAAGTTCTTCAGAGAAGCATAGCTCGGATGCCGCTCCCACTCAGGAGAGAGGTTCCAGGGAAAATGTCTTAGCTCTTCTTTCCAAAACCCAGCACCCCAACAAGAGTCCTGCAGGACCTGTGGCGCAGTGCCTATGCCCAGGAGGCTGGTGAGTGAAGTCGGCCTGGTTGCAGCTGACAGGTAATACCGAATGTCTTTATTACTTATAAGGTGGCACAAAACTTCTGTTTTAAACTCGCTGTAATTACTCTAGCTAGTCAGCCCCCTTGTTGCGGGTCTAGCCACTAGCTGAACAACCTGCCTCATGGATCACTCATCCTCCCAGTACTCCTGATGAGGGGGCGCAGCCTGCAAATGAGTTTAGCTCCCTTGCACCAGAGGAAGATCCGGAGCTACTTGGTGTCAGTTTTTCTTTGGAGAACTGTGTATCCAGGCAGTCATGCAGATCATTACATGGGTTAAAAGACAAAGTCATATTTACCCTTTCAATGAGCAATCACTTTTCCATTAGGAAACTGGTTTAATTAGAGGAGGATATAGCATCGCTGAAATCCATGCCTACAGTGGGACCGGCTGTTGTCCAATAGGGTGGCGGCTGGGAAGGGCCTGCCACTCAACAGAGGCCCTTACCTTGGTACTTTGTGTTTCTGCTCCCAGGATATGGTTGGGAAGGAAATCCTTAGGGCTGATATCTTGGGACCCAGCCAAGATGTATCGGCAAATTTCACTGCGAAAGCAGCAATAGTCTCAACCTGGTGCCTGGCCAAGGCAATGCTATACTCAGTTACGGCAAGGGGTACCCTATGGTTGAGACCCATGGCTGTGTTTGGCTTCCTAGAAACAAAATTGGAATAGTCACTTTATAGTGCAAGATTTCTGTTTGATATGAAACCAGAGACAGCCATGTCGGAAGTGACAGGAGGAGGGTCCGTTCTCCCATAACAGAAAGCAGGAAAGTAAAAAATAAATAAATATATAACTAAAAATAAATAATAATAAAAAAAGGGAGTAATATGTTTCTCCCGCTGGGTTACGCTCCTCTAGGGACAACCTTTCATAAGGTCCATAAATGAAAATCTTTGGGTGTACCGCAGGTACCCACAAAACCCTTTTACTGGGCGTATCCCCAGACTTTTAAGGTAAGTCCCAGTGGGCACGCATCACGGCTTACTGGACAGTGGATTGTGCAGATCCTTGGAGGATAGGCACTCATGGTCACTTCGGTGGATTCCTCGCTGTTCCTTCTCCGGACCTTCTCCGGATCCACTGCAACCACGGCGGTTACAATACCTACACTTCAGACTCAGAGGGGAACTGTCCTGGTCCCATCTCACAGGAGAGATTGTAGGTTTCCTAACCACCCCTGTTTGTAGATCGCGGGGGTTGGAGAGAATCATTCGCTTGCAGCAGATGGCTGGAGGCTTTCGCTAGATCGTCAGGATTCTTAGCCTTACATGCCAAAATTTTTTCCTTTCTTTTTTATTCAAAAGTAAGTAAATTTGGCGATTGGTTGGACACATCTCCGCTTTATCAGCCTACCTTTTAGCCTATGAATATCTATAAGAATATTCACAGAGGTGTCAGTTCCTCTTGGAGAATGAGGTCTCCAGATTCGCCATTCCTTTCTACATTAAAAAAAAAAAAAAAATGCCAACTTTTGCTTTCCAACAGTTAAAGTGCCTGTGTGGGCTCTACTGGTTCCTCTGGTTTGCTTCCATCAGAAACGGATAGTGACGGTTATAAGGAGAATTCTGAGATCAGATGCCTCTACTTCCTGGAAGACTTCTAGGTGTCTCAGCCTCCTGGCCGTAATGTTGTCATTCACACTGATGATTACTTGGGTGCATGGGCACCGGTGCTAGTTTCAACGACAATGGAGGAAACCAGATCCGGTGCAGCTATGTTCAGTGTCACGCAGTATGTATAACAGTCCGTGGTGATGGAAAGACCTTGAGGATGTCACGAACCAGCTGACTGGATCAATGTGATGAATCATAGCGGCAAGACAGCCTGGAAGGCGCACTGCGAGGGTCTGTCGGTCAAGGCAAGCAGAGATTGCTAGCCAAGAAAGGTAGTCTCGAAAGCGCTGGAAGGTCAGGCAGCCTTTTTTATCACTTTGACCTTGCTACACAGAATCAAGGGTGACCAGTCATCTTGCGGTTGAGCAACAGGACAGCAATTCCGTATTTTCAGCTCCAGGGAGGATCTTGCGGCAATATGCTATTGAGAGATGTAGAACCCAGAATGTCTGGGTAGGAAGATCACCAGCAAATTCCGGAAGCAATTTACCTCCTAGGGGACTGGAATACACGGACATACTGTCCATCATGCAAGCTTGCCAGAGCATGAGGGGGAGGCTTGTCCACAGGTGGCCTACCACAGACAGGCTTCTTTGCTTCTCACAGCAAATGCCAATTTAAGAAGAGGTCTGACTCGGTTTCCGCTCCCCAAAGCATAGAACAGAAGCTGAGTTTCTCCATAAAACTGCAATCAAGCCTACTGTTTGTTTTTCCCCAACTTCTCTCGTAATGAAATTCCTCTGGAAGCTGTCAAGAATAAGCATGGTAGTCACGACCACCCCTCCATTCTGACCATAGGAGTCTTGGTGCTTCCTGGCTACCTACTTCAGACTACAGAAGTCGATTCCCCTTCACACATGCACAGACCAGAGATGCAAGCATAAGGGCGGGAAGGGGAAGCCGTAGAACCTAGATTGCTCCAGAGTTGCTCCAAGAGTGAGCTCTACTTTGGGGGTGTGAAAGGCACTCTACTAACAGCCTCTATGCCAAGATCTGGAACAAACTTGTCTTTTTTTTTCTATTTTGCATGGCAAGATATTATTCTTACTGCACCTCTGGTGGCAGCTGTTCTGGTCTTCTTGTAGGTCAAATTGGACATGAACCTTACCCTATACTCTTTTGAGGTTGCAGGTGTCAGCAAGAGCAAGGTTTAATTTGGCCAAAGGCCCTTTAGTTTGCAAAATTTTGAAGACAGTCAGGAGGTTTCGTCAACCGCGAGAGAGAGAATCTTTTACAATTAAAATCTTTCGATGCTGTTGGGGTTTATTTCAATTGTTTACTCCAACAGGGCAGTGTTCGGTTTAAGACATCGCTTACTAACCAGTATTTAGCGCAAATCGTCAAACAGAAGTTGGTTTGAGTTTCAAGCCCTTTAGAGCTTCAGAAAAGCATATTGCTTTTGTTACAGGAGTAGAGCTGCATCCTGTAGTTCAGCTTATATCAGAGGTAGCGACAGCCCTCCATCTATCAATCATCTGTCCATTGCCTAATTTTCCAGACGTTCAAGCAAGAAAACCACACAAATTGGTCATTCCCAGAGCTTGAAAGAAGTTTCTGTCCACAATTTCTCTTTTCAGTTCATATGATAAGTCTTTCACTGTTCCAGATGGAATTCATCAGGCAAGAGAGGTTGCCTCCTGGACTTTAGCAAGATTGGTTGTGCAGATGGGAAATGGGTCGTGAGCCTCCTTCAGTGGTAGGATGCATCCTCTTCCAGAGGGTTTGAGGCCTCATAGGTGGCCCAGTTGAAAGCATCTATGGATTCATTCTACAGGAAAGTGACATGCTTTTCCCAGCATACCTGTTCAACCTTTACAGAATAGATCTGGGTGCCTTGTCATCAGTGGGCTTCGGAGGAATGACTGTTCAGTCTTCTGTCCCATTTAAAAATATATATGTATACAATATATATAAAATAATTATTTTGGTTTAAGTAGAACCCACCCTGTCAGCTAGGATATGTATCACTAGTATGCTGCCATGGTGGCGTCAGGAAAACAGAAAATTGTATCATACTTACCGTAATTTTCCTTTCCTGACTCCATTGCAGCATACGGACCCACCCTTGTGCGTTTCGGTATCTAGCTAATTACGAAGAATGGGGCGGGGCCTAACTGGCCTTTAATTTATGCTATTTCATTGGTCCTGATGAAGGGGAGAAAGGCGGAGCCTATCACTAGTATGCTGCCATGGATTGGCGTCAGGAAAGGAAAATTACGGTAAGTATGATACAATTTTCCGCTTTTTTGCTAGAAAAATACTTAGAACCCCAAAACATAATATATATTTTTTTCTAACACCGTAGAGAATAAAATGGTGGTCGTTGCAATACTTTCTGTCACACCATATTTGCGCAGCGGTCTTACAAGCGCACTTTTTTTTTTGAATAAATACTTTTTTGAATTAAAAAATAAGACAACAGTAAAGTTATCCCAATTTTTTATATTGTGAAAGATGATGTTACGCCGAGTAAATTGATACCCAACATGTTACGCTTCAAAATTTTGAGTTACAGAGGAGATCTGGGGCTAGAATTGTTGCTCTCGCTCTACCGATCACGGTGATACCTCACATGTGTGGTTTGAACACCGTTTACATATACGGGCGCTACTCACGTATACATTCACTCCTGCACGCAAGCTCAGCGGGACAGGGAGCGTTAAAACATTTTTTTTTTTCTTATTTATTTTACTTTTTATTCTTTATTTTTACACTGTTCTTAAAAAAAAAAAGTGTTACTTTTAGCATGACAGGACCTCTTAAATATGAGATCTGGGGTCAAAAATACCTCAGATCTTATATTTACACAAAAATGCATTAAAAAAAAAATGTTGTTTAAAAAAAAAAAATCCCTTTAAGAGCTAAAGGCGGAAGTGACGTTTTGACGTCGCTTCTGCCCTGCAATATGGAGTCGGGTGGGGGCCATCTTCTCCTCACTCAGCTCCATACCACAGAGGGGAGAGGAAGCGATCACCTCCACCGCTGCCGGGGGCTCCGGTAAGCGGCGGAGGGCACCGGATCGCGGCAGGAGGGCGGGCCCTCTACCTTAGCCTTAGGTATTAAGAAAAGGACAAGTAAAGGTACCCCATGTGTGTGTGTGTGTGTGTGTGTGTGTGTGTGTGTGTGTGTGTGTGTGGGGAGTGACCCTGTAACAAGTGCCCAACGTAGCCCAGAAGAACCCATCCCAGGGTAGGCCTCCTGTGTAAATAGGTGGAAACCTTGTGAGCTGCTAAAATGAATAAATATGATGAAAAATTAAAAATAAATAAATAAAATAGACAGCTGCCAGCATTCCCCACACTTCCCTATATGTGACAATACAAAATTATATAACAAATGTGCGGCGCTAAGACCAAACAATAGATAAATAGATGAAGTAACTATAAAGAATATATATTTATGTATTTCAGGTACTTATTTACGCAGCGCTTTACATATACATTGTACATTCACATCAGTCCCTACCCTCAAGGAGCTTACAATCTAAGGTTCCTAACTCACATTCATACATACTAGGGACAATTTAGACAGGATCCAATTAACCTACCAGCATGTCTTTGGAGTGTGGGAGGAAACCGGAGTACCCGGAGGAAACCCACGCAAGCACAGGGAGAACATGCAGACTCCAGGCAGGTAGTGTCGTGGCTGGGATTCGAACCAGCGACCCTTCTTACTGCTAGGCGAAAGTGCTATTCACTACACCACTGTGCCGTTGCACAGATCTAATAAAAAAATAATAAATTAATATATTAAATCCTGTGAAACTAATTCAAAACCTTGCAAATAGCATTCAATTATTTGTAATGTCCAAAATAAAGTGCAAGTTCTCCGTGGGCTGCACAATATCCTTAATAATTGTTGAATGAGAATCTTTGACAATGCATCATAAAAACATAGATAAAAGTAATGCTGGTGCCTTCATGCAGTGTGCACACAGTCCTAATGTACCAGATATACCCTCACCTTAAGGGCTTTGTATAAAAGCCTGTAGTAAATGTTAACAGCTTAAGAGATCCTCCTGTAATTCCTCCTTCCTGTGATAGCTATTTGTCTCAAAAGGACAACTCCTTCCTCCTGGTTACCAGCAACCTCCTCTCACATATGTCACATGTAGAAACAGAGGCTTGCAATAGTGCGATATCGTTTTTTAAAACATTTATTACAGCTTAAACACCACAAGAATTACACTCACATTTCATGATAAAAAACACGCCTTAAAATACTCATGTGTGATGGGGTGATAGTGTCACCTGAAACTGGATCTGCAGCCCCAGTCAGCATTCAACTCGTCCTAAGCCTGTGCTCCACAGCACTTCATGGTTCCTTACACGTCAGCCGTCAGGCCGTTTAAATCCCAGAGGAACTCACCGGCAGGAGGAGCTTGAGCGGCTGACGTGTAAGAAAAAAAAAAAAAAAGTTAAAAAAAAAGTTTTACAATCACTTTAAAACCATATAAGTTAGCCATCCGAAATTCTTATGGTCTTAAGAACAACTCGTAAATGTTGACATGTTTCACAGGAAACCCTGCTTCATCAGGACCTTGGATCTCAATATGAAAGTGCTTTAAAAAAATCCATATGCAAACGGCTGGTAATAAAGTCTGTCAAGCCCATGGGGAGAATCAATTCCAGAAACGCTCCACACCACAAGAAAGTTGTATAAAATCCTATGCTAGTATAATTGGTCTTAGCTTTGTATACATTAAAAAACTTGCAACAAAAAAGACTGAAGTATACAGTCCACAGACTGAAATGCTACTCTGGGAACTATATCTCCAATCAGTATACCAGCTTGTGTTCAAGATGAAGCACCGATCGTATTCCAACAGTGGACACCTACAGCTGTATGAATACCTGAACAGTAATTGCATCTAAACACATTAAACGGGGGCGTGACTGGAAGCCTGGACGGACACTTTGCCTGAGAGCTCTCCTCCAGCCCGCAGCTAAATAGGCCAAATTCGGGGGCTAAACTCACCCACCCATGGGCGGCTCACGTACCACTCGATCCTCCTCAGCCTGAGGATCATCACAACCACTGCCGGGCTCATCTTCGTCGTTCCGGGAGTGCTTTAAACCGCCCGACATGCTGCCGGGCGGGCACAGCAAAATGGCGCCGGACACCGCATCTTCCCAGCAACCGGCCTCCACACCGCCGTCCCCGCGGAGAAGCGGTCTCCCACAGGAGCAACACATCTCACGGATGTCTCCAAGACTCGCCGGGGTCCACCAGGCAGTGAGTCACCAGCATTGCTCTCCCCACACTCCGCTCATGCCACATGGAGAAAGGGCCGCAACTCAGCCTCCATCGCAGTACACACAGTGTACGGAGGCATTCCCTAGACTACTGAGAGCAGCGTCAGACCCTGGAGTTCATGGCATGGGCTCTCTCTCTCTCTCCCACCCCCTCAAATGCAATGGAGGACCTCCCGGGCCCCAGGCACACACAGGCTGCCCCAGAACCTGCCGGAGGCAGGGGGACACACTCCACCACCTGGCTGGGCCCTAACTCACCCAAGGCCCAAAGGCCCTCTAGCTCCAGTGAGCACAGCTCATCTCGGGGACATGCTGCAACCCCCCCTCCTATGCTCAGGTGGCATTAGCCCGGGCACAGCCCCCAAGAGATGAACCACCGGCGCCCACACCATCGACTCCCCATGCCAGAGCCCTGGGACCTTCTGCTATCTCGCCCCCTCAAATGCAAGGCACTCCTGCAGTGGAACTCCACTCACAACTCCCTTCCTCCTACCCATTTCCAGGCCAGGATGGAGGGACCCATCCCCCTTGGCAGCCATCCCAACCAAGGAGGATTTTAAACAGCTCATAGCGGACGTGAAGGCCACCTGCCGAGCTGATATCCAGTCCTTACATGTGGGCCTCAAACACCTAGCTGACAGGGTGGAGATGGCAGAGGAGGAAATACAAGAGACCAAGCTAGTGGTACACCGGACCCCAATACAGGGCTCGGACCATCGCCTCATGCTACGAGATATGCAACGCCATGTAGAGGACCTGGACAACACGGGGCGCAGGAATAAAATCCATGTCCGAGGCCTACCCTAAACGGAATACGCCGAAGACCTGCAGTCCACACTACAGGAGCTGTTTAATGAAATGCTGGGAGAACCCGCGGACAAAAATATTGAGAGCCCACCATGCCCTTCGCCCTAAAGGTCCCGCCTCTAAGCCAAGGCATCATCTGCCGAGTTCACTCCTACCCCCTGAAAGAGGACATTAGGTGTAAAGCCCGTTCCATCTGTAATCTGGCCTGTGACAATTCCCCGGTGCAGATCTATCCAGACCTCTCATGGATCACACTCCAAAAACATAGACTGTTACAACCCCTGCTGCGCGCCCTACAGGAAAAAAAACATTGTCTACAGATGGGGATACCCCTTCGGCTTAACTGCCAGACACCAGGGAAAATCTGCTGTCCTGCGCTACCTAGAAGATTTGGATTGCTTCTGCAACGCCCTGGGAATCCCCATCCCTCAACTACCTGAATGGGACCTAGTAGCCACTCTGGCAGAAGGTCCCCTCTACCAAACGCTCTAGGGGTCCAGACTCTTCCCGCAAATCACCCAAACACAAAACTGGCCGACACCTTTAGGGGATGTCCATCTGGCACCCACCTGCATCATTATATGCCGCTCTCTACTTGCCCGGGTGGGCTATACCAAGTTCTAACCCACCCCCATGAGTGCTCATTGCAAAGACCCCCCCCCCCCCCGAATGCCTACGCTTTATTTTTTTTCTTATTGTACACCACGGTGCTGGCCTCGGCTGGGACCTCGGACCGATCATTTTTTAGGTTACCACCCCCCCCCCCCGTGGTTTACCATCTTATAGTTCCTTTCTGGACTTTGATCAACCTGTGTCTCCCTGACTGGAACTTTTTTTTGATTCCCTAGTTGGGGAGTTCAATTGGAACTATACAGGCCCCGTGACCCTTAGGTTTTCGTGGACCTAATTGTAAATGCTTGTTGCACTAACTAGTTGTGTTTCCAGCCTAACTTTCTTCCTTTTTTCCAGATTTATTTCTTCCTTCTCTGCGCAGACTGCCTCTCAGCGAAGGCCCTGTCAGCCGCCGGCCCTCCTCCTCTTGATGCCACACTCCCAGACATGGACATGTTGCCAACTGATTCAGCTAAGTATCTCTATAACCCACCTCACATTTAACAATAGCTAAGATAATGTCACTTAACGTCCACAGCTTCAACTCCAACAAGAAAAGACATTTGGCGCTCCGACAGTTTAGACAGTCAAGAGCAGACATCATTATGGTGCAGGAAACGCATTATAACAAAGGAGACTCCTTTACATTCGCTTCCAGACACTTCCCTCGGGTATATCAAGCCTTTAACCCGCGTAAGAGAGCGAGTGTTGCCATACTTTTTAAAAAACGGGCCCCCTTTACCTGCACTAACAACTACCTAGACCCGCAAGGCCATTTTACCATTATCCAAGGCCTCTGGCAGACACAGGCCATCACCTTGTGTGCCCTATATACCCCGAACACACGCCAACACCGCTTTCTGGCCAAGGTCCTTACTTGCCTATCCCAAACGCCCCACGATTTTCTAGTGATAGGGGGGCACTTTAACCTATCCCAATCCACAACCTGTAACCGCCTTGTGGCGAGCCCCCAGGTATCGCAAGCCTGAGCCCTCAGAGACTCTAGGCTGTTCCAGCCGGCTCACTAGAAGATATGCTCTTTTTGATGCCTGGAGGGCTCTCCACCCGGGCGATCGTCAATACACCTTATATTCTGCCCCCCACCACACTCACTCATAGATTACTTCTTTGTGAACAACAACACACTACACATCACCGAATCTGCGCACATACTTCCCATCTCCTGGTCTGACCACGCCCCTATCACGCTATCCTTAAACTTAGGCACACCTCTCTGCTGGCCTTACAACTGGAGGTTGAACAACTTCCTTTTGCAACATGCCCCCTCCAAAATGGAACTAGAATCCACCCTGCAACACTACTTCGTCGAAAATGACACCCCGGACATTTCCCTCTCGACATTGTGGACTGCCCATAAGGCAGTCTGCCAAGGCTGCCAGACTGCTAGCTGAAAAACAGCTAAAGACCCTTGAAGCTAAACTCCAAAACTCACCGTCCATCCCACTCCTTAAACAAATCGTTCGCGTACGAATGACACTTCGGGTCCTAGCAATGGGCCAGGTGGAAAAAGCACTGATCCTCCTGAAACAACTATACGATAAGGGCAACAAAGCACAATCACCCCTAACCAGGAAACTGGCAGACCTGGCCCATACATCTACACGACATCAAATCAAGAACAGAAAGGGTGACACATTGACCCACCCCCAGGACATAGCAAATACCTTCACTGACTTCTACACAGACCTATACAACAAAGCGGAGATACCGCATAATCCCCCACCGCCTAACTTAGTTGACCGTATGACCCAGTATCTCGAGCGGGTCGGATTGCCCCAACTTCAGGATACTGATCTGCAAGAACTGAACGCCCCCATCTCCACGGAAGAATTGGCGGCGACCATAAAAGCCCTCCCAGCCCACAAATCCCCCGGACCGGACTGGTTGCCGTACGAGTATTAAAAGGCCTTCCTTCCCTTCCTGAGTCCGCATATGACCAAATTGTACATTGCCTTCTTCCATCAAACCCAAATCACGAGCGATATGCAAGGCTCTTTCCTATCCCTGATCCCAAAACCAGATAAGGACCTGGCCTTATGCGCCAGTTACAGACCCATAGCCTTACTCAATTCGTACCTAAAAATATTCACAAAAATCCTTTCAATTAGATCGAACGTAATCCTCCCCGCCTTGATACATAAGGACCAAGTGGGCTTCATCCCCCTGCGCCAGGCAGGAGACAACACCAGAAAAGTTATAGACCTCATTGATGTGGCCAACAGAGAGAACTCAGAATCTGTGATCCTGAGTCTAGACGCAGAAAAGGCATTTGATCGCCTGAGCTGGCCTTTCATGATGGCTACACTGCGCCATATGGGAATCAGGGGACCCTTCTTATGGGCGGTACAAAACCTCTACACCAACCCCACCTCCCAAGTAAAAACTCCCTTCGCCACCTCACCCACCTTTCCGATCGCTAATGGCACCCGCCAGGGCTGCCCGCTCTCCCCTCTGCTATTTTCACTACGTGTGGAGCCCCTGGCGGCAGCCATTAGGGGTAATCCGGACATTCGGGGGATACCGGCTAGGGGAAAGGAATTTAAAATATCTCTATTCGCTGATGACATCATCCTAACTCTGACCCAGCCTAGGATTTCCCTACCCAACCTCCATGCCGAATTAGATAGTTATGGGGCGCTCTCGGGTATAAAACAAACGCGTCAAAATCTATGGCCCTTCCAATTAATGTTCCGGAGGATGAGGTCAATCTCTTGCAGTCCACCTTTTCCTATAGGTGGGAACGTACTTCCCCCAAATACCTGGGGGTTTCTATTACCCCGTCTTTCAGCACCCTATATCAAGCCAACTTCCCCCCTCTTTATCAGTCAATTAGGGAGCTCATCCAAAAATGGAAGACCCATCATATCTTCCTTTTGGGGCGGATCACGTCCATCAAAGTGGTCATCCTTCCAAAGCTCCTTTACCTATTTCAGACATTGCCCGTCCCAATCCCTTATGCCCATCTATGTAGACTTCTGAGTGACACGCTGTGATATGTCTGGAACTATAAAAAACATAGGATACCTTGCTCCGTCATGACCGTGTCGCATACGGACGGGGGCCTGGCATTTCCCAATTTCGTCAGGTACTACCAAGCGGCCCAACTACGTGTGATAGTCTCTTGGTTCCCCCAGAGGGTCTACAATAAATGGAAAGAGATAGAAAAAATATGGCTAGCCCCAGTACACCCAAATAGCCTCCTCTGGAACACGAATGTGGAGGCGGACGCGGGACGACTATTGGGATTGATGTCCTAGCTCCGGCAGCTTTGGCGCAAACTGTCCCGTGAAGGCAAGCTTCAGTCTGGATGCTCAGTGATGAACTCCTTTCTTTGTAACCCCAAAATACCGACTAGCCTTACCCACCAGATGTCTTGGGCCTCACTGAATTTATTCCATTTTGGCCATCTGGTGGACCCTAGATCCCGTAGACTGTTGACATTCTCGGAGCTCCAAACCAAACATGACCTGCCACGACAGATGTTCTATAGCTATTTGCAGATCAGACATTTTGGCCAAACCATTGCTCCGCACCTGCAATTCTCCCCACCCTCTCCATTTGAACGGATCATACTAGAGGGGCGAATTCGCAGAGGACTGATCTCAGACATATATCAGATCCTAAATGCATACCCAATACCAACAAGAGGTAAACATGCATACATGCTACGATGGGAGAGAGAGTTGGGAGAGGAACTCCCAGTGTAGGCATGGCAGGCAGTCTGGAGGCAGGCTGCCAAAAGTTCCCTATGTACCCTCTATAAAGAAAATTCATATAAGATTCTTTTTTTTTGGTACCAGACCCCAGCTGTACTCCATAAAATTTACCCCTCCACCTCTGACCGATGTTGGCGCTGCCAACGAGACAGAGGCTCTCTCTTCCACATTTATTGGTCATGTCCTCTCATAGCCCCGTTCTGGAGCTCGACTCAACAATTATTAACCTGCCTCTTTGAGGTTCCAATACCTCTCTCACCTAAATTTTTCCTGTTTGGCCTCTCCCAACCAAAAATGGCTAAACCATGCAAGAAATTGCTTAGACATATTCTCACAGCAGCCCGGTGCTTGATAGCCCTTAATTGGAAAAAAAAATTCACCCCCATCCCAAGAAGCCCTGTATTCAGGGGCTTCTTGGAACTCATGGAAAAAATGACGGCCAGAATACAGGATAGGTTGGACGAATACAACGTGGTCTGGGAGAGGTGGCATCTCTGGGAGGACCTGCGGTGAGCCGGTACAGGAGCCGAAGCAGTAATCTGCTGCCCTCTTTAACCTTACTCTTTCAATCTTTTCTTGTTTCCCTCCCCTTTTTGTCTTTCTTTCTTTTTTATCTCTTTTTCTTCTTCCTTAACTCGCAGACTATCCCTGCAGGATTATATGTGATATCAGCTCTAGGATACTGTATATTAAGTTGTGCTCCAAGGGCACTGTTGCTAAAAGAATTAGATTATATTTTGTACTGCTTACGTGTACAGTTTACCTCCCTAATTTTGCTGAGTACAGACTTCACACTGCTTTGTTCTTAAACTTGCTATTGTTGACTCCTTCGCATCTGTGTATTGTTCCAATAGAAACTGTTAATTGATAAACACATTAAACAGTGTGGATGGGGGAATCCCCTCTGATGCCAATTTTATTCTTGCAGCTGCCCCCCTGGGGATACTGGAATACCCGGACGTAACTGTATCTGAATGGATGCAACCATTCTTTGGCTAACAGTGTTCCACTCGGCTCCTTCAATTTTGTAATTGAAGTTTGCCAAGGCGGGTTGTGCCGATGGTGATATCAATGGCTTGAACTTCAGTCGATTCAGCAGAAATCAGCAGAAATTTCAGAAGTGTATACAGTATGATTAAAGATTGTTATCACTTTAGCACTGGAAGTGTATTAAAAGTGAAAGTATCCCTCGCGCTACTGAGAGTAACTAGTAAATGTGACTAGTGCCAGAAATCAAGTGATAAAAAAGTGTATCTAATGCAGCAAAAACTAGAAGTGTATCACAAAACACCAAAACATGTAAAATCTGTATAAAGTGATCTTGCGCAAAAAATAAATATCACTGTAAAAACACTATGGTAGGATAACCCAACAAATATATCGTTGATAAAATAAAAGAGTAACTCCACTTGGAGTAAAGTAATGATGAATATAAATAAATATAAATGTGCAAAAAATGCAATAAATGCAATAAAGTGTCCAAAATTTTTGGCCCTTAACACACTACACTATTGGAGGCTTCTTTGTTTTGTTTCCCTTTTCTTACACTGAGGCATTGTGTACTGGATTATAATTGGGATAACTGAGTGAATCACCCTGTCCATTGGAGGAATACTTATGAGCCCATCTGCAGTGTGTACATCTAAAAAGAGGTGCCCATAGACGATAGCGGAGATCCTTTATTGCTTATGGATGCAATTTATTTCTATAACTAAGGTGAGAGTTCTGGGAGACTTTAGTACAAAGAGGCTATTTGTGGAATACTTAGGAACATTTATGGACATTTATATGTGTGTGTATTTATTCAACATCACATATACCGGATCCATCAGTTTGTGAAGATGGCAGAAGTTTAAAACTTTATTCACTATTTTTAGAGGATTATTTAGCCTCAAAATACATTTTTGTGATATATTTATATTTTAGTGTTTCATTACATTTTTGTGATTTAATATTTTTTCACGTGATTCAGAAACATTTTGGACACTTTATTGCATTTACTGTATTTTTTGCACATTTATATTTATTTATATTCATCATTACTTTACTCCAAGTGGAGTTACTCTTTTATTTTATCAGTGATATATTTGTTGGGTTATCCTACCACAGTGTTTTTACAGTGATATTTATTTTTTGCGCAAGATCACTTTATACAGATTTTACTGGAAGTGTATTAATGGAAGGTTCACTGGGTAAAATTTAAGAAAAAACCTTAAAAGAGAAGAGTACTGTAATGCAGCCACCATATCGGAGGACTAATAATCTACAGTATATTGCATTTTTTTCTTATGTTTAGAAATGCTTTGTGTCTTTTGTATCAGCCTGGAGTTAAGATTTAGAAAGACTAGAAGTGACCTGCAATTTCATCCAAATTTGGATATAGCTCATCCATAGTTGAGTGCCAGGCCTTTAATTAGGACATTTATATTGCTACTTTTGGAAGATCTTTGATTTTACACAAGGATTGACTTACTATGGTTGGGTGCACACTGTCACTTTACATTAGCCACACATTAATGTGCATTGTGTTAAAGCAGCCCATTAATTTAAATAGGCTGCCTAATGTTCCAAAATGAACCAGAAAAAAAGGTGCATGCAGCTTTTTTGGCAAGCAGCACATGGCATGGCACATTAGTGCATAGACGTTTGTTGTACTGTGCTGCGATGCATGTCAAGAAGGTGCTTTGGGGTGCTATTCAGAATGAATGGCACCACATCACACCATCGTGTGCACTGCTCGCGTTACCACAGCACAACAGTGTAAGCATAGCCTAAAGAAGTTGAGATGGATTTCGTAGGATAGTGAAATTTCACCTTGATAGATGAACAACCTTTATTTTTAGTAAATCAGCCCCACTTTTTAGAAAATATGCAATTTAATAATGGACTCAAATTGCATAGAACAATTCCTCAATTACTACTGAAGACAAATGTTAAATTATTCACTGTTAGAATTGGTAAAATGTGTTAAAAGTGACCAACACTTTTTGATCCATACTTCTCAAGTATGTATTTCTCTCACAGAAGTGCACTTAGTTCTGTTCTCCTGTGACCCAGAATCAGCTGACAGCAGCTGTCCTTCTGTCAGCTGATATTCCGGGGGCGCTCCAGACTTTGGAAAGATCCCAATTATGTTGGCATCCATCCAGATGCCTTACAGCCAGATGGCTCAGCCTCTCAGCATACTGCTGAGAGGCTGAGCCAGCTGCTCCAGCACCCTCTCTTGCCCGGTGCTCCAGTGAGTGCTGGGGGGCAAAGCTTGGGTGACCAACAGTCTGTGCTTTGTGCTCAGAGCAGACCCGAGAACTGAGCGATCAGCAGTCACGTGATTGCTCAGTTCTTGAGCTTAGACCCAGCAGGAGAAATCTTGCAGCATCGGATGAATGATTCAGCAGGTAGGTATGCATGTTTATTTTTTATATTCCTGCACTTTTCCTTCAACCACTTGCCGACCGCCCAGTAGTAATTTTAGTGCTGGCCGGCTACTCGCCCAGGCACCGCAATGTAGGGGGAACGTAGCGCTGAACTTCCGGGTTTACAGGCACGCATGCGCAGCCCCCTGTCTCTCATGCTGTGGTTGGACATGAGTCTATCAGCAGGCTCGCAGCCAATGATTTTGACTGTGAACCTACTAACTGCTGTGGCAAATCAAAGCACAGATCCGTGCGTGTTAGTTTTTTTCTCCCTGATTGCACTAACTGTTCAGAGGTGGAATTAGGAAGAAAAGCCAACCAACCAGTCTGTGAGTAAAAGCAGCACACATACACTTGTTAGGCAATTAACCCTTTGATTGCCCTCCTAATCACGCCTGTCACCCAGCCAGTGCCATTAATACAGTGTCAGTGTACAGTTTTATCATTGATCACTGTATTAGTGTCACTAACGACGTCAGATAGTGTCAGTTAGCGTCCCTACCAGTCAGTATCAGTGCCAGTCTCTGATTGCCCGCAACACTATCACAGTCACACTATAAGTTGCTGATCACTGCCATTACTATTATAGTGTCTGTCCAGATCCATATCCTGGTCACAGTAAAAACTATACTAATGTCCCTAATAGTATGGGGTCCACAAAAACGCAGCGTAAACCAGGGCCGGATTTTCCACAAGGCCACTGAGGCCAGGCCTCAGGGCGGCAGTGGTGCAGGGGCGGCGCCGCTCCTGTGGCGACTTCTCGGCTTTTGCGGCTGCCCCCCGCACTAACATAGCCCCGGTGGGCGGCAGCGCCGGCACTTGCTACTTTGCCTAGGCTGTGTGAGCAGGGTGCACACGTGTCCCGGATTGCCCGGGATTGTCCCTTATTTTTTTCTTTGTCCCGTGTCCCAGGCACCTTCATTCCGGGACAATACAGTGTCCCAGAATGAAAAGAAAAAAAACCAGTCTGCTTCCGCCACTCTGATATAGTTACGTTCATTTGCAGCAGAACTGGTTGCTAGGCTAGGGCCTCCCTGCATCTAGCAACCAGTGACGACGGCTGACACGTGGGCAGTGCACCCTATGGCTGAGCAGCGCACCTCCGACTCTGAGACGAGTCGACCCACCTCCTCTCTCCTTCTCCGCCTCCAGCCAGCAGCAGAAAGAGAGAAAGAGAGAGAGAGAAACCAAGTAGGCACACCAGAGCAACGAGTCACCAGGATCCAGCCTGTGCCCACTGCCCAGTCAGTGCCAGTGAGTCCCGGGGCCGCCGCCGACTACTCCGAGTCCCGCTGTCGCTACAGGGGAGCACATTGCCAGCAGCCTGACTTCTCCAGTCCAGTTCTCCTCCTGAGCCTCCTCCCACCCATGTGGGCCGCAAGTTTTGAGCCGCCACTGCGCTAGACAAACTTCCAGGACCAGGTTAGTGCTTGTTCATGTGGCAGCAAATATTCATTACAGTGATACAGCAACTTGCTGGCAAATTCTTGTTTAGTGACTATTCAATTATTAACCACTTAAGCCCCGGACCATTTTGCTGGCCAAAGACCAGAGCACATTTTGCGATTCGGCACTGCGTCGCTTTAACTGACAACTTAACTGCACGGTCATGCGACGTGGCTCCCAGACAAAATTGATGTCCTTTTTTCCCCACAAATAGAGCTTTCTTTTGGTGGTATTTGATCGCCTCTGCGGTTTATATTTTTTGCGCTATAAACAAAAGCATTTTGAAAAAAAACGCATTATTTTTCACTTTTTGCTATAATAAATATCCCCAAAAAATATATATATAAATTTTTTTTTTCCTCAGTTTCAGCCATTGAGTCAGAACTTTTAAATACTTTGTCCTACGAAGGTATTATCGATGAGTTTGGCAAAAGAAAAGTTAGAACTAAAAAATTGTAGGGAGTTTCTTACTGCTATAATCTTTAACAGGCATTTTCTGCATTACAGAGTATTTTCAGTCTGTACAATTAAAGCCAGTTATTTTCAGTGTTCTCGTGTGTGGAGATGTTTTTACTTGATCTATTGTAGCAGAATACATTTTGGTCTAAATGTATGAAGAAATTAGATTTTATTTGATATGTTTTGTAACAGAAAGTAGAAAATATGTTGTTTTTTTTAAATTCTTGGTCTTTTTTCATTTATATAATAATAAAAAAAAATATATGATATAAATTTCATTCGCATACAGTGTTCAATGACTGAACAATTGCAGTTAAAATAGCACAGTGCTGAATAGCAAAAAAATTGTCTGGTCATGAAGGGGGTAAAACCTTCCGGAGGTCAAGTAATTAAAGGAAGTCTACACTGAAAGAAATATGGTGGTTATCACTGCTGACCTCTCTGGAAGAATACTAGTTATGTGGCACTGATCCAGAAATAGTAGAAAGTCAGAGTGAGTTAAATCTTGATCTGCAATACTTTTTCCTAGTCAGTGCCTTAGAGATCATTGGAGATGGGCTTTAAAACGTAAATGGAATTTTTTTTTGCAAACTAGCGGCACATTTGTCCTCAAATAACAGTTCTGCATGATTACATACATCATAAAACAAACCTTTGGCTTCCCGTAGATGTGTGGTAATACTGATCCTAAACATGCAATGCTCTTCTAGTAAACACTTTCTAAACAAGTTTGTTTTGCAATGTATAGCTCAAGAAGACAGCACGCAATGACTCTGATAACCTATACTGAAGGTACAGGCAGTACAGTAAATGTACCAGTGGAAGGGGAGTAAGTTTCATTTATTGTACTAACGGAAGTTTTGCACACCTGCATGTTTAGAGGGAGGACAGTGTCATAGATGATGATATATCATCTCATTGCCAGGCTTGGTATAGGTGAGCTCTTGGCTTAGAAATGTAATTAAGGTAGATTCAATGAAAATGGAAAACTCCTATCATAAACTTAGCTTCATTTAATTTCTCTGGTGCCTCACCATGTCAAGATTGCGTTTCAGCTCAGGTCTCGAAGACCCGTAGGACAGCCCCTTTAACCACTTAAGCCCCGGACCATTTGGCTGCTTAAAGACCAGAGGACTTTTTACAATTTGGCACTGCGCTGCTTTAACTGGTAATCGCGCGGTCATGTAATGTTGTACCCAAACAAAATTTGCGGCCTTTTTTTCCCACAAACAGAGCTTTCTTTTGATGGTATTTGATGGCCTCTGCAATTTTTATTTTTTGCGATATAAATGAAAAAAGACCGAACATTTTGAAAAAAAATGATATTTTCTACTTTTTGTTATAAGAAAAATCCAATAAACTCAATTTTAGTCATACATTTAGGCCAAAATGTATTCAGCCACATATCTTTGGTAAAAAAATGTCAATAAGCGTATATTTATTGGTTTGCGCAAAAGTTATAGCTTCTACAAACTAGGGTACATTTTCTGGAATTTACACAGCTTTTAGTTTATGACTGCCTATCTCATTTCTTGAGGTGCTAAAATGGTAGGGCTGTACAAAACCCCTCCAAATTACTCCATTTTGGAAATTAGACACCCCCAGGAAATTGCTGAGAGGCATGTTGAGCCCATTGAATATTTAATTTTTTTTGTACCAAGTGATTGAATAATGACAAAAAAAAAAAAAAGTTGTCACTAAATGATATATTGCTCACACATGCCATGGTTATGTGTGGAATTGCACCCCAAAATACATTTTGCTGCTTCTCCTGAGTACAGGGATACCACATGTGTTGGACTTTTTGGGAGCCTAGCCACATACGTGGGCCCCGAAAACCAGGCACCGCCTTCAGGATTTCTAAGGGCGTACATTTTTGATTTCACTCCTCACTACCTATCACAGTTTTGAAGGCCATAAAATGCCAAGATGGCACAAAACCCCTCTAAATGACCCTATTTTGGAAAGTAGACACCCCAAGCTATTTGCTAAGAGGTGTGTTGAGTCCATGGAATATTTTATATTTTGCCACAAGTTGCGGGAAAATGACAAACTTTTTTTTTTTGCACAAAGTTGTCACTAAATGATATATTGCTCAAACATGCCATGGGCATATGCAGAATTACACCCCAAAATACATTCTGCTGATTCTCCTGAGTACGGGGATACCATATGTGTGGGAATTTTTAGGAACCTAGCCGCGTACGGGGCTCCGAAAACCAACCACCGCCTTCAGGATTCCTAATGCTGCGTACACACGAGCAGAATGTCCGTCAGAAAAAGTCTGATGGGAGCTTCTCATCGTATTTTCCGACTGTGCGTAAAATTCTGACTTAGATAGTGAACATGTTCTAAATTTTTCCGACGGAACTAATTACTATCGGGAAACCCGCTCATCTGTATGCTGTTCCGATGTACCAAAAACAACGCATGCTCAGAAGCAAGTATGAGACGGAAGCGCTCGGTCTGGTAAAACTAGCGTTCGGAATCTGTGATCGTTTAATGCAGCGCATTCTTTTGTGCTTTATAATGCTAGAAGAATGAACTTGTTTTGCTGCTGATATTCACACAGAGTTCTCACAAACTTTTTTCTTTATTATTTCTCGTGATCTCATGAATAATTTTTTATTATTTTAAAGCCAGATCTCCAGAATAATGTTGAGAATTACCGTATTTTTTATAGTCATCTTTTTTATCATTTTTTTTTTCATCAAGATCTTTTTTTTTGATTATTGCTAAATTATTTTCTAGTGATCTTCATAATTTTTTTTTTTGGTGTGTCAAGTTATGACAATAGTATTATTATCTTGTATTTTGTAACCTCAAGGAGGCTGGTTGTTGTCCCTTGTTAATTTGACATTGTCTTTTTGAAATGTGCCTGCCTACTCACAAGCAATCTGTCCTATTTTAATAAAAACACACATAGGCAAGTATTTTCTCAAAATAAAATATCCATTTATTTTGGTTAAGAAAATAAAGAGGAAGGCAAGGCTGGAGAAACTTTTGGAATTTGCAAAGCCTTTTGGCCCCAGGGCACACATCAAGTCTGTGTAAACAAAAAATGTTATCTTGAGGAGTCCATATAATTTTGAGCCCAATCTGGTCCAGGACTTCCCGAGATCAGGACCAGCAGCAGATGATATCTATGTCCCCAGGCTGTGGTACTACACCAGCCTGCGTCTTCTGTCAGACCAGACTGAACCCAGGCCATCACTTTCTTCTCTTCGCTGCAACCTTCCCTCCACGCTTCCCTGCAGCCTTCCTTGGAGGCTGTGGCTCTGGTGGTGGACTTGTGGCAGGAGGAGGAGGATGGGTGAGCTCATATATGTGGCTGTTCTCTGTCAACTGGCCCCTCAACCCCTTCTGAAGGCTGTCAAAAATAATTAGGTCACAGAGAAAGTGTTGGCCCTCCTCCAATTTCAACAATCTTGTGGCTATATAGCAGCCATAGGCCTCTTCAGTGTTGGGGGGGGCCTCTGAGCACATCACTCGCTTCCCTAATGAGGCCCAGTGCTGCCTCCTCCATCCTCGTCCCCTTCCTGGGCCTTTTTGTTTGAAGACAGAGGGGAGGCACCTGGGATTGGGTAAGGCTCCTACTGGGGCCAGCCACCTCCTGGCTGACACTGGGCCCGCCCACCTCCTGGCTGTCACTGGGCACGGTCACCTCCTGGCTATCAGTGGGCACTGCCTCCTCCTGGCTGTCCCTGGGCAATGCCTCCTCCTGCCTGCCACCTTCCAGACCCTTGTCCTGGCTGAGCTCATCCTGTGTATAAAAAAAGAGACATAGTTTTAGTTTTTGCTTCATCAATCACACACAATTTTTGGCTCATGACTTGGAAATTGAATGTTAATAAATAGAAAAGACTATCATTCTGACCCCAGCATTTTTCTCTCTTGTCCCAAACATTTTGGCCACTACGGTCTATTCATATGTAAATCACTTTGTTTAAAAACATGAATTAGTTATCAATTATAACATCTAGTTAACATCATTAATATTAGGACAATAAATATGTCTACAAATAATATACCTGGCTCCAGCTGGGCGCATTGACTTCTTCCAGGATGGAAGGCCCAGGTTGTTTCTCGTCAGCCTCTGCTGGGGTTGAGGGAAGGGTGGAGGGAAGGCTGCAGGGAAGGGTAGAAAGTGATTCCCTGGCTTCAGTCTGGTCGTCCAGAAACCGCAGTATGTTGAAGTACCACAGCCTGGGTACATACACTTGCGCTGCTGCTGCTCCTGATCTGAGTGATTTCTGGATTTTATTATGCTCCTTCTTATACATGTTCCTCAAGATCCCAATTTTATTGTCCAAAAACTCCATGTTTGCATCGAGGGCCCGAGTCTTCACAAATTCCAGAAGTTTCCCCAGCGATGACCTCCTAGCTTGTTTATTAAAATATAAGCTGTGTTTCACCTCCCACAAATTCCTCATCTCCCTGTATCTGTCTATGAAACTGGCGAAGAAATTTGGGTCCTTAAAGTGATTCATCTTTGCTCTAAGACAATACACAAGACAAAAACACTAATGTCAGCCTAAACTCTCATTATTATATCCCAATATAGGCCTCAATCTTGAAGCATTATAGGCTACTGTGATGGGCCAAGTTCAAATTCTACCTTCGTTTAGGATGCTCGCCACTTCCGTTCGTCCCTCCTCCACACACAGATCATACGTACGACACATGCGTGTTAGCTTGATATAGACTGCGCATGTGTGAAACTCTGCCCGCGTCACCCGCCCCTGATGGTCTTTCTCGAAGATTCCCCGCCCCTTCTCTCTTCGGCGCGCAGTAGGAGCAACATGGTGGATAAAGAGCAGCTGTGTGGAAATCATTTCAGTAACGAGGAAGAGGAAAGCCCGGAGCCCGAAACGACACGACCCCGGAGGAGGAGATTTAAGGCCTCCAATATGGCCTTTGAAGAGATGGTGGAGATGGTGTACATCTTGCGGAGGAACGACTATGATGGGAAGCATGGACCTTACCTAAACCCTAATTTGCGAAAGGCCAAGATCATGACGAAAGTTGTGAAGAGAGAATTTTGGGGTACGACGCTCCAAGGAGCAAATAAGGAAACGCTGGTCTGACCTGAAACTGAGGAAGCCAGATCAGTATAGAAGAATAAAGAGAGTGCTTCTAAAAAGTAAGTACTTGTCATGTGTTCCTATCATTATTATTACTTGCATGCTGCGCCATGTGCTTTTCTTTACTGTTGTACATTTTAAAATGGGGAATTTTATGTTCGTGGGCACAGTAATCGGTCGTAGGAAACATTGTTCACTCATTAAATACGATGTTTTGGGCAGATACAGGTTAAATACGTTTGGTCATGCCTATTTGTAAAAAAAAGTTTTGTACATTGCTGTCTAGATGTGTCTGTAACTAGAATGAAATGCAAGCTTGATTCAGTGTAATGTAAGGAGAGAACACTCAGCAGCTGTTTACACATCTGGATTCAGGAGCACTAGTGTGGGACACAAGAACAAACTTTTTAAGGTGTCTCACACAGGTGCTCCAGTGGATACTTGGGGTGTCTCCATGTGTGAAAATTGTCACAAAAAGGTAAGTATTCCAGCTTTGGTAAGGTAAAAAATCATGTCTTCAGCTTGGAACTCTGCCCAAAACAGACAATTGCACCCCACTTCCCAGCAATGTTTCATATTCCTATTTCTGGACTCAAATATCTGTGTGATAAGTATACCTTTTGTTTCATTCTCATAGGGGAGAAAAGACTCGGAGGACACCACTCAGAGGACACTAGGGGACCCCCCACATCACCAAGAAGGGGAAATCAGCCCCAAGACCCCTGAGGATCTGGAGGAAGGAGAGGTGGAGGAAGTGGGTGAGATTGTCACCCAAACAGGTGAGTGTCTGACACCCCAGCTTCAGGTAATCTATGTATGCCTGCATATTTAAATTACATGTTTTTTAACCAATTTTTAGGTGATGTGCTGGTAGTTGTAGAGCAAGCTGAACCTTTCACAAGTGACAGCGCCCAAAGGCTCATCCACGACATCATGCTGTGGAATGGTGAAATAGACATTATAAGGAAGAAACTGAATGTTATGGAACAACAAATGAAGAACATGACAGATGTGTTGGGGAGAATATAAATTGCTTTAAAACCCCATCCATTTACCCATTTGTTGGACTAAACCCAATTTTTTTGTACGGTTTAAAAGCCATATTTTGAAGATGCACACGGTGTGTCAACATGTGCTATCTGCCATCAGGGGATCTCAATGTATGCTTTTTGTGGGTTCAACCCCCTCCTCGTAACTCTAGTAGGTGGGAGGAAGGGGTTGCACCCCCAAAACACGTCCATTGATCCCCCATGATGGGAGATAGCACATGTTGACATTAGTCATGGGATCAGGAGGGAAATACCCATTTGGACTCCCAATTTGTGTGCATCTTCAAAATTTGGCTTTTACAGGGGTGACATCACCCCATCTGATGAAGGCAATATCAAGACATTTTTGACACTATAATGTCTGATATTGCCTTCAGTTTTTATACATTGAACTTTGTAAGTTACAGAGTTATCAGATCTTTTTTTATTATTATTAAAAATTAGACATTGTCTGGCATTGCAATAGCCCCCCTACCCGTAAAATAATTAACATATTTCTCCCGAACTTCACGGGCGCTTTGGGGTGCCAAGCCAGGACGGCCAGTATCCAAGCCTGTAAGAGGATTGGAAGTAAGTCCGGCCTCAGGCCCAACTGAGGCAAGATAATTGTGTGAATTTTTACGTAAAAAGTTGTGCAATATGCAGCAGCATAAGATTATGTGGTTGAGTTTATACTCCACAACGTGTATGGCTGTCAGAAACAGGCGGAACCGGCTGGCCATTATCCCGAAGGCATTCTTCACGACTCTTCTGGCTCTGGCCAGCCAGTAGTTAAAAACCCTCCTCTCCGGGGTAAGGGTCCTCTGGAGGAATGGCCTCATCAGGTGCTCGCCCAGACCGAACGCTTCATCAGCAAGAAAGATGAACGGGAGTCCATCAATGTTGTCCGCATCAGGTGGCGATCCCAGGCCACCACTCTGGAGCCACTGGTAAAACTCCGTCTGGGCGAAGACTCCTCTATCCGACATCTGGCCATTCTTCCCCACGTCCACATAGAGGAACTCATATTGTGCCCACACCACCGCCATTAACACGATACTATGAAACCCCTTATAGGTAAAATAGTATGACCCCCGAATGGGGTGGTGGCATGCTTTGGACATGCTTCCCATCTATAGCCCCTCCACAGTTGGGAAAGTCCCAATGGTCGGAAAAATGGGAGGCCACAGTCTGCCATTCCTGTGGTGTTGAAGAAAACTGTGGAGTCAATACAGAAGAAAAAAAATATTAGTACTTTTGCACATAACATTGCAAGCAGATTATACACAAACATTCTTGGCCAACATCAGTATAACATTTATTTTAAGGAGTATTTAAAGACAAAAATATAAGGGCCACTTATCAGATTAATCCCCCCCTCTGATGGCCCATTGTAAAAATTTTAGGGGGGGAGTAGGGTTCGAGATGAGTTTGGGCCTCCCCAAAAAAGCCTCTGGCACTCTGCCTGAATTTAAGGACAACAATAACATTTGTACAGATTTTAGGGGGTGTTTGGGGTAAAGCACTACAATGGAGCTGACAAAATACATTGTTAAGTGACTAGGCTATAGGTGTATATGGGCTCAGGATATCATGCTGGGGAGGTTAGTGAAGGAAAATATGCCTGTAGGCCAAAAATGGAGCATTAAAAGATTACAGCATGCATGGGCACAAAGGGGACATTCACAGCATATTACAATCATGGTAATTAGGGAATGATGAAAGAAATACAAAACATTAGCAGACATTAAATACAATAGAATGTGATGTTAAAGGACAACACTTACCTTAATATAGTCCTTCTGCAGGACCTGAATAATAGCAGAACAGGTCTCTAGGATAATGATCCCCAGAGCCTGGGGTGAGATGCCTGTTGAGAACTTGAGGTCCTGCAGGCTTCTCCCAGTCACCAAGTACCGCAACGTGGTGACTATGCTCTGCTCTGGAGTGATGGCTTGCCGCATGCAGGTATCCTGCCTGGTAATATAAGGGGTCAGCAAAGCCAACAGATGGTGAAAAATGGGGTCCGTCATCCTGAGAAAGTTCCTGAAATCATCAGGATTGTTCTCCTGGATCTCACGAAGCAAAGGCATATGAGAGAATTGGTCACGCTGGAGTAACCAATTCTTGGTGCATGAACTCCTCCCCACCCTGTTCATGGACTGGGCTTGGGTCAAAGAATGAACCCCAACACCAAGCCTCCACACAGCACGAATTCTATTCATGGCTTCAAAATGGTCAGCTGGTGAGAACGCACTAACAGAACTGAACACTGAAGAACAGCAAGGCCTGTGAAGAGCGAGCTGAAAATCAGAAACAAGCGGACAAGAACACACTGAATAAACAGATACAAACTTTCTACACGCTCTGAAAAGCAGATACAAACCCACAAGCACAAACTGAAGAGCAGTAACGAACTGAAAAGCACGAAAGCTGAAAAGCACGAATAGTCTCTCACTAAACTTCTACTAACACAAGATAAACACGAGATTAGCAGAAGGAGCCCAAAGGGTGTCGCGATCGCTATTGCACTTGCTTTTTCTAGTCCCGTTGTACGTGCTGTACGTCACCGCGTTCTGGACGGTCGGACTTTGGTCGGACTTTGGTTTAACCGTGTGTAGGCAAGACCAATGCCAAGATAGCACAAACCCCCCCAAATGACCCCATTTTGGAAAGTAGACACCCCAAGCTATTTGCTGAGAGGCATAGTGAGTATTTTGCAGCTCTCATTTGTTTTTGAAAATGAAGAAAGAAAGGAAAACATTTTTTTTTTCTTTTTTCAATTTTCAAAACTTTGTGATAAAAAGAGAGGTCTGCAAAATACTCACCATACCTCTCAGCAAATAGCTTGGAGTGTCTACTTTCCAAAATGGGGTCATTTATGGGGGTTGTGCTATCTTGGAATTTTATGGACGAAAACTGCGATAGGCAGTGAGAAGTGAAATCGGGGTTTTCGGGGTCCCTTACGTGGCTAGGCTCCCAAAAAGTCTCACACATGTGGTATCTCTGTACTCAGGAGAAGCAACAGAATGCATTTTGGGGTGTAATTTCACATATGCCCATGGCATGTTTGAGCAATATATCATTTAGTGACAACTTTGTGCAACAAAATAAAATTTGTCTTTTTCCCGCAACTTGTGTCAAAATATAAAATATTCCATGGACTCGACATGCCTCTCAGCAAATAGCTTGGGGTGTCTACTTTCCAAAATGGGGTAATTTGGGGGGGGGGTTTGAACTGCCCTGGCATTTTATGCACAACATTTAGAAGCTTATATCACACATCACCCACTCTTCTAACCACTTGAAGACAAAGCCCTTTCTGACACTTTTTGTTTACATGAAAAAATAATTTTTTTGCAAGAAAATTACTTTGACCCCCCCCAAAATTATATATTTTTGTTTTAAAGCAAAGGCCCTACAGATTAAAATGGTGGGTGTTTCATTTTTTTTGTTTCGCACAGTATTTGCGCAGCGATTTTTCAAATGCATTTTTTGGGGAAAAAACACACTTTTTTTTAAAGGTTTAGGAGATATTCCCCTCGCAATGAGCCACTAACTGCAGCGGCGCATGCGCACAGGGGACTCTCGGCTGACAGCCCGGCAAACTCCGGAGCTTGCCGGGCAGAAGTCTCCCGCGCGCATGCGCGGGAGTGACGACATCGCGGCTCCGGCCACTCACAGCGCCGGAGCCGCGATACCCGGAAGACACGCCGAGGGGAGATGTCGGCTCCCTCGGCGTGGACCAGGTGAGATGCCGGCGCCTCGTTCTAAGGTAAGTATCTCATAATGAGCTAGTATGCGGTGCATACTAGCTCATTATGCCTTTTCCCTTGCAGGTGTAAAAAAAAAAAAAATGACAGCGGGTATACAACCGCTTTAATTTTAATGTACTAAATTGCCCATGTTTGATGAAATAAAAAAGATGATCTTAGGCTGAGTACATGGATACTAAACACGACATGCTTTAAAATTGCACACAAACGTGCAGCGACGACAATCTACATACATTTTTAAAAGCCTTTAAAAGCCTTTACAGGTTATCACTTTAGATTTACAGAGGAGGTCTACTGCTAAAATGACTGCCCTCAATCTGACCTTCGTGGTGATACCTCACATGCATGATGCAATTGCGGTTTACATTTGACGCCAGATCAACGATTGCGTTTGCCTTTGCGCGAGAGCAATGGAGGACAAGGGCGCTTTTTTTTTTTTCAATTATTTATTTTTATTTTTTATTTTATTTTTAAACTGTTCCTTTGATTTTTTTATCATTTTTATTGTTATCTCAGGGAATGTAAATATCCCCTACACCAAGATCGGTGTGATAAAATGCTTTCCCAATTTCCCAATGGCGCTGTTTACATCCGGCGAAATCTAAGTCATGAAATGCTCATAGCTTCCTGTTTCTTAGGCCATAGAGATGATTAGAGCCATTCTGGTCTCTGATCAGCTCTATGGTCAGCTGGTGGAACCACCGGCTGCATTCTCAGGTTCCCTGTTGGGACAGGAGAGCCAGAGAAAACCATGGAAGGCGGTGGGGGGACTCCCTCCCACTGCTTGTAAAAGCAGTCTAGAGGACAATAAGCCGCTAGGATTGCTTTTACATGAAAGCCGACCGCTGGCTGAAAAGAATGATACCAAGATGATACCTAAACCCATAGGCATCATTCTGGTATAACCACTCAAAGTCCAGCAACATACCAGTACGTTGCTGGTCCTTGTTGGACATATATTGTAATCTTTTTTTTCATGCAGCCTGTGGGCTGAATGAAAAAAAGAGATTGATCGGTGGGTATGCCCACCATTAGAATATCTCCCTTCATCCACCCACTTCTAATGATGGGCATACATGCACCATTTTGTTTTTAACTGTGGTGGTGAAAACACCTCCTACAGCGCTGGAGTCACGGCTATATGTATCGTGGGAGCAAACGCTGTTGCTGTCAAGATAGATAAATCAGTGCTGCAGCTGAATGGCCTAAAAAATATATGCCGAAGCATGGGGGCATCCACCCCAAAAGTTAGGAGCAAATCGCTCCTCCACCCCTGCTGCCCCCATGGTTCCGCATATATGCTCTTTTTTTTAACTGTGGTGGTGAAATCACCTCCTACAGCGCTGGAATCACGGCTTTATGTATCGTGGGAGCAAACGCTGTTGCTGTCAAGATAAATAAATCCGCGCTGCAACGGAATGGCGTACCTGCTAAGCAAATGATGGTTAACAATAAAACAAAGTAACATTACAGTATAACAGTAAGACATACCATACCTGCAAAGCAAATACAAAAAAAACATAGTAAAAAATAAAACATTTTTTAATGCAATCTGTGCTTAAAAAAAAAAATATATATATATATATATATATATATATATATATATATATATATATATGCCGAAGCCTGGGACATCTACCCCAAAAGTTAGGCGCAAATTGCTCCTCCACCCCTGCTGCCCCCATGCTTCAGCATATATGCTCTTTTTTTAACTGTGGTGGTGAAATCACCTCCTGCAGCACTGGAGTCACGGCTTTATGTATCATGGGAGCAAACGCTGTTGCTGGCAAGATAAATAAATCCGCGCTGCAGCTGAATGGCGTACCTGCTAAGCAAATGATTGTTAATAATAAAACAAACATTAGAGTATAACATACCATACCTGCAAAGCAAATATAATAAAAAATAGTAAAAATAAAACAGAGAGAACGATAGATATAGAACAATAGTGAGCGAACAGTAGAGCGGACAGTAAAGAGCAAACATAAGAGAGAGAACAATAGAGAGAGAGAGAGAAGAAAAATACAAACACAAACATTTTTGGCCTTTTTATTTTTTTTGTGTTTTTGTGTTTTCTTTTTTTCACTTTTTTCACTTTTATAAAAACTGTAAAAGAAACTATAAACTGAACGTTGCAGATTAGGGTCTCTCAAAATGTGATGGCCATCACATCTTTCGAGACCCCGAGACCCTGTGTACTGTACGTGTGCCTATGACTGTGTGGTGCTGTACCCTACGCTAATACTCAACTAATGTGTGATAGCGTTCGAAACAGTCACCAATGCAAAGACCAGGTTGGTTAGGACAGGAGGGACAATAAAAGCGGGTGTCACGCCTAAATCCGCGCTTTCTACAGACACAACATCCTCTTTGGGGGTTTCTTTGGGTAGGGGTACCAGAGAGGACATGCAGAAAATGCCTCTCATGCAGCCAGCTTACTGCAATTGCGTTGGGAAGTTGGGCCAGAGCATCGTCTGGAAACAGAAGGGCTCTGATGATCTCTTCCTGGAATTTAAGGAAGGATCCAGTTTGTCCTGAAGCTCTGTATAGCACATGAGCGTTCAGCAAAGCCAATTGAAATGAGTATACAGACACTTTTTTTTACCAGCGTCTGGCCTTATGGGTAATTAGACACGGCGCCAACAACTGCTCGTTGAGGTCCACCCCTCCCATATTAAGGTTATATTAGTGGACACAGAAGGGTTTCTCCACAAAACCATTCACCATAGGAATTTGGACTGTCGTGTCTGCGTGAAGGGAGGAAAGAACGAAAACATTCTTATTATCCCTCCACTTCACAGCGAGCAAATTATTACATCTCAAGCAGGCTCTCTCCCCCAGCCTAAGACGGGAATCTACAAGCCACTGGGGTAAGCCCCGGCTATTAGATCGCACGGTGCCACATGCACCAATTTGATGGTCAAACAAGTGTCTAAAAAGTGGCACGCTTGTGTAATAATTGTCCACATACAAGTGGTACCCCTTTCCGAATAAGGGTGACACCAAGTCCCACACAATCTTACCAGCGCTCTCTATGTAGTCAGGGCAGTTCTCTGGCTCTATGTAACTACCGCTTCCCTTGTAAACCATAAAACCACATGTATAGCCTGTGGCCCTGTCACAGAGCTTATACATCTTGACCCCGTATCTGGCACACTTGCTGGGAAGATACCGTTTGAATGACAAGTGGCCAAAAAACGTAATCAGTGGTTTACGAGGGGCCGAATTTTGTAGAGCCGATCAAATTCAGGGTCACCCCGAGGACAAAAGAGTTCATTATCGTTGAAATGCATGAACTGCAAGATCTGCTCGTATCATGTCCTGGTCATGGAGGCAGAGAACATGGGCATATGGTGAATTGGGTCAGTGGACCAATATGACAGCAACTCACTTTTTTTAGTTATGCCCATGAGGAGGGATAGGCCCAGGAAGGTCTTAAATTCGGAGACCATAATTGGTCTCCAATCTCTGGCAAGGGTCAGCTGGGGATTAGCGGCGATGAATTGACCAGCATATAAATTGCTTTGGTCCACAATAGATCTATAGAGATCTTCGGTGAAAAACAGCGAATAAAAATAAAGTGACGTAAAATCAACTGTTTTCACCTGAATTCCGGGTTGGCCAGTGAATGGGGGAAGTACGGATGCTGCAGAAGTGGTGGGTTCCCAATTAGGATTGGCGAATGCAGCAGGAAGGGCACTATGCGCTCGACAGGCCTGTCTTTGTCTTTTTCTTGGTGGCAGAGGGACACTACTCGTGCTTGCCACCTCGCCAGCTTGAACTGCACTAATGGCACTTGCTACGTCACCAAGTGTTACTGCAGTGCCGGATGTATGACCAGGGTGTACTAGGCCGCTGGTGCTTGCCAGTTCACCAGAAGGAATAGCGGCGCTAGTACTGGCTCTCTGCTCCATACGAGGGACCTGCGGTTCTTGCACCTCAACGACAGCAGAAGAAGATCGGGGTCTGGTATGCCTGACCTTGGCAGGGACCACAACTACATCGTCAGAGCCAGTTTCTGAGTCTAGGAGGGGGTTGAAATAGTCAATGCTGGTTTGAGATGTTGTCTATACGCCAACAAAGCACAAAGGCCCCAGATCTGTATCTGGGTCCTCCAGTTCTTAGAGTCTGTGTGTTTTGGGGAGACATGGACTTGAATCCGAAGTAAAACTACTCCAAAGGTCCCGTAGGCACACACCTCCCAAAGAATAGAACCCCCTCAAAAGCCAGGTCCCATAGTGAGTAGGCAAAAGGCTAACCTGCAGTCCCCTCCAAAAGCCCCTGTCACGGTTGGGTCTGTCACATGAAAGATGTTCATTAATGGTTTTGTACGGTGGCAGTATTTCCTGAAAGAACAAATCACAATTTAAGATTAAAGTAGAAGTACAGGCTATAACAAATCTATTTAAAAAACCTCCTCCCACCTATGTTGCATACAGTTTGTAAAAGTGATCTGTGTAAATACCCTTTTTTTTAAATTCAGCTTTGGTGCAGTCAAGGTATTGTGGATCTGCAGCTCAGCTATGTCAGAGAGCATCTGCTAGAGGGGATAGGGAGAATGTGTCATTGTGGCTCTGTGAATTCAGCTCTGTGAATTCAGCCTCAAGTGTTCCCTGACACAGGGGAGCTGCAGCTTCTCAAATTTGTGACCACACTGAAGTTGATTAAAAAAAAAGATAATTACACAGATTTCCCTTTCTTTCCCTTTTTTTCCCCTGGAGATACAGCAGGAAGTGAGATATCCCCAAAGTGGGCTAAATTTCTGTCTTATGCCCCGTACACACGGTCGGATTTTCCGATGGAAAATGTCCGATCGGAGCGTGTTGTCGGAAATTCCGACCGTGTGTGGGCTCCATCGGACATTTTCCATCGGATTTTCCGACACACAAAGTTGGAGAGCAGGATATAAAATTTTCTGACAACAAAATCCGTTGTCGGAAATTCCGATCGTGTGTACACAAATCCGACGGACAAAGTGCCACGCATGCTCAGAATAAATAAAGAGATGAAAGCTATTGGCCACTGCCCCGTCTATAGTCCCGACGTGTACGTGTTTTATGTCACCGCGTTTAGAACGATCGGATTTTCCGACAACTTTGTGTGACCGTGTGTATGCAAGACAAGTTTGAGCCAACATCCGTCAGAAAAAATCCTAGGATTTTGTTGTCGGAATGTCCGAACAAAGTCCGACCGTGTGTACGCCCTATAAGACATTTTCTAATTGGACAGGTGTACCTACATTTCTGTCATGGTAACAGTGGTCACCAGGACAAATAGAAATGTGCACTTTCCCATTGGGGACACAAACAGAAATAAAAATTTGACAAGGGTTACAGTCAGGTCCATAAATATTGGGACATCGACACAATTCTAATCTTTTTAGCTCTATACACCACCACAATAGATTTGAAATGAAACGAACAAGATGTGCATTAACTGCAGACTTTCAGCTTTAATTTGAGGGTATTTACATCCAAATCAGGTGAACGGTGTAGGAATTACAACAGTTTGTATATGTGCCTCGCACTTTTTAAGGGAAGAAAAGTAATGGGACAGATTAACAATCATCCATCAAACTTTCACTTTTTAATACTTGGTTGCAAATCCTTTGCAGTCAATTACAGCCTGAAGTCTGGAATGCATAGACATCACCAGACGCTGGGTTTCATCCCTGGTGATGCTCTGCCAGGCCTCTACTGCAACTGTCTTCAGTACCTGCTTGTTCTTGGGGCATTTTCCCTTCAGTTTTGTCTTCAGCAAGTGAAATGCATGCTCAATCGGATTCAGGTCAGGTAATTGACTTGGCCATTGCATAACATTCCACTTCTTTCCCTTAAAAAACTCTTTGGTTGCTTTCGCAGTATGCTTTGGTTGCTTTCACTGATAGTGACAGCTTAGAATTCTGTCAATGTCCCAATATTTATGGACCTGACTGTAAAATACTTCCCCAGTGTATTCAAAACTATAAAGTATTTAAGAGGTTGTAAACCTCTCTGTGGAAGTTGTACCTATAGGTAAGCCTAGAATAAGGCTTACCTATAGGTACTGTAAATATCTCCTTCACGAGCGAGTGCTGTGACTGGCGGCTCCCGCGTACATGCATGGGAGTGACGTCACATGGCTCCGGACAGTCACAAGGAAGGGAGAGGGGCGAACATGGATGCAGCCTGAAGTGGGGATGGCGTGGGCTTCGTTTGCAGGTAAGTGTCACATAATGTGCTAGTATGCGATGCATACTAGCACATTATGCTTTTACTTTGCAGGGGCAACAGAAGGAAGTAAAACCCATCAGAGTTTACTTCCTCTTTAAATACATGCACTTTAATACAGAAAGATAGAGAAACCAAACATAAATAGTATAAATTAAGTTAAACAGGTATGATCTTTATTGCATACTTATATTGGCCAGCTTGGGCCAACGTAAATATGCATATCTCATTCCTGAGGGTCTGCTGGGGAAGCTGACAGTCACTGTAGTAGTCGGTGCTACTACAGTAATAGCCATGATCTGCTGGGCCCTGGCATCTGGCTGAGCCACAATGTAATGGATCTTGTATATCTCTCTGCTAAATCGGCTTCATTAAACACTGTATCCTGTGTAGACTTATTTTTAAGTTTCCAGAATTCATTGGTAAAAATCACTAACCTCAGACCACAACTGTCTATTGGCATGCCATAGGCCGCCACATGACACAACTGTAATTGTAATCTCTATCTCTTATCGCACGTGCCACATTCTACTGGCCTTGGATTAACCCCACAAATAGAGTTCAATTTTTCCATCTAATTTCCGGCTATGGCAGGGATAAGAAAGATTTGTTTTTTTAAAAAGTTTTTAGACTTAAATTGCAGGACAAGGTTAAAGTAAGTATGTGCCTTTTGAGAAGGAGGAAGTTAAAAGAACCTGTTGATTTAATCAACTCATGGCTGCATCACAATTTCATTTACCCGCAGTTATCAAGTTAGATGGAAAAGAGTTGGAATAGGAAATATGACAGAGCTATGACTGCAACTAATAATTTATGTCATCCCTGAATGATGACTTCTATATCTGGCAATGAATATCCTGATTTTTCAGTTGTAGTATTTTGTAAATCTGTTAAAGCTAAATATACTGCAGTATATATACACACACCAATCAGCCATAACTTTATGAGGATTAACCTAATATTGAGTAGATTAAATGTACATGTTTGCCAGCACATCATAGTTTGTCAATTATGTCCAATTCTTTATTGAAGAATGATCACATCACAGAAGACATAATGCAGCGTTTCGGAGCTGCACAGGACCCCTTCGTCAGGCATGTGCCCACAATAGCTAGGCAAACATTTTTGGAAAGCCTTCATCCCAAATACAGTGCCTTGAAAAAGTATTCATGCACCTTGCAATTTTCCACATTTTATCATGTTATGCCGTGTACACACGGTCGGACTTTTCAGCAACAAAAGTCCGACGGCCTGTCCGACAGACTTTCGACTGACTTTTGGCGGACTTCCGATGGACTTTCTAACAAACGGACTTGCCTACAAATGATCACACAAAAGTCCGACGGATTTGTACGTGATGACGTACACCGGACTAAAATAAGGAAGTTGATAGCCAGTAGCCAATAGCTGCCCTAGGGTCGGTTTTTGTCCGTCGGACTATCATACAGACAAGCGTATTTCTGGGTCCGGCAGAGTTACGACGTAAAGATTTGAAGCATGTTCCAACTCTAAAGTCCATCAGATTTGCAACTGGAAAAGTCCGCTGAAGGTCCGGTGAAGCCCACACACGATCGGATTGTCCGCCGGATTTGGTCCGTCGGCGTCCGTCGGACCAGTCCGACCGTGTGTACTCTGCATAACAACCAAAAACGTAAATGTATTTTATTGGAATTGTATGTGACAGACCCAACACAAAGTGGCACATAATTGTGAAGTGGAAGGAAAATGATAAATGGTTTTCATTTTTTTTTATAAATAAATATGTGAAAAGTGTGCTGTGCATTTGTATTCAGCCCCATGAGTCAATACTTTGTAGAGCCACCTTTCGCTGCAATTACAGCTGCAATTCTTTTTAAGGGTGTCTCTACCAACATTGCACATCTAGAAAGTGAAATGTTTGCCCATTCTTCATTGCAAAATAGCTCAAGCTCTGTCAGATTGGATGGAGAGCATCTGTGAACAGCAATTTTCAAATCTTGCCAAAGATTCTCAATTGAATTTAGGTCTGGACTTTGACTGGGCCATTCTAACGCATGAATATGCTTTAATCTAAACCAGTCCATTGTAGCTGCAAGGTAAATCTCTGCCGCAGTCTCACGTCTTTTGCAGACTCTAATGCCGTGTACACGTGAGCAGACTTTCGACGGACTAAACTCCGAAGGACTTTTTGACTGACTTTCGATGGAGTTCCGATGGATTTCCGGTGCACACGATCACACCAAAGTCCGACTGATTCGAATGTGATCATGTACGACCAGACTAGAATAAGGAAGTTCATAGCTAGTAGCCAATAGCTGCCTTTGCGTAGTTGTTTGTCTGTCGGACTAGCATACAGACAAATGGATTTTTCGACCAGACTCGAGTCCGTTGGAAGGATTTGAAACATGTTCTATTTCTAAAGTCCGTCTGATTTTTCAACAGCAGAGGTCCGATGAAGCCCACACACGATCAAATTGTCCGGCGGATTTGTTCCATCGGACCTTTGCTGTCGAAAAGTCCAGTCGTGTGTACACGGCATTACAGGTTTTCTTCTAAGATTGTCCTGTATTTGGCTCCATCCATGTTCCTATCAACTCTGACCAGCTTCCCTGTTCCTGAAGAAAAGCATCCCCACAACATGATGCTGTCACCACCATGTTTCACGGTGGGGATGGTGTGTTCAGGATGATGTGCAGTGTTAGTTTTCCGCCACACATAGCATTTTGCTTTTTAGGCCAAAAAGTAGAATTTTGGTCTCATCTGACCAAAGCACCTTCTTACACATGTTTGCTGTGTCCCCCACATGGCTTCTCGCAAACTGAAAATGGGACTTATGGCTTTCTTCCAACAATGGCTTTCTTCTCGCCACTCTTCCATAAAGGCCAGATTTGTAGAATGCACGACTAATAGTTGTCCTGTGGACAGATTTTCCCACCTGAGC
This sequence comes from Lithobates septentrionalis, assembly GCA_037952835.1. NCBI lineage: Eukaryota > Metazoa > Chordata > Amphibia > Anura > Ranidae > Lithobates > Lithobates septentrionalis. The sequence continues at coordinate 53,183 of JBBDGP010000625.1, read as the reverse complement.
TGTGGATCTCTGCAGCTCCTCCAGAGTTACCATGGGCCTCTTGGCTGCTTCTCTGATTAATGCTCTCCTTGCCCAGCCTGTCAGTTTAGGAGGACGGCCATCTTGGTAGGTTTGCAGTTGTGTCATACTCTTTCCATTTTTGGTTGATGGATTGAGTGCTCCATGAGATGTTGAAAAGCTTGGGATATTTTTGTATAACCTAACCCTGCTTTAAACTTCTCCACAACTTTATCTTTGACCTGTCTGGTGTGTTCCTTGGCCTTCATGATCCTGTTTGTTCACTAAGGTTCTCTAACAAACCTTTGAGGGCTTCACAGAATAGTTGTATTTATACTGAGATTAAATTACACCCAGGTGGACTCTATTTACTAATTAGATGACTTCTGAAGGCAATTGATTCCACTAGATTTTAGGTAGGGGTATCAGAGTAAAGGGGGCTGAATACAAATACACGCCACGCTTTTCAGATATTTATTTGTAAAACATTTTGAAAACCATTCATCATTTTCCTTCCACTTCAAAATAATGTGCCACTTGGTGTCGGTCTATCACATAAAATCCCAATAAAACAAATTTACATTTTGGTTGTAACATTTCAAGGGGTACGAATACTTTTTCAAGGCACTGTACAAAGCCATGCTCTTCCAAAACAAGGCAGGCAGCAATTCTGGTGAGCCTGCATGGCACCAGTACCAAAAAGAGTTGTATCTTGCATATAACAAAAAATACATACTTACAGTTTACTAAACAGGGCGTTAGAAGCAATGATGCAAAACAGTATCAGCATGACAAAGAACATATATAAACTGCAAAAGTATACTAAATAAATTATGAATTAAGTTGCACAAACATGGACTCTTCACAGAAATTACATTGTGGCTCAATCAGGGTAGGCGACTGAACAGCACAGTTTCTTTAAGACTACTACAGAGAGTCTAGCTGAGATTCCCGAATCCAGTAAAACAGTTCAGAACACAAATAGCTACTTGTGATTATGCTTAAAACAAAGTACCTCGCATTGTCCAGGGTAGCTCTGGTAACACAGCTGGAGGGAACCAAGGACAAAGGGCCACCTCACTGAAACTGAAGTATGCTGGTAGCATTTGGGGATGTGCTCCTGCATTGCTACCTGCACACTGGTTCTGACAGTGGAGAGCCTTGACCTGGCTGCAGATCAATTTCCCAGCTATCTTTGTGTCATCTGGTGTGGCCTCTCTGAGCTGTAGAGGGGGGATGCTGAGGGACTTATCGTCCCTGGGTGTGTTCAGCAACTTAGTGTTGTGGGAAAAGAAATTAGAAAAAGCCTACATCTGTATCTGAGCATGGTGAGTTACAGTAATAGGAAAAAACAAAAAAACATTTTTTCTGCTTTTGAATATCTCCTCCCTCAAACTACCTACTAACTTCTTTAGAAAAGATCTGTAATAGATAACATTTATTTGTAGAGCCATGGCTTACTAAAATGTATACCCCAATGTCTTTCATGACCTTGTTAGTGACCCAGAGCTATCTCTTTAGGACACTGTGAACTGTCCATAACTATCTTCTTTTAAAGTTCAGAAATTAGGCTGAGGATCCCATCAGTTATTCTAGAGGGTCAAATGAGCAGCTTACAGAAGTAAAACGTAATCAAACAAGCGCATAGCTTAAATGTGCTGATGTGGACAAAGTTCCAGAAACACAAAAAGGAGAAATTAAATTATTTTTGCTGGCTAGTTATTTTAGGGTGTTGCTACAGTAAAGAAAAAAGGAAGCATTGTTTGTTAAGTAAATGTCATTCAGCATACACTGTATTACCAACGCCTGCCTTTACACGCCCATGAACTTTAATGGCATCCCAGCCTTAGTCCTTAGGGTTCAATATTGAGTCAGCCCACCCTTGCAGCTATAACAACTTCAACTCTTCTGGGCATGTATGGACCTTTATGGACCTTGCTTTGTGCACTGATCCAAATCATTTGGTGGAGGGGGGACTATGGTGTGGCGTTGTTTTTCAGGGGTTGGGTTTGGCCCCTTGGTTCTAGTGAAGGGAACTCTAAAGGCATCAGCAAACCTAGACATTTTGGACCATTTCATGCTTCCAACTTTGTGGGAACAGTTTAGGGATGGCCCCTTCCTGTTCAAACATGACTGCGCACCAGTGCACAAAGCAAGGTCCATAAAGACATGGATGAGCGAGTTTGGGGAGGAGGAACTTGACTGGCCTGTACAGAGTCCTGACCTCACTATGATAGCACAACTTTGGGATGAATTAGAGCCAGGGCTTTTTTTCTCAGAGAATAGGTGCAGGAACTCCCTCTTTCTGAATAACCCCTTGTCTCTGCTGCCTACCCACCTCCGAGCACCCTCTACCTACCTCCCATTACTGCCCTTTTAGAGAATACAGAACCAAGTATAATTTTGTGGTGATAAGTAATTTGTATGGAATTTGTTAATGATAACAAGAAAGCAGTAAAATAGATCCCCTGTAGCCAGTAACAATAAAGCCCCCCTCTAGCAACAATAGATCCCCCCATTAACAATGGGCCACCCGAAACAAAATCCCCCGGCAGCAACAACAAATCTCCTCAAAGCCAGCATCAATAGACTCTCCAGCAGCCAGCAACAATAGTCCCCTCCCTCAACAGTAGATCTCTCCCAGCCATAACTGACCCCTCAGTGATATAAGACCCACCCCCAGCAACAATAGGTCCCCCACCAGTAAGAATAGACCCCCCCTGCAAAAATAGATCCCCTCCAGGTAGAATAGATCTCTCAGCAGCCAGCATCAATAGACCCTGCAGCACACCCCAGCACCCCTTACCATTACATACAGTCAGTGCTGGAGGTGCCGGAACTGCGTTACCCCACGTTCCCGCTGAAAAAAAGCCCTGATTAGAGCAGAGACTGCGAGCTAGGCCTTCTTGTCCACATTAGTGCCTAACCTCACAAATGTCCTTCTGGAAGAATGTTTAAACATTCCCATAGACACACTCCTAAACCTTGTGGATAGCCTTCCTAGAAGAGTTGAAGCTGTTATAGCTGCAAAGGGTGGGCCAACCCAATATTGAACCCTATGGATTAAGACTGAGATGCCATTAAAGTTCATGTACGTGTAAAGGCAGGCATCACCAGCACAATGTCTGACCCAGTTATTTATAATTTACAGGGTATATAGAACACCGGTCAAACTATTTAAGTGGGGCAGGCATGATTCCCCGGACTGTCCACGGTGCCAACAATCACCTGCTGATTTACTACATATGTTGTGGATTTGTCCTAAACTGGTTAAATATTGGCAAGAGGTGGTGAATACAATTAATGATACATTTAAGACATATATCCATAAAGACCCTAAAACGTGCCTGCTGGGCTACCTTGATGAAGAACTTATGCCCCATGAGATTCTGATACCAGTTAGCAGACTACTGTTTTTTGCACGAAAGCTAATTGCCCTAAGGTGGATATCTCCAAGTGCACCCTCCTTTGAGGAATGGCGCCTTCATGTAAACGACAATATTTTGAAGGAACAACTGATCTATTGTAACAGAGGCATACCCAATTACCTGTATAAACTGTGGAAGCCATGGATCTCGGTTCCACGGTTAGCCCCATCCTCACTAGTTTTTGCGGATCTTTAGTAGGGTGGGCAAGTATAATTAGGGATAGAGAATTTGGTACCAGACAGAAAATGGAGGTAGAGGGCAAAATCAATGGGGAGAGAAGAAATTACTGATTTGAGCAACCAGCCGAGGTAATTTTTCACATAGGTATAGATGCATAGAATACTATAGTGGGCAGGAAATGGAACAGTCACCCGAATTGCTTGTGCTGGGGAAATTTTTTCTTATTTTTTATTTATTTTTTGTGTGTGTTGTTTTGTTGTATGTTGTTATTATTTGTGGTTAAATACTTGTTATATTGATTGGAGAATATATGTAAGAAAAAGATAGAAAAATTTCAGAATTTGCTGTGGATAGACCATATGTATGGTATTTGAAATAAGGAATTTATGTACAAACTGTATAAGTGATAAGTACTATATCCAATAATATATTTTGGTTTGTAATGTTGAAATATTTATAATAAAAAAGTATGGAATTTAAAAAAAAAAAAGGCAGGCATCCCAATACTTATGATAATATATTCTAGTTGAGAGACCACTGAAGCAGTAGAAAAAATGATGGTTAACGAGTGTCTTATGTATACAACTACAGGAAAAGTGTTGTCCATATAAAGCAGCCAGATGCTGTTATTTGGAAAAAAATAGTAAGTCATAAAATGACTTGATATGGGCAACAATAACAAAAAAGGGAACAATTTATGATATAGAGAACATCATTGAGTTGCCACTGCATTTTGCCTTTATTATTCCAGGGGAATTTCAGGGACTTCTTTCTAAGTTTTGCCAGACACTATTTTGCATGGTCAAGGATATGGCTCTGAATTACAAATGGTGAATTTCTGGGACATCCCAGACCATCTTGGAGATATAATCCCTCCAGGTAATTGTGGGTCTGCCATGAGACGTTTCCCCAGTTTAACAGGCCCCAACAGCTAGTAATCACTATAAAGGGCATCTATATAAATTACTTAAGCCATGTTAACGTCTTCCTCTCAAACGGTAAACCAGCTGCTGTATTCTCAGTGTCATTAATCTAAACCAATGCCAACCTTTCTTTTCACTTACACCTGCCACCTTATGCTTTTTGTCGTTACTCCCACTATACATCGACAGGTAATCTCAAGCCTCATCTGTAAATGCATCACGCGCTTTTCTGCTGTAGATTGGTACAAAATACACACAGTAAAAGCTGAACACAATGGAAATACATATATGGAAGTTTTGTTTGCTATTTTTTTTTTTTATACCTACCCATCTAAGCTGGAGATTTACATGGTTTTACCATAGAGCGCATCAAGATTCTTGACCAGACTTTGCTCTACTGCAGTTAGAGCAGTACAGGTAGGTCAACTCCATACTCCTAGCCTGACCCTGGATAATGAAAGAGCACAATCAGACTGCTGAAGTCATCTCTCTGCTCTACTCTTTATCAATATGTTCCCTATCAGCCCAACGCCTGCAGCAGACATGATTTGTTGCTAGTGCTTCCCCTCCCTCTTTCAGCCTGTGTTTTGCTGTACATAGGATTACAGGAAGCTATCACTAAGCCAAATTTAGGTACATAAATTTGCTGCATATAAAAACACATTTTTGTTATTCCTGTATCCTCTTTCCATAAACTTTGAACACTTTTCTGAGGCACATGATCTTCACAAGCACTTCCTTGGGAATAATTAGTGATAAAGTAAATTCTTTCCATTCAAATTGTATGTTATTTTCTCTAAAAATAGTCCAAATTCATCAAAAGTACATGTTTTCCCTATGTTATAAAAAAATAACTGTGTTGAAACCAAGTAAGCAGCAAACCTAAATAAACAGGCAAGCAAACAAATCTGTCTTCTAACATCTTCTGGTTTCTGTGGTTACAATTTTAGTTCCCTTTTTACAGATCATAAAAGCCACCCTAAAATCTTTTCCAAGTACTCTTTTAGCACTATGTTGATGTAAAAGACCAATTTAAAATACATTAATTAATTTAATGAAATTGTTGTCTTTTTTTTACATTTTGAACAGTGGCAGCTGGCGGTTTTTTGTTTGGGGGGCGTCAAACAACTGAACCCCCCCTGCGGCAACTCAAACCCCCCCCAATGCTGTCTGCTGGTCAGTCCCCCGGCACTTACCCCATCTAGGCGGCGGGCATCCGAGGAGCAGTGGTGGGGATCAGACATCTGAGGAGCGGCGGGGATCGGGCATCCGAGGAGAGGTGGCGGGATCGGGCATCCAGGCATCGGTGGGGACCGGGCATCCAGGTATCGGCCAGCGACTCTTCTCCTCCTCGCTTCCGCTGTGCATCTCCTCCCCTCCTCCTAGGCATCCAATAGGATCGCCTGTCCTTTCAGTCAAATGGGTGATGGATATCAGATCCGCTTCCCGATTGGCCAGGAGGAGGATCAGTGTTGCAACAGCAAATATTCATTTGCTGTTGCAACACACCTGGGTGGGCTCCAGTCGCACTCTCTGCGTATCGAACCCATCCTAGTTTGAAGCCTATTAGAGCCTCTGGCTCTAATCAGGTCCTTAAAAAAAAACCCGGGCCACTCTAATTCATGCGCCCGGTGCCCTGAAAGGGGCTGGATGCATGAATAGGGGGTGGCCGTGGCGGCCATGGATAGATTCATGCTATGCATAAATCTATCCATTGCAAATAGGGGATGGCCTGGAGAGAGGGGGCGGCGCCCCCAATGGACGGGCCGCTCCTGGTTTTGAAGCTTATGGATTCTGAATTTAAATAAAATTGTTTCTTCTATTAGCAAGTCAAGTTTATTTTCCAAAATTAATATATCCCCTCCGAAGGGAGGGGATCATGCACTGCTTCAGTATGTCACAGTACATGTTGGCATTCATGGTTCCCTCAATGAACTGTATCTCCCCAGTGCCAGCAGCACTCATGCAGCCCCAGACCATGACCCACCACCATGGTCCATGCTTGACTGTAGTCAAGACACACTTGTCTTTGTACTCACCTGGTTGCCGCCACACACACTTGACACAATCTGAACCAAATAAGTTTGTCTTGGATACATCAGACCACAGGACATGGTTCCAGTAATCCATGTCCTTAGTCTGCTTGTCTTCAGCAAACTGTTTGCAGGCTTTCTTGTGCATCATCTTTAGAAGAGGCTTCCTTTTGGGACGACAGCCACGCAGACCAATTTGATGCAACGTGCGGTGTATGGTCTGAGCACTGACAGGCTGACCCCCCAACCCTTTCAACCTCTGCAGCAATGCTGGCAGCACTCATATGTCTATTTCCCAAAGACAACCTCTAGATATAATGCTGAGCACGTGCACTCAACTTCTTTGGTCGATCATGGCGAGGCCTATTTTGAGTGTGAGATACTGTATATATAGATATATATAGATAAATATAAAATCATGTAGTACATATACTTCTCACATGTGCCAACAATAAAAATTAAGATGTTTAAGCCCTTTCCTTGACCTGCCACACCCATAACTGTCCCAAAACACACAAGTGTTCTCACAATCTTGCCAAAATTGGAACACACTTCTTACTTTATCTGAAAAATCCCCAATAATTAAAGAACTGTATAGTGCCTTTGCACATATACTCTTCATGAAATATTGTGTGTGAGTAAATTTAAATTGTAAAATATCTTTACATTTTATTTAGAATAATATTAATTGCTTTTTTGAAAAAAAACAAACTTGTTGTTAACAGAGCTCAATAGTTTAAGATCAAATTACAGACACAGATGTATGAATCAATAGAATGGCTAATTTCTCCTCCCTCCACTTCTATCTGCATTCCCTGCGGCTTTAAATGTTCAATTATAGAGGTAGCTTGAAAGCAAACAGCTGGCGTTGTGCTCTGTTTTAGGAAAGCCAAGTGCCATGAATGCATTCTGTATCACACTTAAGTTTTTCAAGCAAAAAATTAAATAAGGGGGGCATAGATTGGCTCTAACTGAAGATGGATGCATGAAAAAATAGCTTAGCTGCAGCCACAATGATTTTTTAGCTTTCTGCTGCTTTACTGGGCAAAATTGGGAGACCGGTGTACCCCACTAAGACCACCCACTCTCAGTTGGGGTGGAATCTTCCTGAGATATTCAGGACGCAACAGCCTGACCTGCCAGAGGACTCCCCCACTAGGCATTCTCCAGCTATGTCCTCAAGTGGGTCCTCATAACTGCGACTAAAAGCAAGTCCTATATTGACCCTGAAGTCGTGCTTTACATTATACAAACTAAGCCTAAGATGTCGGACCTGCAGACCATCGCTTTAAACATAAAAAATGCCCTATCTGATGCAGTATCCAACCTAAAGGAAGAGGTATATGGCGTCTCATACTGTCTCCAAGTGGTGGAACAAATGACCGGTGGTAATGAGGCAGACATCTTGACACTACAGGACTCAGTGTCCCAGTACTCCCGCCATCTCGTAGACATGCAGCGGAAGGTCAAGGTTCTGGACAACAGGGGCCAGGGCTGAAATTTCAGAAAAAGAGGCATCCCAGAATTGGTGGAGCCTGACCAGATCCCTACAGACACTGTTTTATAACCTCTTGGAGCACTTACCTGATTTACTGCTCGAGCTTGAATGAGAGCATAGGGCACTAAGGCCACATGGAGGAGACAAAGACCGCCCTTGGGACATAATCTGCTGCTTTCAGGACGTCAAAGAAGGCCTACAAAGAATGAAGGAACAAGAAGCCTTTACTTTTGATTGGCTCCAATATCTTGGTCTTTCAAGACCCTGTGTCCATTATGCCACAGAATCACAGGGCCCTATGACCTATTCTTACTGCATTAAGAGAAAGAAACATTACGTACAAAAATTGATTTCCCTTCTAGTAGCAACATATCAGGGATGCTCTACCTCTCTGCAAACCCTGGATGATTTGGATCACTTTTTTTATATAAAAGATACCAGACTAGTAATGAGATTTCTTATATCCAGACCTAACTCCCAAAGCGCCGTCTAATGCTCCAGCTCCACAGAGCACGAGAACCAGGGACCTCTCCCATTGACCATACCGACGCGGCAGGTTTCTTTATATAATGCATGCAGTTCCAATAGGATTACCAGCCTCATTTTTGAAAATTTAGGAAAGTTTTTAGTAACTTTTATATGAAAGGCAAAACCCCTAATCTAGATGGCGGTATTGTCCTCCCAGGTATGAAGAATTATTACAAAGCATGCCAATTGGATTAGTGGGCTGGCACGTTTGCACTAAGACTAAAGATTGAGTGTATTTGGAGAACTCTTTCACTCTATATTCTTTGGAAGCACTTCCTTGGAACAAATACAGAGACTTTCCTCTTTTCGGATCAACTCTTCATTCCTCAATTCCTCAAATCACACGATGCGATCAACTAATCTAGCTCTTGTCCCTGGCCTCATGACTTCCATCTCTAACAACCCAGACTTTACACCAAGTCTACTACCCTCCTTTTTACAATATTGTGGCTTTACCTTGACACCTGGAACAGGCCATTTCTTTGAGCAGGGGTTTTTCCTACAAAGACAGGCACTCAATAACTTGATCTCCAAGACCCAATTTCCATTATGGCAATATCTCTGTCTAAAGTTAGACTTTATTTAAACTACCCACACAACTGAGAGGCCTTTAGTAGGCCCTTTACAGCATTAGACAAACTTTTTATATCCAAAAGCCCCCAACAACATCTGGTTTCCACAATATATAACATGCTCACTTCTTGGGACCCCTCTGCCACTACCATGTTGGCTCGCTCTTGGGAAAGACACTTGGGGATAGAACTTTCCACAGAGAACTGGGAGGTGATTCATACTATTATCCATATAGGCTCCCTGAATGTTTCTATCCAGAAACACAGTTCTAAATTATATACCAGATGGTACAGAATGCCCTCCTCCCTTCACAAAATGTACCCCAGGTCTCGGGCGTTGCTGGCACTGCAGTACCGAAGAAACACCCAACTTCACATTTGGTGGACTTGCCCTAACCTTCAGCCTTTTTTGTCCTGGGTTCACAATATTATTTCAAGCGTCATAAGTTACCCACTTGATTTCTTACCAACACAGAACTTCAACACTCCACGGTCCTGGGGAAGTCATACAGAAAATACCTGATGATGCATATGGTGACGGGAGCATGAATGTGTATTCCAACTTACTGTTGTTAGATTGTGGAAGGTAATCAATATGGAAGAGCTCATTCACATTTTGCAAGACTATACCAACATATCACAAAACCTGGCTCAACTGGACACATTTTTAGAATACGACAGGATACACAGACATCTTCTCTGCCCTCTGGAACATAAGGTGGAGCAAGTCCTCCAACACAGACATTAGACATACTACTCTATGTGAAATGCATGGAATGCATTAAAATAAAAAAAATCTGCCTTTACAACACCTTTAAGGGTGTAACATGTTACTGCTGCAGCTGCCCCCGCGCCCCTCTGAGTCCCTGTTGTGACAGCAGGCTGGGGATGTTCTCCCTGCACTTGCTGTTACAAGTTAAAAAAGATGCTGCTATGTGCGGGCTCCACCCACCCGGCCACGTCATACATTCACAGTGTTCTGTGAATGGGAAAACTGTAAGTAGTGACAGCCTTTTTGGCTGTCAGCTTGTAGTTCTCAATGTAGAGAGATTTTAGTAAGTCACTGATGCTCCCTGTCAGTGTGAACTACCTGCCCATACGAGGTACGAGCAGACAGATACACAGACATCCTGCAAGAGCCGTGCATTGCACCCACGATCAGTAATGCTTTCAGGCTTCCAATAAAAATAATAATAATAAATGCAATCTTTTTTTACCTGCAAAACGATGTGCTTTGAACTTATCCTTTAACTAAATTTCTATGGATGATGAGTTTGATGGAGAATACACTCTGTTTGTCTATAAAAAGTATTTTTGTTATGTCTTATTATACTTGGGCATTTTTGTTATAAAAATTTTTACACTCTTAATACTCTTACTTCATGGTTACAAAGGTTGGAGGTTATAAAAGATATTTCCTTATTGTACTGTATTTTCTTTATATTTACTGTCATGTATGTACCAGTTGTTTTTTTCTTCACTGTACAACATGTGGCAATGTATTAGTAAGACCTCATCTGTAATATGCAGTTCAATTTTGGGCACCAGTTCACAAAAAAGAATGTTGGAGGAGATTAAGGGTGGATATGATCAATACTGTACATAAGCGGTGCATATAGTGAACTCCATGTAGAGTTATTCACCTTAAGCCATCACTGAGGAAAAGGGTGCACTCTTTACATGTGGAGGAAAAGAGATTTATTCTCCAAATACAGAAGGGCTTCTTTACAATAAAAGCTGTGAAAATGTTAAATAGACTCCCTCAAAAGCTGGTTCTGGCCAACTCAATAGAAAGGCCTGGATTCTTTTAAAATGTACATAATATAACTGGATACTAATATTTCATAGGTAAAGTTGATTCAGGGAATATTCGATTGCCTGTTGGGGAATCAGGAAGGATTTTTTGGGGTTTTTCTTTGCCTTCCTCTGGATCAACTGTGGGTATAGAATAACCCCTTCCCGCCGAGCGTACGCAGATGTGCGTACTTGGCTTTCCGTGGTTATACCGGGATGATGCCTGCAGCTGCAGGCATCATCCTGGTACCGTTGTTTACAGCGGGCGATCGGCTATCCTAGTATAACAACCAATGCGGCTAAAAGCCGCTCAGCTGTTATACCGGAGGAGCGGGAGGGGACGTCCCCCCTCCCGCCACCTCCCGCCATTCTTACCGGGCCTCCCGTGCCATCGGGATGCCCCGTGACCAACTGGCTACCTCTGGCAGCTGGGGGCAGCCTGGAACGAAGCTGTGGGCGGCTTCGTTCCAGCCTTCTAATTGTAAACGCGGAAGCGACGTCCATATTGTCACTTCCCATTTATTCGGCTGCCAATGGCGCCGGTTTTAAAAAAATACACAGTATTCAGAATCGTTTTTGGGGATCTGAATACTTTGAAGTGCAAAGGAGGGATCGGGGGCCTCCATAAAGAGTACCTGTCACCACCTATTACTGTCACAAGGGATGTTTACATTCCTTGTGACAGCAATAAAAGTCATCAATAAATTTTTTTTTTTTTAAACACAATTTATAAAAATAAAAATAAATAAGAAAAAAAACAATTTTTAAAGCGCCCCCGTCCCCGCGAGCTCGTGCAGCAAAGAAAACGCATACGGAAGTCACGCCCGCATAGATAAATGGTGTTCAAATTACACGTGTGAGGTATCGCCGCGATCGTCAGAGCAAGAGAAATCATTTTAGACCTCCTCTGTAACTCTAACCTGGTAACCGTAAATAAAATTTAAAGGGTCGCCTATGGAAATTCTTAGGTACTGTAGTTTGTCGCCATTCCACGAGTGCGTGCAATTATAAAGCATGACATGTTTTGTATCTATTTACTCAGCGTTACATCATCTTTCACATTATACAAAAAGATTGGGGTAACTTTACTGTTTGGATTTTTTAAAATTCATGAAAGTGTCCCTTTTCCCAAAAATTTGCGTTTAAAACACTGCTGCACGAATACAGTGTGATATAAAATATTGCAACAATCTCCATTTTATTCTCTAGAATCTCTGCTAAAAAAATATATATAACGTTTGTGGGTTCTAAGTAATTTTCTAGCAAAAATACGGATTTTAACTTGTAAACACCAAATTTCAAAAATAGGCTTAGTCATGAAAGGGATAATGTATATGGAGGTCGGTTTTTTATTTGTTGTGTGTTTGTTTATGTTGGTTGAACTGGATGGATGGACTTGTGTCTTAGTTCAACCAGATTAACTATGTAACTATGTTGACATGATTACTATTCGTATTATTTGTATTGCTAAACTGCAAAAAAAAAAAAAAAACTTTACGCTTCCTTCTTGTGGCTGTTGTAAGCTACACTTTGGTTGAACTTGGGTGATACCAGCAGACAGGGGCGTCGCTAGGGGGTGGCTTTTGGGGCTATAGCCCCAAATCTGGGGCCAATAGCCCGAGTCTCTGCAGGGGTCCCCAAGGGGAGGGGAGGCTCTCTGGGGACCCTGATGCAAGGGAGAGGCTCTCTGCGGACTCTGATGTAAGGAGGAGGCTCTCTGGGGAACCTGATATAAGGGGGGCTCTCTGGGGACCCTGATGTAAGGGGGCTCTCTGGGGACCCTGATGTAAGTGGGGGGCTCTCTGGGGATATATATATACGCAAACACACACGTATATTACTGTAAATACATGTGTATGCTCGCCCAAGCGTATGACTTTCTTTACTTTCTTTACTACGCTGCTATGGGCTCTAGCCCCAGACCTTTTGTAGACCTAGCAACGCCCCTGCCAGCAGACATTCATTTTTGCTGTGTGTACAGGTGCTTTATATGTGATTAAAAACATTCCACACCCATTGATATTTACCTTCATTGTGATTTCCCATCACTTCATTCGTCTGACATAAGTGGTAGAGCAGAAGATAATTATAATTAACCTTATGTAAGTTTTTTTTTAAATTTAATTTTAAAAAGGTTATTAAAATCAATAACCCTTAGCAAATTCTGGGCATTTAGGCAAGTTAGCGTCTCACACCTTATTTACATATATAACACATACTACTCTGTTTAAAGAACCACATTCCTTGAGAATCAAGCCTCAATAAATGTAGATTTTAATATAAACATACCTATAAAAATATTGTATACAGTATTATATGTGTTCATTTCACATTTTTGCAAAACGTTGGTCAATACACTATGTTCCATAGTAGTAGTTCTCACTGACCATTCTGTAGTTAACAATGTCCGTTAAATACATGATCAGAGCAATTTCCAAGTATCTTTCATATTTATAGCAGTGTGGCATTCTGATTCTGGTTCTGGACCTTGAAGAGACACAAAATAGGGAAGGTTAGCAATAGACATGTGAAGAACGGAAAAATTTGTTTGGCTTTGTTTTGGATAGATTCGTTATTTTACTAACTTTGTTTAGTTGATTCGTTTTGGAATTTAGTTTAGTTTTGTATCATTTATTATTTTTGGAACAATTTGAATTCGGATCATTTGAAAAACTAATTCTGTGTGAAGAACAGCAGGTTGTTAATGAGAGGGCCGGGAAGCCGGCCGCTGCATCCTTGACAACCCATGACTCATCAGCTGTCAGCAGGCTTCCCCGCTGACAGCTGCAATGTAAAGAAAAGAATGCCGGCAATGAAAAATGCAGAAAAAAAAACCAATGTGGGTTTCCCCCAATCCATATCAGGCTCTTGGAGTCTGGTATGGATTTTAAAAGAGAAGTCCAGCCTAAGCTTGTTTGCTGGGCTTCTCCTATGGGTCACATGAGTGCAATTAGTTTTGCACTCCTGTGACCTGTTTTCAGCAGAGAGCGGTCTGAAGTCCGCTCTCTGCTGACATCACACAGATCAGTCAAGGCACCACGTCATCCCGACTCTCGGGGAGTCTGGATCCGCCAGGTGCCTGGACTGATGGCAGTCTCAGCCTCTCAGCGAGCCACTGAGAGGCTGAGATGGCTGCTCCCTGCCCCTCCACAGCTTAGCGCTTCAGTGAGCGTGGAGGAGCATAGCAGGGGAGCTGCTGATTGACAGGCAGCAGCTCTCTGCTCGGGAAGCCAAGAAGACCGAGCCATCGGCGGTGTTCGATGGCTCGATTCTCAGTGCAGAGGCGGCAGGGGACAGATACAGCATCTGTCCGATGCTGCATCCACCTAGGTAAGTATGTTTCTGGGAAAAAACAGATTCCCATACTTCTCTTTTAAGGGTAACCCCCATTACAAATTAAAAGAAAAAAAAACGGTGTGGGGTCTCCCCCAAAATCCACACCAGGCCCTTATCCAAGCATGCAGTCCGGGAGGCCAGGAAAAAGGGGGGGGGGATGAGCGAGTGTCCCGCTACTGAACCATACCAGGCCACATGCCCTCAACATGGGAAGGTGCTTTGTCCCAGGTTCATGTGGACAAGGGCCTCCTCCCCACAACCCTGACCCGGTGGTTGAGGGGGTGGGAATCTGGAAGCCCCCTGTAATCAGGTTTGCACTGTGACAGCCCACGTGAACAGCACATGTCTTCTTCCTGATTGGCTCCTGCTCAAGGTACCCTCGTTGGATTGGGAAATAAATGGAAGGGCATGCCCCAGGGATCGTACGGGCAATTGATAGATCCAGTGAAAAAGTAGAAAAAGTAGTAAGCAGGTATGAAAAAATATATCAAAATTTTATTATACGGACATATTACATATAAAATCTTGATTAGTAAAAACAAGACAAAAGTATGGTTCAGTTTTAACATACAGTGGCTTGCGAAAGTATTCGGCCCCCTTGAACTTTTCAACCTTTTGCCACATTTCAGGCTTCAAACATAAAGATATAAAATTTTTATTTTTTGTGAAGAATCACCAACAAGTGGGACACAATTGTGAAGTGGAACGAAATCTTTTGGATTTTTGAAACTTTTTTAACTAATAAAAAAATGAAAAGTGGGGCGTGCAAAATTATTCGGCCCCCTTGCGTTAATACTTTGTAGAGCCACCTTTTGCTGCGATTACAGCTGCAAGTCGCTTGGGGTATGTCTCTATCAGTTTTGCACATCGAGAGACTGAAATTCTTGCCCATTCTTCCTTGCAAAACAGCTCGAGCTCAGTGAGGTTGGATGGAGAGCGTTTGTGAACAGCAGTTTTCAGCTCTTTCCACAGATTCTCGATTGGATTCAGGTCTGGACTTTGACTTGGCCATTCTAACACCTGGATACGTTTATTTGTGAACCATTCCTTTGTAGATTTTGCTGTATGTTTGGGATCATTGTCTTGTTGGAAGATAAATCTCCGTCCCAGTTTCAGGTCTTTTGCAGACTCCAACAGGTTTTCATCCAGAATGGTCCTGTATTTGGCTGCATCCATCTTCCCCTCAATTTTAACCATCTTCCCTGTCCCTGCTGAAGAAAAGCAGGCCCAAACCATGATGCTGCCACCACCATGTTTGACAGTGGGGATAGTGTGTTGAGTGTAATGAGCTGTGTTGCTTTTACGCCAAACATATCGTTTTGCATTGTGGCCAAAAAGTTTGATTTTGGTTTCATCGGACCAGAGCACCTTCTTCCACATGTTTGGTGTGTCTCCCAGGTGGCTTGTGGCAAACTTTAGACGAGACTTTTTATGGATATCTTTGAGAAATGGCTTTCTTCTTGCCACTCTTCCATAAAGGCCAGATTTGTGCAGTGTACGACTGATTGTTGTCCTATGGACAGACTCTCCCACCTCAGCTGTAGTTCTCTGCAGTTCATCCAGAGTGATCATGGGCCTCTTGGCTGCATCTCTGATCAGTCTTCTCCTTGTTTGAGCTGAAAGTTTAGAGGGACAGCCAGGTCTTGGTAGATTTGCAGTGGTCTGATACTCCTTCCATTTCAAAATGATCACTTGCACAGTGCTCCTTGGGATGTTTAAAGCTTGGAAAATCTTTTTGTATCCAAATCCGGATTTAAACTTCTCCACAACAGTATTACGGACCTGCCTGGTGTGTTCCTTGGTCTTCATGATGCTCTCTGCGCTTTCAACAGAACCCTGAGACTATCACAGAGCAGGTGCATTTATACAGAGACTTGATTACACACAGGTGGATTCTATTTATCACCATCAGTCATTTAGGACAACATTGGATCATTCAGAGATCCTCGCTGAACTTCTGGAGTGAGTTTTCTGCACTGAAAGTAAAGGGGCCGAATAAATTTGCACGCACCACTTTTCAGTTTTTTAATTGCTAAAAAAGTTTAAAATATCCAATAGATTTTGTTCCACTTCACAACTGTGTCCCACTTGTTGGTGATTCTTCACAAAAAAATAAAATTTTATATCTTTATGTTTGAAGAATGAAATGTGGCAAAAGGTTGAAAAGTTCAAGCGGGCCGAATACTTTCGCAAGCCACTGTATATACAGCTGACACCTTAAACATACGAAAGGTCTCACCGTGGGAGGCCAAATCATTCATATAAATTTCAAGAAGCCCAAGTTTCGGAATAAATTGTTGCGTTCCTTCTTCGGGGTAATTATAGGTAAGCTGTATTATCTATCATAGAGATAAATAAGTAGAATTAATTATGGTATCATATGCAAACATACTATTGGGAAATGGGGGATAACATGGCGAACAGTTACAGGGCCGTTTAATAATCAAAAAGTACTTACAAACAATGGAACCATACAAGCATGTTGAAGACCACTTTCATGCAGGGATCCGCGTCACCCCAAGATCTCAACATCCATATCGATACCAAGCCATTTTTCTAAGGTAAAAGATTTATTCAATTCATCAAATTGCAACGCAAAGGGAGGAGAAGGAGTGTTGTTTGCCACTGGTGGGATGGGGTGGGGATGAGAAGGGGGGTGGGAATGCAGGGAGTGCAATTGATGGTTGAGGAGTCCACAAGGGTCGGATGATGCCAAAAGGGGGTCCCCTAAACATAACAGGAGTATAACACATCAGTGCATGAAGGCTGAATTGGGGAGTGACTCCCAAGATGTACCAACACTTTAAATAAGTATTTGCAATGAGTATTTAAAAAGAAGGAAAGGGGTGCTCCTGGCGTATGTGCTCCCAGGATACATAAGTTCTGTGAGTGAGATTGAGTGCGAACAGAAAACTAGCATTAAAGTAGGTAAGTATCAATTTAGGCAGCACCAAATCATTTAAGGTATTTAAGGATCAAAATACATACGAAACAAGGGAAATAGTCAAAGACCTAGATATTCAGGGTCTTGCAAGCATAGAATAGCATATGCTGACTTACTTTCAAGAGACTGACAGCCTGGACTCCACATCTTTGCAGTGATGTGGAGTCCAGGCATTCAGCGGACTAATCACATCATGCAAGGATATATATAGAGAGAGGGTTGGTGCAGTTCACACCCATTTGGATAATACTATCCAATGGATTGGCGGAGAAGTTGTTGAGGAGTGTATATAGCAATGTATCTCAAACTATGCTCGGGTCCTCCACGTGCGTACTATGAGTCATTATGCCATGAAAGAATCCATCCACCATTGACACCGAGGCTCATGACATCCCTGCAGTAGGGTTCACCCAGTGTTGCATGGGTACCCATGAAGATCTTCGGATCATCTGTCCCACCTGTTGGAGACATCTGTCCCTCCTCCACCCGCAGGCTTACTGTTCTCAATGCAAGGTGCTCCTGTACAAACCCATGAATGCGGTCAAGGCTGCAGTCACCCTCGACTCCAACCTGTGACTTCCGAGAGCACCAGAGCCACCACTCACCAGGAACCCCCAGCCAAGATTCTGCGGCCAACATTGGGGGATTCTCCTGAGATAGTCTCTCCCACTGGACCCAGGGTTGAGCTGTCACCCTGTTCACCCAAAACTTGGTCTCCAACTGCTCTTCCCCTGGAGACTATATTGGACAAGGTTCCACCATCACCAACAGTGGCGGGTGGTGATCAACATTTTTTGGGGGGGGCAAACAAACGGAAAAATTCTGAAAAATACTGAAACAAAAACATCAATTGCAGCCACTGTGCCCATCATATGCAGCCACTGTGCCCATCACATGCAGCCATGCTGCCCATCATATGCAGCCACTGTGCCCATCATATGCAGCCAACTGTGCCCATCATATGCAGTCAACTGTGCCCATAATATGCAGCCAACTGTGCCCATCATATGCAGCCAACTGTGCCCATCATATGCAGCCAACTGTGCCCATAATATGCAGCCAACTGTGCCCATCATATGCAGCCTCTGTGCCCATCATATGCAGCCTCTGTGCTCATCAAATGCAGCCAACTGTGCCCCATCAATTGCAGCCTCTGTGCCCATAATATGCAGCCACTGTGCCCACAAATGCAGCCAACTGTGCTCCATCAATTGCAGCCTTTGTGCCCATAATATGCAGCCACTCTGCCTGGCACTTACACCATTGTGGTGGTGGGTCAGGTAGCAAGTCAGGTGGTGAGCTGTGGGACGTGTAGTGCGGCGATGGATGCAGGACTCCTCCGTGTATGTATTCTTCCTGATCTGCACGGCGGCCAATGGCCGCCTCTACCTTCAGCCAATCAGGTGCCCGGTATTACATCCGGGCCTCCTGATTGGCTGAGAGGCGGTTCTGTGTTAGCAAAGCAAATTTTCAGCAGAGGCTTTCCTGCCTCAAGGCAATGTCCACTTTGGGCCAGGATCACCAGGTTGGCCCATTCATCTGCCTGAGCCCAACTTTTACGTGTGAACTGCCAGTTGCACTTTGATTAGTTGTTACCTGTTAAACTTTGCATGCCTGTTAAGTTTTTTTGTACATGTTGCCTATTTGCACTATTCTTATGTCTATTTTTGTACGTTGCACTTTTGTAAGTTTTGTATGTTGTTCAGCCCGGCTGGCTTGCAATAAAGGAGGGGGATGCGTAGGCGGGTAGCTTACCGTATAGCTAATTAGCACCTGGCTGCCCAGGTCAGGGGGAAAGGGTTAATGTCCTTGCCACCTTTCCGCAGTGTGTTTGTGGGCTTTTTCTGGGGTCCAGCCTCCCTCCCGTGTTCTATAAAAGGGAAGAGGTCTGGGGGGAAGTAGGGGGGCTTAGGTGAACACTTGCAAAAATGTATGAGGAACACGAGATTTGCTGGGATCTGTGGTCCACTCTGGAATGCGTTTTTCCGGAAGACCCCAAGAACATGGACTTCTCTCACCTTCTCTTACCTGTGCAGGTAACCTGTGGCAGCCACAGATCGGTTCACTTAGGAGAAAGACGTTAATGCATGTTATACATATTGTGCCAAGTTTACTTTAAAAGTTGATTCAACTGCTCAGAGCCTGGTCTGAAGTTACTCAAGGGGTGCATAAGAGGTCTGGTTGGATGAACGGAACACCTGTGCCCTTCGCCCGCAACTAGGAGCCCCATGCACCTGTGCCAAACACCCAGTGTGCATGAGGCCTTAGGTATCAATAAACTAAAGGCTACTGCATGTGATATGAGGGTCACGTGACCCAATTTTTGGAAATATCAAATGAGATAATAAAAGAGTCAATTCATCAGTGTAAAATGTGAGGTGAATACTGCAAAAAAAAAAGAGATAGACCATTAAAGTCAATTCACTAAAGAACACACACATTTGTTATTTATCACCTGCCAGTAGGCAGCCAGTATTTTAGCACAATTCCAAAATAACAATGAGGGTCGGTTCACACTGGGGCAACACGACTTCAGCGCGACTTTGTACCGCGACTTCAACGCGGCTTCAGCGCGACTTCAGCGCGACTTCAGCAAATTACAAGGCGACTTGAAGTCGCCTCCATGACAGGTGACTTCGCCTGTGGCCAATCACAGGGCAATCAGCTCTCTGGGAGGGAGGGGGGAGGGAGGGGTTTTCCCTGCAAAGTCGCTTGACTTTACAGAGAGACCCGACTTGGAGGCGACTTCCATTGATTTCTATGGTACAGGTCGCCTACCAAGTCGGATCAAAGTAGTACACGGAGTACGCTCTGAAGTCGGAGCGACTTCAGTAGCGTCTATTAAGACGCTAGCGTTCACTCCCATCGAAACTATTTCTGGGGCGACTTGAGGGCGTACAAGTCGGATCCCAAGTCGCCCCAGTGTGAACCGAGCCTTAGGGAAACTCTGCACTGGCCAGTAAATTAAAAGTATACAATGTATCAGTGTGGAAATGTTTTGCCCTGAGCTCAGGAATTAGAGGGAGATCGTTCTGTGAATAAAAGCACACTAGAGTGTTTTCAGTTTCAAAGTATTTCTGTGTGCAATTAGTTCTTTCTCTGGTTCAATGTTAGCAATTAAAAAAAAAAATAGTGAAAAGACAACGCCATAAATAATGCAAAATTTAAGTGATAAATATCGCAAGACATAAATATTTAACTTAAATATTTATGTTTTGCGATATTTATCACTTACATTTTGCATTATTTAAAAAAAAATGTTTTATTTACCAAATACGATAAATAATTTAACGTATTTGGTAAATAACGCACTTTTTTTTTCATTGACTACTTTTGAGATACATACAGCATGAGTTATGTAACTAAGGTGTCCTTTTATGAAAGTGCGGTAAAATACCGCTTTTCAGTTCTCAGGCATTCTCAGATGAGATCGCTCTCCTCTGAGTGCCTGTTTATGAAAGTGTGTAGATCGCTTCTCATGTTGAGTTGAGAAGCGATCTACAAATGCCAGGAACTCCTGAGAACGGCTCCTCTCACTATAATCTCGTGTGATGTAGCGGGATTACAGTATGAGGAACCATAAAATACAAAGTGTAACACAAATCAGCACACATTATTCCCCAACATATTAATAAAATAATAAAGTTAAATTCCCCTCTACACAATATACATTAACCTAATTATATAAAAAAAATTGTTTTTATCAATATTTAAAGATCATACATGTCCCTATTTAAATATGAATGGTGTATAGTAAATGAATGTAATGCACATATGTAATGCAGCTATACACCATTCATATAAATGCAAAATACATTTATAATCATTAAAAAAATAATTTTAATAAAGTATACAAGTATAAAAATTTATTAATAAATTAAAATAAAATATATTTCATTATTGATAAATATAAAAATTGATAAACTGGTGCAATGCGAGAACACTGCGAATCCACTGCGGGTTCCTGCATCGCACCGACTCGCATGTCAGTTCACACTGCCATATGCGAATCGCTGGGGAGTGTCAATACATTGTTAACAACACCCCCAGTTCAGCTTGCATATCGCACTGCGAACTGACAGTCCGGACATGAATCGGATCGCATATGTGTGAACACACATGCAATCCAATTCTGGTCCGAACAGAAAAAAGGGTCCTGTGTGTGTTTGCACCGAATGCGGTGCGATATCAGCCATACTATCTGTACAGCTGATATCGCACCGCACAGACATCGCATGTAATGTGAATGGCAGTGTGCTGCGAATAACATGCGATGCCTGTGCGATGTCCGGCATTGCACAAGTGTGAACTGGGCCTAAAAGTTAACAACACCCCCAAATAAGTTCGCATATCGCAGTGCGATCTGCAAACTCGGACAGTAATTGAATCGCATGGGTGTGAACACCCATGCGATCCGATTCTGCTGTGGACCAAAAAAAGGGTCCTGTAAGAGTTTGGTCCGAGGGCAATGCAAATTTAGCAATACTATCTGTATGGCTGAAATCGCATCGCACAGAGATCGGATGTGATTTTGCACTGCAGTGCGGTGCGAATCACATCCGATCTTGGACACCGCAGCAGTGGGAACTGGCCCTAAATCATATTGCATTTGCACCAAAATGGTACAGGACCCTTTATTTGGTCCGCACTGGAATCGGATCGCATGGGTGTGAACACGCATGCGATCCGATTCCTGCACCATTACATAGTTCGCACTGCGATCTGTGAAATGATCTGGGGGTGTCATTAACTTTACATTGACACCCGCAGTGGTGCGCAGATGTCAATGTAGGTGCGATGTGAAAACCCACACAGGAATCACGCTGGTTCACGCATCGCACAAGTGTGAACCCAGCCAGAGACGCGAACATCTAAAAAAAATATATATATATATCTATATTTATGGTCGGAGCCCTATGTCCGATATGGACATAGATAACACTTATAATAAAGATAAGACTTACCATCGGAAATAGACCTGGAAGTGTGGACTTACCATATGAAATGGACCTGAAAGTGTGCCTTGGTCTAATGGCCGGTATGCCAAAATAAGGGGGCATACCCTGGTTTTAAGAAATGATTATTCTGTAGAGAGAAATGAGATGAAATGAATGAAATGAAATGAATGCCTTGAAATGGGGATGGGAGGGTGGGTATCGCGCACAGGAAACCGACAAGCACCACAGGTGAGCGGGCTGCTTAAATACCCACCGGGCTCCTCCCATAAATTCAGGCCACCATACTGGCCTTCCTACTTATGGTCGGAGCCCTATGTCCGATATGGACATAGATAACACTTATAATAAAGATAAGACTTACCATCGGAAATAGACCTGGAAGTGTGGACTTACCATATGAAATGGACCTGAAAGTGTGCCTTGGTCTAATGGCCGGTATGCCAAAATAAGGGGGCAAAAACATTCAGGTAGGGGTATAATATATAATTGGTTTTCAGGTATTCATTGAGCCAATTTGGAGAATGCCTGTGCCATCTCTACTTGAGGATTGGGTATATACCGGGCGACGCAGGCTGATTTCCATCTGCCTAGTCTTTTGATGATGTGGTCTGGAACCCCCTGGCGGGTTACTGCGGAGGCTGCTCCGATGCGGAAGGAGTGTCCGGAGTACTGACTGGGTTTAAGGTGAAGATTGCGGAGAAGTATCCTTATGTGTTTTACAAAGTGACATGCGTTTAAGGGTTTAACTGTGAATGGTAGAAGAGGACTGGTGTCCGATTGTTCAGGCAGGAGTGAGAGGAGACGGTTAAGTACGGTGACTGGACACCAGCTGTTATTGGTTCTGTAGAGGTGAATGTCCACTCCAGAGCCTGTTTCCTGGGTTTAAGAAACCTCGAGGTGAAGGATGAAATGGTCTTGGTGGCGAAGCAAGTGCCGTCTGCGTAATACTTGGTCTGTGGGGTGGTTATAGGTGAACCCGTAGTAAGCCAACTATATGGCTGCTTGTAGGACCGTGCTGGGCAGCAGACCGAATGGCGAAGTAGCCAGAATAGTCGACATATCCCTGAAGATGGGCCCCGTAATGGGTAAGCGCTTAGTACTGATCACTGGTTGTTGTTTCTGGATGCCCCTTAGGATGGCTCGTATAGCGTGTGATGAGAACAGTGAAGATTTTGTGGGGTCTTCCAGGGTCACGAAATGTTGTATGCCGGCTAGGTGTAGCCGAATGGTATTGTAAGATAAAGCCAGCTGAGTGTGGCAGTATGAAATGAAGGCCAGTACCTGTTTGACATCTATTGGTCCTTTACGGCAGGATGTGAGAAATTTATTGAACGCCTTTCAAGCTGTCTGGTAGGCTTTGAGTGTGTTATGAGAGAGTGAGCGATTGATGAGCTGCGTTGCTCCTTGTAAATGTTAGACTAGTCCAGGGTCAGTTGTGACCAGGCAGGGATAGGGGCCGACACTGGATCGGCTCCGGGAACCTGTTTGAAAAGGAGGTGTAGTTAGAACGTGGCAGTGCGTCAGCAGCTAAATTGTGTCTGCCTGGAATAATGCACAGTGTATGTTAAACTGATGCTGTAAGAACAGTTGTACCAATCTGCGCAGGAAGGACATGACTGCTGGGGAATTGGACCTGCCTTTGTTGATGTCTGCCGTGGCCTGATTGTCGGTGGTGAAGACTACGGTTTGCCCTGTCCAATGGTGACCCCAGAGTTGTGCAGCTGCCACCATGGGATAGAGTTCGAGGAGGGAAGATGTTTTGAATAAAGCCGGGTATCAACAGTATCTGTTGAGGCCAGGGTCCTGAAAACCAATGATGGCCAAAAATTGCAGCGAAACCTGTGGTGGCTGCAGCGTCTGTCACCACCTGGGGTGACAGGGCTGAAACCATGGGTATAATTAGGGATATGCCATTCCGGGAGGACGGAATTCGTCCCACATAGATAGGTCCGCTATTGCTGCGGAGTCTAGATTTAAGATCTGATCGGGGTCTTGTGTTTCTGGCAGGAATCTCAGCAGGCGTGACACGAAGGTGCGGCCTTGTGGAATAATTCGTATGGCGAAATTCAGCATTGCCAGGAGAGATTGCAACTGCTTCTTGGTACACCCCTTGGTGTGGGTGAATTTGTGAAGGACCGCCTTAATGCGGGTTAGTTTGTCGAGGGGGAGACTGGCTTGCATAGCGCAGGTGTCTAAGTTGGCCCCGAGAAAGGTGATGTTATGTGCTGGGCCTTCTACTTTGTGCTCGGTGATGGGAAGATTGGGTTTTCCGAATATCGCTCTGAGTTTGTCGAGGTCTCCTGGGGGCTTGCTGGGAGGTTCTATTAGTAGGAAGTCGTCCAGGTAATGGATGACTTTTGTCACTGAGCCTTGTGTAACAGTATCCAAGCAAGAGACTGAGCGAATGTGTCGAAGAGCCAAGGGCTGCTCTTCGAACCGAACGTCAGTTTTGTGGCCAAATAATATGCCTCCTTCCACTTGATGCCATGCCAGCACCAAAGGGATGGATGGATAGGCAGGAGCTTAAAGGCATCCGAGATGTCGGTTTTGGAAAGCCAGGCACCTGTACCTGCTTTGATGACTGCTTGTATCGGCATGTCTACGGAGGAATATTTTAGGGAGAATTCTTCGGAGGGAATCAGGGAATTGAGACTGGGGATGTGGGAAGAATGAGGCGCAGACAGGTGGTACGCCAAACGTAATTTATTTGTGAATTTGCCCTTGACAAGCCCCAAATAGGGCTGACTCTCCAAGTGCTGAAAGGGGGCTGAGTGAAAGGCCTATAACGTACTCTCGGTCTAGTTCTGTTTGTAAGAGCCGATCTATGGTTTGTTCGTCGATGGCTGCTGAACGAATATTCCCACATTCGTACGTACTGTGAGGTAGTGAAATGAGGCCTGTGAGAAAGCCGACAGAGGGGCCGTGAAGTCTTCGCTGCCGGCCTGTGACATGATTTGATCTGATGAGAATATCCTGTTTTTGAGCTCGTATATTTTTTTTTTTTTTTTTTTTTGTGAGGACGAAATGATTCGAAATGTTTGCCTTGATGTTTGAAATGACTGAACTGCATGACAAAGGTCCGGCCTGGTCGTGTCGTGACTGATGCGACCGTGAACCGGGCTCTGGAGCATGTACTGAAATGAGGCAACAGAAGAAACATTGGTGCACACCGGGACGAATCGGTGCTTGTTTGATGCATCTGGATTCGAATCGGAGCGCAGCATGAAATGAAATGAGAGAAATGTTTACCTTGACCGAGGCTTGAATTGGTTGTGCCGTGTTTTGCGACTGGCAACCGACCGAGCTCTGGTATAGGTATGGATTTTTTTTTTTTTTTTTTTTGAGGAAAATGAAAAGGTGACAATTCGTGAAGGGATTGCTAAGTAACTTGAAGCAATGATTTGTATGATGCTTGCAATCTTGTGACAATGAAATGATTCGAAATGTTTGCTTTGATTGTGAAATGAATGAACTGCATGACAGAGGTGCGGCCTGGTCGTGTCACGATTTGTTCGACCGTGAACCGGGCTCTGGAGCATGTATTGAAATGGGGCAACTGAAAATATTGGTGCTCCTGGGACGAATTGGTGCTTGTTTGATGCATCTGGATTCGAATAGGAGTGCAGTATTAAATGAAATGAGAGAAATGATTGTTTTGACCGCGGCTCGAATTGGTTGTGCCGTGTTAGCGACTGGCAACCAACCGAGCTCTGGTATAGGTATGAAATGCGATCGGAACCAGTGATGCATGCCGTGACGAATCGGTGCACCTCAGATGCGACTGGTTTCGAAACGGTGATGCGTTGTGGGAGTGAAATGGTAGAAATTGCATGACAGAGATGTGGATCAATCCCCCGATGTCTGCGATTAGCTATGATCTGGACTCTGGAGCATGTGTCAGAAATGTGGCCAATCCTGGGCACGCCGAGACGAATCGGTGCATTTTCATGCGACTGATTTCATGTCGGAATGTGATACGTGAAAATGAAATGATAACCATGACAGAGGTACAAATGACTGATAACGTAACTCTGGAGCATGTATAGAAATGAGGCCAATCCTGGGGCACGCCGAGATGAATCGGTGCATTTCATGCGACTGAATTCATGTCGGAACGTGATACATGGAAATGAAATGATAACCATGACAGAGGTACGAATGACTGATAAAACGTAACTCTGGAGCATGTATAGAAATGAGGCCAATCCTGGGGCACGCCGAGACGAATCGGTGCATTTTTCATGCTACTGAATTCATGTCGGGACGTGATACATGGAAATGAAATGATAACCATGACAGAGGTACGAATGACTGATAAAACGTAACTCTGGAGCATGTATAGAAATGAGGCCAATCCTGGGGCACGCCGAGACGAATCGGTGCATTTTTCATGCGACTGAATTCATGTCGGGACATGATACATGGAAATGAAATGATAACCATGACAGAGGTACAAATGACTGATAAAACGTAACTCTGGAGCATGTATAGAAATGAGGCCAATCCTGGGGCACGCCGAGACGAATCGGTGCATTTTTCATGCGACTGAATTCATGTCGGGACGTGATACATGGAAATGAAATGATGACCATAACAGAGGTACAATTGACTGACAATAACGTAACTCTGGAGCATGTATAGAAATGAGGCCGTAATAACTGGGGCACACCGGAACGAATCGGCGCATCTTTGGTGCGACTGGATTCGAATCGGAGCGCGGTAGGTGACTGAAATGAGAAATGATTTGAAAATGTCAGAAATGAGTTTAGAAATGTTTTCAGAAATGAGAAATGATTTGAAATGTCCGAAATGAGTTCAGAAATGTTTTCAGAAATGAGAAATGATTTGAAATGTCCGTAATGAGTTTAGAAATGTCTCAGAAATGAGAAATGATTGGTATCGAACTAACTTGATTTGATAATTTACAAAATTGCGACTGGCTATGGCTGTCTACTGATACCGACATGCTAGAAATGAAGCGACGTCAGCGTCGCTGTGCTATCGAATTTGTAACATATCGAAAGTACGAGCGATATACATTGCAGTTTGTGAGATGCGGGTGAAACGAAATTTGAACTCACGGTTTAGTGACATGATATGAAAAACGAAAAGTCCGACGGGACCTTACCTGCGACAGCCAAGCCAGACGCGTGGTACAAACTATAAACGAAAACGCGGATTTCGAAAGTTTTGAGTACGGAGTATCGAATACGGGAACTTGCGAGGCAAGAACTTGCGGACGCTGGTATATCGAATAGTCGGCTTAGTGACGTATATCGCGCACAGGAAACCGACAAGCACCACAGGTGAGCGGGCTGCTTAAATACCCACCGGGCTCCTCCCATAAATTCAGGCCACCATACTGGCCTTCCTACATATCTATATCTATATATATATATATAGCTATAGATATATATATATATAGATATATATATATAAATATATATATCTAGATGTATAGACGTATGTATATATATATATATATACATATATATATATATATATACATATACATATATATATATATATATATATATATATATATAGAAAAAGAGTCCAAGAGGTTGCTGCACTTAAAAATTTCTTTGCTTTATTTCTCAAATTGTTCAGTAGGGATTTACAAAGCAAGTATAATCCAAAAACACAGGCACGAAATGCCTACACAGTTTCAGACACAGGTAGATTCAGATATGGATAGATGGATGGATTACATCTCGGGCTAGTCAGCTTACGCCCTTCCTAAGATCCATTGAAGCACATCTGAGGGTTTCAATCCAATCATTCATTTAAATACAGGTTAAGTGAAGTACTTCACATATGGAATCAATATGGCTAATTAGTTCAAATCGCATACCATTTAACATCTATATATGCATCTATTTATCTATAACATGCCATTAAAACAAGGATAAGCAACAGGTGTCGAATCTCTCATTCTCTTCACTCTCATTATAGAATATTTGAAATACCTATAAAAACGCAGGGAAATGTTGCATTCATGAGTAAATACAAAAACAAAAAGAAAAAACAAAAAAGATATCCCCATCATGAAGTTATTTTATCTGGCTACTTTCATATACTTATTCCAACAGTTAAACAAATAAATAAAGATCCAAATCAACATTTAAGCCATATGGAGCAATTGTATTCAAAAAATGTATCCAGTATACTTCTCTTTTTCTTAGAATCAATTCACGGTTGCCCCCTCTCCTATTTTTCTCAATACCTTCTAGGACCATATACTTTAGTTGTGATACATTGTGGCCAAATTCCAAAAAGTGTCTCGCCAGCGGTAATTGGGTTAATTTATCTCGTATTGAGTATTTGTGTCTCGCTATCCTATCTTTGATTTTTTGTGTAGTCTCCCCTACATAGACTAAACCGCATGGGCACTTTATGGCGTAAATTACATATGAAGATTGGCATGTGTAGTAACCCCGTATGGGGATGTTGAAACCCCTATGTGGATGTGTAAAGTATTTACCTTTAATCATAGAGTTACATTGTATGCATGACAAGCAGGGATACGATCCCAGATTTTTAGGTCCCAGGAAGGTTAGTTTGGCTGCTGCAGCCACAGGTTGATCAGATTTAATCAATCGATCTCGTATCGTTCTACCTTTTCTATAGGAGGACATGGGTGGGTTCCAGAATTCCTGTACCATGGGGTAACTGGATCTTAAAAGATTCCAATGTCTTTTGATAATTTGATTAATTTTGTTGGAGAAGGGATGGTACTGCATAATAAAGGGGATTCTCTTCTTTTCTTTTCGGGGTGATCGATTACTATCAGTATTAGGATGATCGATATTAACTAAAGCTTGTGGATATCTTCTACTAATAAGTTTGTTTTTTATTTCATCAAGTCTCTGATCACGGCGCAGCGGGTCACTCACGATCCGCTGCACCCTCATCATCTGACTTTTTGGGATGGATGAAAAAACGTTTGGGGGGTGAAAGCAATTAAAATGTAGCAATTGATTGCGATCTGTGGGTTTCACATATAAGTCAGTAGTGATCTGCCCATTGTTCAATTTAAGAAGAGTATCAAGAAAGGAGATCTCATTTTTACCAATTTCAATGTTGAACTTTAATCCAGGTACTAAATAGTTAATGTATTTATCAAATAAGTATAGGCTTTCCATGTTGCCATCCCATATAGCGAAAATATCGTCCACAAATCTGTACCAACATTGGCAATGTTTTAAAAATAAATCATTGACATAAATAAAGGACGTCTCTATCATATTCATAAATGCGTTCGCATATGGGGGTGCAACATTTGAACCCATCGCTGCTCCATTCAGTTGCAAGAAATGAGTATCCCTGAAAAGAAAATAGTTCTCTTCAAGAGTAATTTTCAAAAGGTCAAGCAGAAATGAAATCTGTTCGGTTTTATAGATGCCTGATTGAATTAACAATCGCTGACATGCCTCTATTCCTAAATCATGTGGAATGATAGTAAATAAGCTAGAGACGTCCCATGATATCAGGATGGAATCTGATGACAAGTTTATATCTTGAATTTTTGACAAAAAGTCAGTAGTATCTCTTATAAATGATTTAGTGTTTAATAGCAATGGTGTCAAACACTTATCCAGATATTGTGCTAGATGTGTTGTCACAGATTCCATCCCTGATACAATGGGACGTCCGGGGGGATTTTTAGGGTCTTTATGAATTTTTGGTAACATATACAGTACCGGTGTGACTGGATATTCACATATCAAAAACTCCATAGTTTCATCATCAATGATTTTTTGTTTAACTGCCTTAGTTAGAGTTGTTTTTATCCTTTTTTGCACTTTAAAAACAGGACAGCAATCAAGTCTTTTATAAGTAAGGGTATCACTCAGATGTTTCATTATTTCATTTTCATACATGGATGTATCCATGACCACAATAGCTCCCCCCTTGTCAGCCGGCTTGATAATGATATCATGCCGGGCTGACAAGGAGTTTAACGCTGCAATCTCATCTCTATTTAGATTGTGGGGTATATGGTCTCTCTTATCTCTGTCACACAAAAAACGTTTTATATCATTTTCCACTTTGTCTATATATACCTCTACAGCAGCACATGAAGTGGGTGGTACTTTAGTGCTTTTTGGTTTTAAACCCATGTTTTTGATCGATAATATTGATAATTCTTTAGTTGTGGCAGTGGGTACACCAGAATAGTATGCTTTAAATCTTAATTGTCTAAAAAATCTATATAAATCCTGTTTAAGTACAAAATCATTCATTTTCTCTTTAGGGCAAAAGCCCAAACCCTTATTCAAAACACTTAGTTCAGTTTTAGACAAAACAATAGAAGAAATGTTATGTACCAGGTTTTCATCTAATGTCTCTGGCGGTTCTGGCGTCTGGTGGTTGCACCCCCTGCTGTGTCTTTTCTTTGTTCGCCGGCCGCCCCTCCTGGTCCGGATTCGGTCAGGTTCCCTGGTAAAAAAGGAGTAGTTGATACACTGGTGGATGATCCAGTAGATGTCATAGAGGAGTTTGAGCTAGCCAGATTTTTTCGTTGTATTTTTCTGTAGCCCTTTGAATGGTAATATGTAGGATCAGTCCAATTGTAGACACGATCGTTTTTATAATCTTCCCGATCTCGTTCAAGTTTTGTACGTTTACGGAATTGAATATTGGTGCGAAATCTTTCTAATTTATCATTATTCATTTTCTTGAATTGCTGTAGTTCCTCTTGATTAGAACATTGTTGTAGCTGTCTTTCAAGTTCAGCAATCTCCTGCTGTATGAGAGTCCTCTCTTGTTGCAAGAATTGCACAGTTAATGTCATGATATCAAAGGAACATTTATTGAGAATCTGGGCAAATTTGGTTTTAAAGTCTTTGTTCTGTGAAAAGAGGGTTGGAGTCAGGCGAACCCTCAGCCCTCTAGGTATCATTTGTAACTTATAGTATTCGGCTAATGTTACCTCATGAAGTTCCATAGTGGTGGCTCTTTGCATTAGTTTCTCCATTTTTCTAGTAAGTTGTATAGAGGAGGAATGGATCAGAAAATCTCTGGACTATGAACTATAAACGAAAACGCGGATTTCGAAAGTTTTGAGTACGGAGTATCGAATACGGGAACTTGCGAGGCAAGAACTTGCGGACGCTGGTATATCGAATAGTCGGCTTAGTGACGTATATCGCGCACAGGAAACCGACAAGCACCACAGGTGAGCGGGCTGCTTAAATACCCACCGGGCTCCTCCCATAAATTCAGGCCACCATACTGGCCTTCCTACATATCTATATCTATATATATATATATATAGCTATAGATATATATATATATATAGATATATATATATAAATATATATATCTAGACGTATAGACGTATGTATATATATATATATATATATATATATATACATATACATATATATATATATATATATATATATATATATATATATATATATATATATACACACTATAAATTCCTAACCTGCTGGTTTTGGGGTGTGTAATGGTGGGGAAGATGTGCTCTGACTGTTTGGTGAAAGAAAGAAGTCAAAAGACTTCTTGCTTTCTCCAGAATATCAGCCAGTTTCAGGTTCTCACTCTGATTCTCCATCTCTGAAATGGTGAATCAGAAAGTGAGAATTCTGTCACAGATCGCTGAGATCGCACCTTCATAAACTGGCCGTTTCTGTGAATTCTCACTGTGCTGAGATAATCAGCGGAGAACATGTTCTCTGCTGATTATCTCAGTTTCATAAACTGGTAATGAGCTGAGATCAGCGGTGAGACTCGGGATCGCCGCTGATCTCAGTTTCATAAAAGGACACCTAAAACGTTAATACATTTTTTATCTCTTAGTGAATTGACCCCTCAGTCTTTTATAGCCCATTTGAGATATGACCTTCATATTTTGCTTGTGCTCTGTGCCATTTGTTCATGTGTGTATTTTATGTTCTGATTTGTATAACCCCCTATAATGACTATTATTATTCCAGATTGACTGGTACACACTATTCATTTTTTTTTGCATGCAACGTTAGTATAGTGATCTCCCCCACTGAGCTATTGTGTTCTGACAGAGGGACAGCCCCCCGCCCTGCCAACACTCTGATCAGAGCTCTCTGCCATTGGCTGAGAGCACTGATCGGGTGTCAGTCGGCTGCTGGTTTTTCAGGACATACCTACATACACATATGCTGAATGACGGAGGTTTTTTTTTTAACCGGAAAATATCTCACGACATTCGGCCTGTGTGTATCTGGCTTAAGTGTCTTAAACAATATATTGTGTTGTATTTGTATTAAAGTTTTTAAAAAGCTAAAACACAATGATAAAGTGATTTACATTAAAGTAAGTAGAAGTATGCAGACTAACAGTAGTAACATCTTCTTTTGAAAATGTGAATCGATTGTTTGGTTGTCAAACTAATCTGGAGGGTTCAATCCTACCTGATTCATAGACTCAGAACAAATACGCAGATGATGAGTTCTGACTTTTTATTCTGTATGCTGGTTCTGGGTCCACAACTAGGAAAATATTGAAACCAGAGACAGCCAGGCAACTAGCAATTTCGGTAATGGCCGTTCACAGCCCTAGACTTCTCTCAGTATACACTAGATTTCTTTCAAAATAGTCACATTGACCACTTGCCGACCGCCGTACGGCAATATATGTCGGCACAATGGCAGCGGTGGGCAAATGGGTGTACATGTACGTCCCCTTTAATTGGCGGGGCTAGCAGGTATGCCTGCTGCGTACAGCGTACCCGTGGGACCGGCAGACTCGATGTCCACCGATCTCCCGGCGATCATGTCACAGAGACGCAGAACGGGCTCTGTGTACCTATGTAAACAAGGCATTTCCCCGTTCTGCCTTGTGTCATGACAGAGATCACTGCTCTCTGTCATCGGGAGCAGTGATCGCTGCCATGTAAGTGGAAGCCCACCCCCCCCCCCACTGTTAGAATCACTCCCTAGGACACCCCTTGATAGGCCCCTAGTGTTTAACCTCTTCCCTGCCAGTGTCATTTACACAGTAATCAGTTCATTTTTATAGCAATGGTCGCTGTATAAATGACAATGGTACCAAAATAGTGTCAAAAGTGTCCGACGTGTCCGCCATAATGTCGCAGTCATAATAAAATTCGCAGATCGCCGCCATTACTAATAAAAAAAATAATAATAATAAAAATGCGATAAAACTATCCCTTATTTTGTAGACGCTATAACTTTTGCGCAAACCAATCAATATACGCTTATTGCCATTTTTTTACCAAAAATATATAGAAGAATACATATCGGCCTAAACTGAGGAAAAAATTTGTGTTTTTATATATTTTTGGGGGATATTTATTATAGCAAAAAGTAAAAAATATTGCTTTTTTTCAAAATTGTCGCTCTTTTTTTGTTTATAGCTCAAAAAATAAAAACCACAGAGGTGATCAAATACCACCAAAAGAAAGCTACAACGTCGCATGACCGCGCAATTGTCAGTTAAAGCGACGCATTGCCAAAACACAAAAAGTGATCTGGTCAGGAAGGGGGTAAAATCTTCCAGGGCTGAAGCGGTTAATATTTAGAGCTAAATACATATACAAGACTATGGGTTCACATAATCAGATAAAGCTTCATGGTTCTTCTGATTATACCAGCCTTTTTTCTGCTATCTACACATCTGTTAGATTATAGTTTCCTCCCTTGTTTCAAGCATCTAATCTCTCAATAGCCAAGTTATATTTTTTATTATAGTATTATTATAGTTTTTATTGGTCAGAACTGTGAAAATTAAACTGCTTTGATTATGGCAGTTTTAGTTGGTACTAAACATTTTACAATCTCTCTTAGCAAATACGAAGGTGGCGAAACACTGTCCTGAATGACGTTCTGAACAAAACCAAAATAAAAGGGGAAACTGGTATCTTCCTTTACTAGACAGCTGTTGGTGGACATCAGAACACTTTTCTGGTAAGTATTCTAACTATTAATCTTATATTATAAAATGCAGAACAGCAAACAATAAGAGAAAGTTTCAGCAACTTTTTGTTTAGCTATAATGAATATATTAAAATTAAAGATGCTTTCATTTTATAAATGATTACATTTTTTCTAGTATATTAATAATATTATTATTATTGATCTAATAAAAAGATAACATTGTTTCTAATTGTGATAGTATTAATCTCCTGAAAGTGTACTATTGCTTTTACATTTATTTTTTTTTTTAGAGCAAATTCTTTAAAAGTTATTTTAAGTCATAAAAAACATTAAGAATTTAGTCATATCTATATTTTTACAACGACTGGTATTGCTAAAAAAATAAAAATAAATAAATAAAAGAACAAAGCTTTTTAGAAAAGATAAAATGCTATTTTAAGGTGAAACAAAATTAGACTAAATCGGAATTGATTTCATTCTGCATTAATTATAACTGTTCACTAAATATTCCCTGCAGATATCTATATCGTAAATGACTGCATATTACACATTTGCAGGGTGTTAACATTGAGCATCTTATAAATGTGGCAAATGTTGCTTGAGTTGGTTGTTTTTAAAATTTTAGTATTACAGGGAAACATAGAAACATAGAAGAGTGACAGCAGAAAAAAGACTAAGTCAATCGAGTCTGAATCATTTTTATTTTAATTTATATATATATTTTTTTCTATATATAATTGAATTTATATGATATATAATTATGCTTTTATTTTGTTTTGTATACAGTAGATCTATGTAGATGTATGTTTGTCCCAAGCATATCTGAATCCACTTACTGTTGACTACCTCTGCTGGAAGTCTTTTCCAAGCATCAACTACTCTTTTGGTAAAATAATATTTTCTAAGATTAGTTTTGAACTTTCCTCCTGCTTGTTTGGGATCATGTCCCTGTGTTCTGGATCTTGGATTTTGTGCAAATCCAGCCAAGTCTATGTCTTTTAAGTTTTGGATATAGTGGGGAAGGATAAGAGCCTCTGTCATGTTTTTCCGCTACCCTTGACCTTGTTAAAGAGATTCTCCCTCACTTGGGCTAAAACTGGCTATGCGCGTTCGTTTTTTTTACTCAGTCAGCAGGCGCAATGAAAAAGAAGTTAACATATTTCCTTGCTTGTGTAGATATTCATCTACACAAACAAGGTGCATGGAGGATCACCCCCCCCCCCCATTGTATTCTGAGGCTTAACCATTTCAGCCCCGGACCATATGGCTGGCTTACCTAAGACCAGAGCGGTTTTTTTTGCAATTCAGCACTGTGTCGCTTTAACTGACAATTGCGCAGTCGTGCTACGTGGCTCCCAAACAAACTTGACGACCATTTTTTTCCCCCCACAAATAGAGCTTTCTTTTGGTGGTATTTGATCACCTCTGCGGTTTTTATTTTTTGTGCTATAAACAAAAGAAGAGCGACAATTTTGAAAAAAACGCAATATTTTTTACTTTTTGCTATAATAAATATCCCCAAAAAATATATAAGAAAAAAAATTTTTTCTACAGTTTAGGCCGATACGTATTCTTCAACATATTTTTGGAAAAAAATACACAATAACCGTTTATTGATTGGTTTGCGCAAAAGTTATAGCGTCTACAAAATAGGGGTTGATTACATTTTACTAGTATATTAATAATATTATTATTATTGATATAATAAAAAGATAACATTGTTCCTAATTGTGATAGTATTAATCTCCTGAAAGTGTACTATTGCTTTTATTGATTGGTTTGCGCAAAAGTTATAGCGTCTACAAAAAAGGGGTTAGTTTTATGGCATTTTTATTAATATATTTTTTTTTTTTTTACTAGTAATGGCGACGATCTGCGATTTTTATCATGACTGCGACATTATGGCGGACAGATCGGACACTTTTGGCGCTATTTTGGGACCATTCACATTTATACAGCGATCAGTGCGATTAAAAATGCACTGATTACTAATCTTAAAGAGCAACGTACAGGTATGTTTATATACCTGTACGTGCCCTTCTGCTGACGTATATCGGCGTGAGCTCGTTGGCAAGGGGTTAATGTACACGGGATGTTTTACAACCTCTCCTGAATGATTTAACTTGACAGATAGTAACCGATGTTTAAAAACATCCGTTTTGCCGCGTTTACATGCCACATTTAGCCCCGTTTGCGTTTAGAAGCGTTTTAAATTTTAAATCCTTTTTTCAAATAGTCAAAAATTAAAAATGCCTGTAAACGAAATGCAGCTAAACGCGAGTTACCGTGTTTATAGGCTGTTACAGGCATTGCAAATGCCTCTGAACATCTGTCCTGAACGCATTTTTTTGCTTTTCAAAAAATGCTTCTAAACTCAACTGCCTAGAAACGACTATAAACGACCCTGTGTACATGTACTGATAAGATAACATAGAGGAGAGTTCAGGGGTAGCTGAAAAAAACACTCAACTGTTCCTAAACGTCCGTTTACCAGCCGCAGTATACATGAAGCCTAATGCCCTGTCGACACGATCAGACTTTCCGACAACAAAATCCTAGGATTTTTGTTCGAAGGTTGTTGGCTCCAACTTGTCTTGCATACACAGGGTCACACAAATGTTGGCCAACAATTAGGAACGTGGGAACGTGGTTTTGTGCAAGACGTACGACGAGCCGATAAAAAGGAAGTTCAATAGTCATGTGAAATTCCCATTACGAACGCTAGTTTTACAAGACCGAGCTCTTCCGGCTCGTACTTGATTCCGAGCATGCGTGAACTTTTGTGCGACGGACTTGTGTACACATGATCGAAAAGTCCGACAACAGAGTTTTGTTGGTGGAAAACTTGAGAACCTGCTAGCCAACATTTGTTGGCGGAAAGTCCGACAACAAATGTTCGATGGAGCATACACACGGTCAGACTTTCAGCCAACAAGCTCACATCCAACATTTCCCGTTGGAAAATCTGATTGTGTGTTCGCGGCATAAGAGTAGCGCTAGCTGCTGTCAGAATACAATGATCAGTGGCTGCAGCTGATTGTTAGCTGCCTCTGATTAAAGAAATATTTCCAGCATGCCCCTTTGACAGACTTTAATTAAATTATCAACTTCGGTCAAGTGGGGGGCATCTACACACTGATCAAAATTCGTCCGGTCCCTGCTGAACTGAATTTTGCTTAGTATATTGCCAGCCTTTTTTTACACTTGTGGCAGACCTTATCCCCCCTCAGAAAAGTGACTTGTGGTGGAACGCTTTTCAAAGACATTTGACAGGCCCCTCCCAGGCTGTTTTAACCCTGTAAAGTCCACACAACCATACAGGACAGTTGTGACATGGTCCTATTCACATAAATCCATCACATTCAGCAGCGGTATATATATACAGCCCTGGTCCTTCTCTTCTTGGGTCCCCCCGCTGGCTCTCCTGGCCCCTCCCCCCTGCTGAGTGCCCCGATAGCAAACAGCTTGCTCTGGGGGCAATCATGCATGCCTGATCCCAAGCTGCTTCTATATGACACACAGAGCGTGGCTCAGCCCCGCCCCCACTCCCTCCTCACTGGCTGTAATTGACAGCAGCGGGATCTAATGGATCCCGCTGCTGTGTCTCATCCAATGAGGAGGCAGAGACCCGGGAGGTCTGTGGCTCTCATGCACATCGCTGAGTTGGGATGAGGCTCAGGTGAGTATAAGGGGAGGGGCTGCAGGGGGAGCAGCACCCTGAAGGTTTTTTTACCTTCATGCATAGCATTCATGAAGGTAAAAAACCTTCAGCATTTGGAAACACTTTGACTCACATATTTTTTTTACAGATAAAAACACAAATTACAGACTATGGATTCATTTTAAATAGGCCAGATGAAGCCCCATGGTGTTAAATACCCCATCCAAAAGACCTACCCCCCGCTGCCAATTCCCATCTGGCTTCTTAGGCTGGCCATACACTATTCAATTTTCCTGTTCAACTTTCCTTTAGATTTACCAAAACCATATAATAGGAGGTCAAACCTAAACACTTTCAATTTGGATGTAATCAGGCAGGCCCTTGTACTACATAGTTGAAGGTAAATCTAAAGAAAATTGAACAGGAAAATTGTATGGTGTATGGCCAGCTTTACCTAACCTCAAACTTTTATCACATATTGAAGAATCTTTACCCCTTTTATTATTCTATATTAATCTATCCCTGCATGAATAATGAAAAAGCTTAATCTTGATATTTGAGTATTTGTGTCATTTAAAGGTTAACTAATATTATCAGTAGCCTCTGGTCACTTAACTACACCAGTCTGGCATAAGATGCCTATAATAATTGCAGCTTAGATATGTTACAGTAGAAAACAAAACTATAATAAGCAAAATAATGAGAAACAACATGATCTGTTATTTCTTTTATTTCAAGAAGCACTGCTCTGACTGTATTCTGACAAGTGGCTAACTCCATACACTTGCTATTTTTTTATAGGTCTTCAAAGAAACTAGACCTGCTTGGTTAATTCACCATGAATAATACAGATGGCAACAACTATGTCATCAACTATGACAGTGACGCCTATGATGGCATTGATGACATACTTATTAGCGTCCTTAATGGAACTGAATCTTCTCCCAAGGATCCACAACTTTACAGCATTTCCCCTGTTGGTTGGTTTGCAATAGTCGTGTACTGCATAGTGTTTGTCCTCGGTGTTCCTGGCAATGGTCTGGTGGTGTGGGTAACCACCTTTGAAATGAAAAGAACAGTGAACTCAGTTTGGTTCCTAAACCTGGCAGTGGCAGACCTTCTGTGTTGTTTTGCAGCACCATTTTCAATCATGTGGATAGCCCTTGGATACTGGCCACTGGGTCTTTTTGCCTGCAAGACTATCCCTTCTATATTATTGGTCAACATGTATTCTAGTGTCCTTCTACTCACTATGATCAGTATTGACCGTTGTGCCTTGGTCCTCAAACCTGTGTGGTGCCAAAACAAGAGAACCGTGAATAAAGCATATGTGGCATGTTTGGTCATATGGATCTTGGCTATCATTCTGAGCAGTCCTTCCTTTGTGCATCGACAAATAACTGAGAAGAATTCTGGAAAACATAGTTGTGTCTATGATTATTCTTCCCTTAATGATCATAAACAGAAGGTGGAGAATTTTATTGCTATTTTCCGATTATTGATGGGTTTTGTCATCCCATTTGTGGTCATTACTGCTTGCTACGGTGTGCTTTTGGGGAAAGTAAGTGGACGATACACCCAATCTACTAAGACATGGAAGGTGATCCTCATTGTGATTATTGGGTTTTTTGTTTGCTGGCTTCCATACCATGTCGCTGGACTCATCCTAGCTGTGCATAAAACCGACTCAAAGTTATATGAATCATTCGAAAATTTGGATGCAATTTTCATTGCACTGGCCTTTGTCAACAGTTGCATCAACCCAATTATTTATGTGCTAGCAGGTCGGGAGTTCAAAAGCAAGTTCAAAAGATCCATTAGGTTTATTCTTAAGAATGCCTTGGCAGAAGATGTGAGTTCGTTTGACTCTAAAAAGTCAAAGTTAACTAGTGAAACCAAAAACACAGAGGCTTCTGTGTAGGACACAACTAAAATTGTTCACTATCTGTTACATATAGCAACAACAAATACAATCAAACAACTGTATTATTTGATCCATTGCCCGTCCTGACCACATCAGTTTTGTTTTGCAGTATGGGGGAGGATACTTGAACTTGCCTTGTACAGTAAAGCTGCCTAAAACTATTAACTGAAAGTTGCATGATCTAGTCACCCAACCCAATTGGATGGACTATAAAGTGACTATGTAATGAAAGGGCAGCCTTCCTGTTGTCTGTCTTTTCCACAAGGATAGGGCAGTTTGTAACACCTGTTTCCCTCTTTGATAAATGGCACCGGTGTAAACAGATCAGCCCCCAACTTCTGTGAGTCAGTTCAAATTAGATAAGCTTTATTGACACGTGCTATACACACGTGTGGGATCAGCTTACAAGCCAAAAGACAGACAAAACCCCTTAAGATTGTATAGATTTTATACACTGCATATCAAGATTAGGATCAGCTTCTAACGTAATTGATTATAATTAATTACTTTATATTTATCCAATCATAAAACAGCATTACATGAAAGTCCATGTCCATTAGATGTCCTTCAGATAAGACTGGCAGATTTTGTGGCTTCTGATGTCTGATGATGTCCTTGGCATCATGCCTTGGGTCATGAGAAGATGACTTTACAAAATTTCCCTCATGAATAAATTTACTAAGTTTAATATCTGTCCAGACTTGGTTTTTACTTAGGTTTTAATATATGTCTGTGCCCTAAAATTATGTCATCCCTCAGAGGGCTTACACTGTTATAAAATGGCATGTAATGAGTGATTCAGCAGGGATCATCTGTAATTAACCTACACCCTGGATGTGTTTGCCATTGCTTCTCTGCTGATCCGAGTCCTCACACCCATAAGCTGATTATTCATGTTTATATGATTTATGGGTGATAAAGGTATCAGAATGTCCCTGGGTTCTCATCTGGTGTTTTACAGCAAGTGTGACATTAGACTCTATATTGGCTAATTTTTTTTTATGTTAAAGGGATTTTTGCATCAGTAAGGGTAGTTTTAGATGTGTGTCTAAATCTCCCTTGCCACCAAAACCCGATCTGCTTTCAGATCAACCTTCAGAGGCTACTTTAGCCATTTTTGCCATCAATTGGGCGTTTGCGGCGCTTCCCCATTGACTTGCATGTGCAGCGTTCAGCTGCATGTATGTTAATAAACTCTATACAAAATGTAGCGCATAAAAAATCGACAAATGGTGATGAAATGTAGTCACAAACACCCCAAATCTATTGACCGGGTGTAGTGAATACCACAGAAAATGTTGCAAAGTCCATATGTCATAAAAAAGTGAAAAGAGGGAAAATCTCCAAGTGAATGTGCACATGAAAAAAGTCACTGGCAATGGGAATGTTCCAAATGTGGAGAAGAGACTAAGTTAGTCAGTACATGGAAACGGCTTCAACCAACATGAA
The DNA here is from genome assembly GCA_037952835.1 of Lithobates septentrionalis. Taxonomy (NCBI): domain Eukaryota; kingdom Metazoa; phylum Chordata; class Amphibia; order Anura; family Ranidae; genus Lithobates; species Lithobates septentrionalis. The sequence goes on along the minus strand of JBBDGP010000625.1, from coordinate 12,055 downwards.
CTCTTAACAGATCCTGTGGACTCCCCTGTCTTATGACATGGAGTCATACAGACATTGTGCCACTCAGGGCATATAGACCGATATCCAGACCGTCAGGGCTCACAGCTGCCAATTTCCCAAGTACTCGCAGAGTCGTCAAATGGATCTTCACAATGGATGTAGACGGGATTCTGCCGGCTGGAATATGTTGCTTGTGACAAAGGTGGGGCATTTACTTCTTTCCCGGTGTTTTCAGAGTTCATGCCTACCATTCTCTGATTCAATGCCGTTGTTGGTTGAAGCCGTTTCCATGTACTGACTTACTTAGTCTCTTATCCACATTTGGAACATTCCCATTGACAGTGACTTTTTTTATGTGCACATTTACTTGGAGATTTTCACTTTTTTCACTTTTTTATGATATATGGACTTTGCAACATTTTCTGTGGTATTCACTACACCCGGTCGATAGATTTGGGGTGTTTGTGACTACATTTCATCACCATTTGTCGATTTTTTTATGCATTACATTTTTTATAGAGTTTATATTGTTGTTTGTCACATTGTATGTAGCTGCTTTTTTCATCAGTTAGCGCAGTGTTTCTTTCCCATTTTCACCATGTATGTTAATAAAGCATGATTATCAGTGATCCCAGACATTACTGGTGTCATATAGTGGAACAATAGCAATCAGGGCAAATTTTCTGAGTGGGACAACCTATAGACCATAAAGCATCTTTGTCATATACCATCTCATGTCTATGGATATCCTTATAATCTGAAATATACCATACAGTCAGTTGGGGACACCTTGTGCAATTTAGTTGCAAAACAGATCTCCATTGCATAGCACATGAAGAGAAATGAAACCGTGGAATTTGTACAGCCAGTAACATGTAGATGAACTATATTATGAGGGATCCTGTAACATAAAACACTAGTTTAGTGTACTGTAGTATAGGTTTTATATATATGTTTATTTTAAAAACATGCTGTAACAGACATTCTGATGCATGTCCATATGCATACAGACCCCCTTCGTTTGTTTTTGGCAGATTGGATTGGAATGGATGTAGGCAGGTGTAAACGGACACAAGTCTGTTTAAATCTACCACTCCATAGAGGACAATGGAGGGTCTGATCGGGTCCGCCTGAAATACAGACCCGATCAGACCAATCGGTGCCAGGATGGGCGGGGATCCACTTTCTGCAGCTTCAGATTTTTAATGTGCTGCAGACATGTTCTTTTAACACACTCCTGGCTGCAATAGCAGCCAGATGTGTGTGTACTTTTGTAAATCCAAATGTTGGCTGATCACTTCCACAACCGCTATGATGTGCCACCCCCCTGCCACCTAGTCACATATATGCCATCACATAGGGGCTGTATGAACAAGAAAATGCCGGACTGCTGCACTCTGAAAAACGATCATCTTTATTCCATCTTTATTCCATGATAAAAACAACAAAAGTCATCCACACAGACAGGAGATAGCAATAACTAACGCGTTTCACATACAAAGATGCTTACTCATAGCTAAAGTGTGAATAAACGCAATTACAAATATATAGATAGAACAATTAGAAAAACCACCAATAAGAGAACTAGTGGCAATTACTCAATTAATCAATTAATTGCCACTAGTTCTCTTATTGGTGTTTTTTCTAATTGTTCTACCTATATATTTGTAATTGCGTTTATTCACACTTTAGCTATGAGTAAGCATCTTTGTATGTGAAAAAGGCGTTAACTATTGCTATCTCCTGTCTGTGTGGATGACTTTTGTTGTTTCTATCATGGAATAAAGATGATCGTTTTTCAGAGTGCAGCAGTCCGGGAATTTCTTGTTCATACAGACTTGTGCACAGTTTGCACCTGATCCTCATCAAGGGTGGATAATTTTCTAAACCATTGTCCGCAGAGCTTGTGCTACCTTTGCATCACATAGGGGCTATTGGTTCCCTATGCGATAACAATAAAGTCATGAAACAAAAACTAATAAATATATTTTAAAAAGTTTTAACTGTTTAAATGTACACATAAATAATAATACATTTTTTTAGAGGCCTCCCCCCATCCCCCCCACACACACATACAAAAACACATGTGCTAGGTCACCATGTAGGAAAATGGTGTTTGCCCTACACATATATCACTGCGCACATCAGTATGAGGGCAATAATTTTAATTCTAAAATGATGACCTACTGGGGCGAGATAGAGAGATGTAGATCCAGCCAGCATGGCACCATCATCGCCCATTCAAGCCCCTCCCCTCCATGAATTTGACAAAAAGGGGCTGAGCATGGGTGACCTTAAAGCGGAGTTCCACCCAAAAATGGAACTTCCGCTTATCGTGTTTCTCCCCCCCCCCTTCGGTGTCACATTTGGCACCTTTCAGGGGGAAGGGGGGAGCAGATACCCGTCTAATACAAGTATTTGCTCCCACTTCCGGTGATAGATCGCGATCTACGCCATGTCCGGCCCCTCCTCTGCCCCCCCCCGATGTCTTCTGGGAAAGACACAGGTCCCAGAAGACAGCAGGGACCAGTGAGGACGCGCAGCGCGACTCGCGCATGTGCAGTAGGGAACCAGGCTGTGAAGCCACAAGGCTTCACTTCTTGATTCCCTTACTGAAGATCGGGGCGCCTCCACCCGGGAGCCGAGGGGACGGATCGGCTTCGGGAGAGGACATCACGGGCACCCTGGACAGGTAAGTGTCCATATTTTTAGAGTCAGCAGCTGCAGTATTTGTAGCTGCTGACTTTAAAAAAAAAAAAATTTTGGAGGAACTCTGTTTGGGCGAGGGGAACTTTTTTTTTTAAGGAATTTTGTTAGTAAAGGTAATTTTTTGTAAAATTGTGAATGCACTTTAACCTCTCATATTATTTTTTGCATGTTATTGATCTGTCTATTTCAGAGTCACATCCATCCTTTTGATATTTCGGTGGCACCAGGGGATGCAACGATTAAAGTGGATCTTCACTGCATCGGAACACCAGAAACCAAAAACACTAGTTAATTCATTTTTAATATTCAAAGCAAACTCCCCCATCCATCCATGTCTCTATGCTTTATTTTGTTGAGAAATAATTTGAAAAACTCTCCCTAGCATTTCTGGCCGTGGCCATCTTCAGTAAGGACAGATGATTGATGTAGCATTTACTTCCTAGAATCCATCTGCCCTTAGCTCAAGCATGCATGCAGGAGAGTGTGCTTAGCTGAGAAAACCCCTCCTCTTCTCCTGAAGACTCCTGGGATATATGACATTTGCCTAGGCAAGAAACCAGGAAGTAATTGAAGAAAGGTAAAAAAAAAGTTTAAAACAGGTTAATATAATATACCTTCCTATCTATTTACTAATGCTAGCAGTGTTAAAAATAATCAATGCTGATTGAGAGAGTGAAGTTCCACTTTAAGGTTTATTGGAACATTTTTTATTATTGTTGCTCTACCCCTTAAAAAGCTGATATAAGTAAACAGAGGGTGCCCTGCTAAGTACAATAAGATTTGAAACCATTGGGGGTCATTTACTATAACTCCAGGAAGTACTGGGCACTATGGCAAATAATAGAGCCCATTTTAGCCAAATGGAAACAAAACGGCGAATTTGCGCATGAAAATCAGCGATATAAGCGGAGAACAAACGTTTGCAAATTCTAAATTGCCGCTAGTTAGCGCTTCCGCGTATATACAAATGCCAATTCTTATCAAGTTGTTATATTGCACTGTACTGTAGCCATGATCCATGTATGTGAAAGAAACATTTTTTATCAGAGATGAGCTCTAGTTCCCGTGCATCTTTTGATTTATATTGCAATTGGTATTCCTATTTTTTTTTTCCTTCTTTTGCTAAGAAATGCAGTTCTGAATGATTATTACATAGTAATGTCTGCTATTCTGTAAAGTTACATGTATTAATCATTTAGATTACCTATTTGTTGTAGGTTGTTTTTTTCATGTTTTTGATTTATTATTTATTAATTTAGTTGACTATAAAGCAGTAATTATTTATGTTTATTCTTTAATAATACTACACTATTATGCAGGTCTTGTAGTTAGCACAATGGCTTAATGGTCTGCTTGGATATCTCCACACCACTCATGGTATGAGTTCAAACAACAGCCAACCTACCATCCACCAGCTGTGTTTATTTTTTCAGTGCGCAAGTGAATTAAAATAAACAAAGAAATGTAAACTGCCCTTTAGCTAGTGTGTGGTGTTTGGAATGTCACATCATAATATAATTGAATACTTACATACCATTGCATGCATTTAAAGAGTTAATACAATAAAAACTTTCACATCAAACTGCATTGGCTACTTGGCAATCACCTATTTTCAGTAAATATATATACACGTATATTTGTGTTGCTTTGGCTAATTGGCTAACTGGCATTCTCCTTTTCCCACCAATGCAAGCTTTTAGGATTTTTCTGTGGGATTTGAACCCATGAGTCTTTCAATACCTGAATGTTTGAAGGTAGAGGTGCTAACTGATAGCTTATTGGGCTGAGCACAATTATACATACAAAATACTTTTACTAGTGTTTGATGTGTTATATACTATACAATAAAGTTTATCAAATGTAAACTGCTTGTTGGCTAGTGTGTGGTGTTTGGAGATTCACACCATAATATTAGTGAATACTTACATACCATTGCAAGCATTTGAAGAGTTAATACAATAATATCAACCACATTAAAGTGGTTACACATTAAAGGCTACTTGGCATTCACTGTGTGCTGCTTTGGCTAATTGGCTAACTGGCTAACAGTAATTCTCCTTTTCTCCACCAATAGTAATCTTTTAGGATTCTTCTGTGGGATTTGAACCCATGAGTCTTTTAATACCTGAATGTTTGAAGGTAGAGGTGCTAACTGCTAGCCTATTGGGCTGAGCACAATTATACATACAAAATACTTTTACTAGTGTTTGATGGTTTATATACCATACAATAAATGTTATCAAATGTAAACTGCTTGTTAGCTAGTGTATGGTGTTTTGGAGATTCACACCATAATATTAGTGAAGACTTATTTATTTTTATTTAAAGCGGGGGTTCACCCACACTGCCAAAAAAAATAAATATTAAAAGCCAGCAGCTACAAATACTGCAGCTGCTGACTTTTAATACATGGCCACTTACCTGTCCCAGGGTCCAGCGATGTCGGCAGGGGACGCCGAGAACCCGCTCGGGTCTCGGCAGCTGCCGCCACCATCCTAGGTGAGGGAATCAGGAAGTGAAGCGTTGCGGCTTCACTTCCCGGTTCCCTACTGCGCATACGCGGGTCGCGCTGCGCGTCCCTAGTGGTCGCTGCTCTCTCCTGGGAGCTGTGTGTTCCCAGCAGACAGCGCGGTCGGGACGGGAAGAGGCATAGACTCCCATGGGAGTCTATGCCGGAAGTGGGTGCAAATACCTGTCTTAGACAGGTATCTGCACCCCCCTCCCCCCTGAAAGGTGCCAAATGTGACACCGGAGGGGGGAGGGTTCCAAAAAGCGGAAGTTCCATTTTTGTGTGGAACTCCGCTTTAAGGTACTTCTATAGTGCCGTCAATTTACGCAGTGCTTTACATATACATTATACACTAATATGGGCCCCTACCCTCAAGGAGCTTACAATCTAAGGTCCCTAACTCACATTCATATACTAGGGCCAATTTAGACAGAAGCCAATTAACCTACCAGCATGTCTTTGGAGTGTGGGAGGAAACCGGAGTACCCGGAGGAAACCCACGCAGGCACAGGGAGAACATGCAAACTCCAGGCAGGTAGTCTTGTGGTGTGGTTGGGAATACGAACCAGCGACCATTTTAGCCAAATAAAATTTCAACAGGCGAATGTGCGAATGAAAAACTAGCGCTATTAGTGAGAAACACATGTTAGTAAATTCTAAGCTGGCACTAATTAGCGCTTCCGCGTATATGCAAATGCCAATTCCTACCAAGTTGTTTTATAGTACTGCACTGTAATCATGATCCATGTATGTGAAAGAAACATTTTTATGTGAGATGTGCTCTACCTCGTGTGCATCTATTGATGTCTGTTGCAATTAGTATTCCTAGTTTTTTCCTTCTTTTGCTAACTAATGCAGTTATGAATGATTATTACATAGTAATGTCTGCTATTCTGTAAAGTTACATGTATTAAACATTTAGGTTATCTATTTGTTGTATGTTGTTTTTTATTTTTTAATTTAGGTGACTATAAAGCGGTAATTATTTATATTCATTCTTTAATCATACTACACTATTATGCAGGTCTCATACTTAGCACAATGGCTTAGTAGTCTGCTCAGATGTCTCCACAGCACTCATGGTACAAGTTCAAATACCAGCCAACCTACCATCCCCCAGCTGTGTTTATTTTTTCAGTGCACAAGTGAATTAAAATGAAAAAACAAAAAAATGTAATCTGCCCATTAGTTAGTGTTTGATGTTTGGAATTTCACACCATAATAGTATTGAATACTTACATATCATTGCATGCATTTGAAGAGTTAATATAAGAGAATCAGCCAAATTTAAAGTGCATCGGCATTCACCTATTTTCAGCATATGCTGCTTTGGCTAATTGGCTAATAGTCATTTGCTTTTTTTTCACCAATTCAATCTTTTAGTATTGGGATTTGAACCCATGAGTTCTTCAAGGTAGAAGTGCTGACCGCTAGCCTATTGGGTGTAGCACAGTCATACATAGAAAATACATTCACTAGTGTTTGATGTTTCTTCTCCCCGAGCTGTCTCTCCTGCTGCCACCATCTTCTCCCGCTGATGTGTTCTTCAGCGCAGCCGGTTACCCACTAATAAAAAAAAAGCCGCTCTTCTTGTGGCGGTCTTCTGTGGCCATCCGATAATGTCACCCGGAGAGTCCGCTCCATGGCTATGTAAGAGACGCCACACAGTGGGTGACAACACAGCGGAGGAAGACCACCATGGAAGAAGAGCAGCTTTTTTTTATTAGCGGGTAACCAGCGGTGCGGAAGAACACAGCAGATGGCGGCGGCAGGAGAGACGGCTCTGGGAGAATACAGCTCGGGGAGAAGATGGAGGAGGGAGAGACAGTGTCTGGAGAAGATGGCTCAGGGAAGAAGACAGCTCGGAGCTATTCTACAATAAAGGACTTGTCAAAAACCGGCTATTAATTTTTTTACATTTCACTGCTTTTTTTGGTGAATGGGTAGGGGTAAAATGTACCCCATACCTATTCACATAGGGGGCCGGATCTGGGAGCCCCCTTGTTACCGACCAGTGTTGTCGGGAAGAGGCCCTTGTCCCCATCAACATGGGGAAAAGGTGCTTTGGGGCATGTGGCCTGGTAAGGTTCAGAAGGGGAGGGTGCTCACTCGTCCCCCCCTATCCTGACCTCCAGGCTGCATGCTCAGGTAAGGGTCTAGTATGGATTTTGGGGGCCCCACATCAAATTTATTTTACATTTTGGTGTGGGGTTCCCCTTAAAGTCCATACCGAAGGGCCTGGTATGTACTGGGGGGACCCTACGACATTTTTTTCCTTGAATTTTGGAATTCCATACCATATTATTGAATAAGTACATACCATTGTATGCATTTGAAGAGTTAAAATATGGAATAAAGCAAGCTGATGTGCTTTGCCTAATTATGCTTCTGAGTACAATGCACACTTCTGGGAGGTGATGCTGTCAGTGGGATTTGAATTCATGGCTTGAACTTTTGGGGGCAGCAGGGTATACCGCTATGCTACAGAGCTAAGCACTTACCTACAGAGAAAATACATTTACTAATGTTTGATTCAATACAATAATGTTTTGCATTTCAGGCATTAATATTATAGTAACAATCATGCTTGTGCCGATGTGGCATTGGCTAATAGGCATTTGCCTCTTTTCAGCATATGCTGCTGAGTACAATGCAAGCTTTCAGTAGGTGATACCATCTGTGTGATTTTCAGCCATTTGAGCACAATTATATTGAGAACATATGTTTACTAGTGTTTGATGGTGGGACTACTTTATATTCTAGGTATAAAATAGTACTCAGCACAGTGACTTAGGCACCTTTCACACTTGTGCGACCTGAAAGTTGCGAGATTTTAATGCGACTTTAAGCAATGCTTATGTAATCTTGAGGTCTATGGACACAGGAGTCGCAGGGAAAGACACGCAACTTTCCCATGATTTTGCATCAGCAATTTTGCCGCAATTCCAGGGAATGCCTGTGTAAACTTGAGGTCTATGGACCTCAACTCGCATCAAAGTCAGACCAAAGTAGTACAGGGACTACGTTGAAGTCAGTGTTACTTGAAGTTGCACAGATATGAATGGTACACATTAAAAATCATGGGGTATGACTTGTCATACGACTCTGATGTCCAAAGTCGCACAAGTGTGACTCAGCCCGACTTTGTCAGCGATTTCAGAGACATCAGTGCACTTTCCTGCACAGATGTCTAGTGAAATCACATAGGTCCCAACTGTTCTCCTTTAAGAAGGTGTCCTATGCCTACCTACTTTTGCTAATAGGTGTCCCTTATACCCATCTCAAAAAGTTGGGAGGTAAGAAATCGCCCCCTGAAGTCGCCCAAAGTAGTGCAGGAACTACTTTTGGGAATCGTTGTGGCGTCGCACCAATTCGGACAGTTCCATTGCCATCAATAGGCGCCGATTTGGCCTACAATTTGACATGTCAATTCAGACCTATGTGAACATGGGTGAAGTTGCATAGATATTAGAGCTGCACGGTTCTGGCCAAAATGAGAATCACAATTTTTTTGCTTAGAATAAAAAGATCACGATTCTCGCGACGTAAAATCTTTCACATTTTCCCACAAAAAAATTGGGCTAACTTTTCTTTTTTTTTAATTCATTAAAGTACTTTTTTCCAAAAAAAATTGCATTTGAAAGGCGCAAATACAGTGTGACATAAAATATTGTAACAACCACCATTTTATTCTCTAGGGTCTCTACTAAAAAAATATATATATAATGTTGGGGGGTTAATTTTCTAGCAAAAAAAAAAAATGATTTTAACCTGAAACCAACAAATGTCAGAAAAATGTTTAGTGTTTAAGTAGTTAAACTTTCCTCACTTACACAGAATTCTATTTAATTGACAAATTGTTACAAGGTTTCTAGTTAAGTTCACTGATAAAGAATGTTCTAATTCTTGGCAGACTTCCTGGTTTTTCGACTGTGGCTTCAGAAGAGCAGAGAGAGTTCTTTGCATAGCAAGAATCGTGAAACTCTTTTTTCAAGATCGTAAAGGGGAAAAAAATCACGATGACGATTAATCGTGCAGTTCTAATAAATATGCATGGGAATCAAGGGGGACAACTTTTCATGTGACTCTGAGGTCCAAAGCTCCATGAAAAGTCACCCAAGTGTGAAAGTAACCTAATGCGATTAATTGATAACACCTTTGAATAAGGCCCCATTTGCACTTGTGCGACCTTAAAATTGCACAGCTTTGTCATGACTTGAAGCAATGTCTGTGTAATCTTGTGGTGTATGGACCTAAAATTGCATCAAAGTCAAACCAAGGTAGTGCAGGGACGAATTTGCTACACCTTCAGGATGCACAAGTGACAATAGGGCCAAATTCATAGGTGTTATCCTTGAATCTCATTCACACTGCTGCGGCCTGAAAGTCACACTATTTTGCTGCCACTTTGCCGCTGCAACTTGGCCCCAACTTCTGGGAATGCCTGTGTAATATTGTACCCGATATACCTCAAGTCACACCAAAGTAGTACAGGGACTACTTTGAAGTTGGTGCGACTTAAAGTAGCACAGATATGAATGGTTGTCATTGAGAATCATGGAGTACAACTTGACATGCAACTCAAAAGGTCCAAATTTGCTGGAAAATTCGCCCAGCTGTGAAACAAGTCATATATATTTTAATAAAAGGAGCTCTCATTTATACTTGCATAGTCCTTACTGATTTACATCAGCAGAACAAATGCAGGAAGTGATGTGTGCACATGGGACGGAAGCAAATGTGTGGTGATGCCAAACAAATCAATAAACCCCACCCACACCAAATCTAACTATGACATCCACCCCGCATTGATTAAGTACAAGTACATATCCTACACTTACCCAGCCAATGAGCAGCGCCTCCTCTCTGCTAAAGAGACCTCGCCATGTCCACCTAGATGGAGATCCTGACCAGCACAGGAACTTCCGGGTGCATACAATGACTAATTTCCAGGTCAGAAGGTGAAACCACGCTTTTGATTGCCGCTGCGAATATTTGATCTCAACCATGATTAGTATTTTTTTATTTTCAGATATGCAAATCTGTATTTCTACATATATTTGAAGGTAAACTTAAGGGAGTTTGCTAAGACATGGTGTCCCTGGGTTAGCAGCAGGTGAATTACAAAGGCAAAAGGCCCAGTTTGAGCCCTGGTTCACACTGACAGAGGGAGGAAATCGTTCAGCTGAAATCACACAATTTCATTCCTGCATGTCAGTCCCGACTGTGGGGGCAACATCAGAGACATCAGTGCAGGTTTCTGCACCAATATCAATACAAATCGCACCAATTAGAACAGTGCAATTGCCACAGATTTGACATGTCAAATCACACCAATGTGAACCAGAGCTGACACATTCAAACACTGCCTATCCACCAGCTGAATTCATTACCTGCAATTCTCCACAGCTGTTAGTGATAAAGGTGGAATCTTTATATATAACTTGCAGTTGTGCAGAAGCCTAGGTTTACATTGGAGCGATTGGTCATGCAATTTGAGAGATCAAATCGCATGACTATTGGCAATGGCACTGTTCCAATTGATGCAACATTTTTTTGTGGCATCGCATCAATTTGCTAAAGTAGTTCCTGCACTACTTTTGCCGATTTCAGGTGCAACTTCAATAGACATTTGTGTATGAAGCCACCTGAAATCACACTGACCTTGCTACTTTGAAATTGTGCTACTTAAAGTGACGTAGCGCAATTTCAAAGTAGCATGTGAAGCAGGGCAAAGAGATTAGTTTTTTGGTGCACAAATACATATTGAAATAAAATATAAGAGATATTGCACTTTCCCAAAACCACCACCCACAAAAACTAAAGAAAGAAAAGGAAAAAAAAAAAAAATAAAAAAAAAAAAAAAAAAAAATAAACCACACACATCACAACAAAAGCTCAATGTACTTTTATTTTACCAGCAGAAAAAAAAAAATTTACATTTACTAGCTTCAAAAAAAATTTGGACAGGATATATGGTACTACATTTAGCAACGGAATTTTAAGGGCCCTGCTCATAGGAGCTTACAATCTAAAATTAGACAAAACCTTAGAGTGGACACAGCTTTAATTTCAGTGTATAACGGGCAACACATCACATTATCTGAAAGATTATAGAAACATACTTAACAGTCATTCTTACAAAGCATTCAAACATAATATTGCAAAAGACTTATTCAAAACACCCACCACCAGCCCACAATCCACACATACATACATTGGTGATCATGTTCTGCTGGAAGCTGCATTTCGGTGTACAAGATTAAACGAGATAAAAAAGAAAAAAAGAGTAGGTCAGCAGATGCTTCCAAACGATGTTTGCATGATCAGACAGGAACAATACACACACAACATTGACAGCATGGCCACATAAACCCACTTTTGATTGAAAAAATGCACAAGAATTTCATCAAATCTCCCAATATCATTCCTTCTCCCTCACAACAAAAAACCTGACCTTCTCAGGCCAAACGAACCCCCCTACTGCAGGCCTTTATATAAGAGAGGTTGTATTGTTAGCACAAGGACACACCCAATAGAAGTACACGCCCACCAGTATCTTTCAATCTGTCTCTTCATGTATGTCTAAAGTGATTGCACCTGATGAGCAGGAACACATAATAGGATTTGCAACTGTGTTAAGTTGGCCATACACCATACAATTTTCTTATTCAATTTTCTTTAGATTTACCTTCAACTATGTAGTGCAAGGGCCTGCCTGATTGCATACACATTGAAAAGGTTTAGGTTTCACCTCATATTATATGGTTTTGGTAAATCTAAAGGAATGTTGAACAGGAAAATTGAATAGTGTATGGCCAGCCTTAGCCTTGGCTA